>JAHREE010000245.1:13333565-13362164 GCA_033628505.1 Tringa tobata
TTCTTTTTTTTTTTTTCTTCCCTCCCCTCCCCTCCCCCCCTTAATTCTGTTTCTTTTGAACAAAATTCCTAGAAAACTCAGCAATATAAAAAAATCTAGGACTTTAAGCAGAGGCATAGGGTAATATACATACTGGCTCAGTCAGTGTAAGGAATCAGGAATTTTTTGCAGAGTGCTGATAACTTCATTCTCCTATGGAGCAAGGGAGACTCCTTGGTTCCAGGTGGTTTCTGAGAAGTGCAAATGGAGCTATTCTGCTTGTAATTCTGTCACTTTGATCAAGTGCTGCTATTCTGCAGAAGAGGTGGGGAGAGAAGTGCAAAATTAAGCATTCACACGTGGCAGGAGCAGGGAGGAAATATTCCAATAGTTGATCTTGAATCTTCTTGAGCAAACGTGGAGGAAGAAATGGATGTAGAGTGTGGTGTAAGCAGATGGTAATTGGTGGGAAGAAGGGCATTTTTCTGAAAATCTGAGCCTGGGAAACTTGCCTGATCTCACACTCGTGGCTGTGTTTTTCATCACTGACCCTGCAACTTTGTGACTTTTCTTAATCCTGCCACTAGAATCTACAATTGCCAGTAAAATCACACAACTGTATTTGTATTGTTCTCTAAAGTAACTCAATTTTCTCTCTTTTGACAGCAAGTGCATGTTTCCATAGCTCATAAAAGCATCTATTCCCCCTAAAAGCTTCATCAGAGCCATTCTTTTTGGCAGAGTTCTCATGTTGTTAAGAATTAGATAATTTTTTTTTTTTCTTGGTTTGTAATAATTTCAAAACATTCCAAGGGAATGAAGCTTACCTTTCTTCTTCTGTGCTGTCAGACCTGCAAAGCCAGAACAAAGGCAAAAAAAAAAAAAGCAGGGGTTACCCCAGGAACTGGCTATCATTTGTACAGGAAACTTTCTCTAACAGCTGGAACTCTCAGTGTCCTGGGAAAACATGACTAATTTTTCATCACTAAAACTATGAAATACAAATCTTCATATATGGAAATTCTCTTATTGTTCCTTTACAAACACTTTCCTTCACTTCCTTCTTTAACCTTTTTTAAGACTTCTCAATGTCTGTTTCATGCTTGTAAAAAGTCTATACTCCTCCCTTAGCTCTGTTAATGATGGGGTTTTCTCAGTTAAACAAGCATTAGATCAATGGAAAAGCTGTCAAATTCGTTTTGTAGCTACTACTTTTTTCAATTTCTTTTGACATGCACTAATGGTTTTGTCTTTTTGAGCAAGGGTGTATATTAAATAGAAGTTTGTTTTTCTTATTACAACACCAAATCTATTTCCTGAGTGGCCTAGAAGGTGGCGTGCTGCAATATTCGAGCTATTCCGTTCAGTATGAATCACCTTAAGTTTATCCAAAAACTGTGCACCTGAACTTACACTCAGCTTTTTCTAGCTTTGGTTACCTTCAGTTACTCTGTCATCTGCAGATTTGCTTTCCTTTTCCCATCGTCTCTGCCAATAAATTCATCACTAAACAGATTTCCGAGTGATCAGCGAACAAAAGCAGTCAGGACAAGTTTCACAGATTTCTTTTTCATGGCTGCTGGTCCTAAAGAGTTCTGCAGTGATTATACAAAGTCAAAACGATGCATATACAGGTTATTTATTTACCCCGCAACATTTGGCGGAATAAACATGGGCCACATTCATATGGACTGTGCACTGCATGGAAAAACTAGACTTCAGCTGAAATAACAATATAATTTCTCCAAATACCATTCAGTAGCAGGAAGTCGCTGTAGGCAAACTGCTTTCTGCATCCAGCAAATATATCTGGTTTTCTGCTCAGTAAACCTTTTCCTAAAAAAAAAATAAAAAAATAAAAAAAATTAATAGCTAATAAACTTTAAAAAAAATAAATTGAAAACCCACAAGATATTGCAGGCTGCCCTGAAAAAAAAAACACCTAAGTGAACATGATGTCGGTTTCTCGTGCTGGTCTCAAGGAAGGGCGTTCAGCAGAGCCAGTCAATATGCCTAAAATGTGCATTTATAAAACAACAGCTACAAAAAGACTTCCCTGCCAGTGACAGGAGGTGATTCAACTGGCTGGCTGGCAGTAAAGGTTGTTTACCAGGTTCTGGATTCCTAATTGGGTGCCTAGCTTGCTAAGTAGCAGCTGGTCTTTAATTAGTTGAAAAATTATTATCACTAAAAGTTGCCATAAAAAGAAAGGGAACAATATAATTAAAGCGTTAGAATCCATATGGTGGGATACGTATCTTCACTTGTCAATAGCTGTTTTTCCTCTTTTTTTTTCCACTCAGCATTAATAAGGCAAAACTGTTCATTTGCCAAAAAAGTCTCCTTTTTTAATGCATACGGAAAGTAATATTAAAATGGGAGCGTGCTGAAAGACTGTACATAGTGTAATGTTTCTCCTTGGCTGTGAAATTATCCAAGATGCTATTTTCTATAGGGGTGAGGTAGGATTGATGAGTCACCTCTGCCAGTACCTAATGACAGTAGGACATCATTATCTCACCTGCCTTCATTACTTATAAAGGAAAACTAGATTAAACCCCCTTTGTGTATAAGGCTTAGCAAAATACAAATTTTATGCCTCTGATGTATTAAATATGACCACAGCCTGACTGTACATCGCAATCTGTAACGAGAAATCTGCAAGCAGTTGCTCTATCTGAAAATGTTTTATGCCCCACTGTTTCTAGAGGTTTACGGACCTTCTCTGCACTTCAGGAATGTTTGCCAGTGCATGTGGAATTATGACATTAGACATGAAGCAACACGGTGTTAATATAAAAGAATAAAAGAAATTTAATGTTAGAGTATTGTGCTATTTTTATACTTACTGTACTTACCGATTTAATGAAGGGAGGAGGATAATATTACTTGGTTTTCTAACAGTCGAATCGCCTCCCGTTCAAAATCTGACAGAATCATCTCATCCATTAACCCTTTTTGTGACCAAGAAATTCAGTCACTGGGAAAGGTATTTACTTGTAAGAATGGTGCAGTATCAAAGAAAATCAGAGAAAGAAAATATTAACTCTGTTCAGTGCTCAGAGTATCTGTGAAAAACGGACTGCTCACGTTAGCAGCAGGTGACCTCCACTTGTTTGCATTTGTTATTGTTTATGTTACAGCAGAGAAATCTAGGAAATAAGATTATCTTCTGCTCCACAGGAGTATCTTGCCCTTGTTCCAAGTCCAGAAGATCATGGTTAGCTGGAGTTAAAACCAGGACACATTCAGTATAAACTAAAGGAACTGTTTGAAAGCTTAGACTTCCAAGTGTCTCAATTATCCTGAACTCTACCTCTGCAGCACAAAGTTGAGAAAATTAATTTTAAACTCACCGTTCAGCAGAAAATCAATTGATTCTTGGCAGTAACTACACGCAGTGGAAACAGCCTTTCATAATTTTTACATAAGCCTTCCTTTAAGGTTAGGAAGCTGCAGATAAAGAAGCAAATATGAATCAGATAAGCAGCACACAGCAATATGCATCACTTCAGTCCATCACCATAATGCCTTCCAAAGGTTAAGTCATTATTTTTTTCCCTGCTGAAGTGCCCCTTCCTACCTAGATTCTTCTACATTCAGACCTCACTCATATTAGGCCACAGTAAGGCATGGCAGGAGATGAATGTGCCCCAGGGCAACTACAATGCAGTTAAAAAAAAAAAAGTAAAAAAAAGTATTAACTTCCCAGCTTAAAACACGTTCTAACCAGGTCTTCAAATTACACTGCCGGGATGCAGTAAAAAATGTTTAATCTAGGAATTCTATTGCATTTTTCTTTTTAACTGATTTTAACAGGATGCTAGTGTAAATTTCTGCAATTTAAGATACAAAGTTTTTTTGGTGAACGTGAAATTATTTATCACTTGTATGTCTATAACAAAGACATGATTTCATTTTGGTAAAGAGAATAATACTGGTCTTTCATTTAGATTTAAGGTCTGATTTGTGCTGATTTACCTGTTTGAAGAAAACACACATTATTAGCAGATTATTAAAATATTTGTTTCATTAAACTTTAAATATTAAATTATAGTTCAGAAAATATAGAAATAATTCTCTGTGCGCCTGCTAACTGATTAACGATCCTTCTATAACACTTTAAGATGGGACTTAACACTCACGGAGAATTGAGACCAAATTTCTGTAGAACAAAATTTCTTTTAAATTGTTTCCCAAACAGACACAGCTTCTTGCAGGCTGGGGGATCTTAGGGAGGAGTGGAGAGGGATTTGATTAAATATATTTGGTTCTTCTCCTGTCCTTAATAACAAAATAACCCATTAATGATGCTTAACACTTTTTCTATCTCGCTGTCACCCACAGGTCAACAAAAATCTCTATGGGATTGAAAACCTGAGTTATATCTTTGACTCAGTGTACGTTGAAGAAATTCAACATCCTATGAGACGACAGTGAAGGTGCCTGTAACTCATCCCCATGTGACTGTTTTAAAAATATCCCTGCTAATGTTTATCCCCATAATGTTCCCACCAATGTTGTGGTAACTCAGCTGAGTTGCCCAGAGAAGCTGTGGCTGCCCCATCCCTGGAGGGGTTCAAGGGCAGGTTGGAGGGGGCTTGGAGCAACCTGGTGTGGTGGGAGGTGTCCCTGCCCAGGGCAGGGGGTGGGACTTGATCTTTAAGGTCCCTTCCAACCCCAAACATCCTATGATTCTATGAATGCAATCCACTTCCTTGGACAGAAAACCTACCATCAGGTGAACCACAAGGTCCCAGCAGCAGCTTTGAAATATATTTAATGCACACATAAAACCCAACCAACAGTGGCGTTAGAGAGATATTTGACAAACTGCAAAGGGAAGTGCAAAAACTAAATATTTCCACTCAAATGCAGATGTACCAAGCACAAAAGTGGGTCTCACCAGTCTCGCAGACAACCATTTTCTTCAATTTTATAATGTACATATAACAGCAGACTGCCATCTATTTACACTTATGGACAGCTTTGCTGTAGTCAGGACTCCATAAGTTTTCTTTCAGTTAAGTTGAAACCGTATTTATTTTTTTGAGATTTCTCCTATTCTAAAAATATTTTTTTATTTGAATCAGTGTGGAAAAATGTATCAAAATAAGGAATCTTACCCACCAGATTGTTGCATGGACCTAGACTCAACCTTCATGTAATTTCCAGTGGCAGGTGATAAATGAAGAGATGGAAAAAGAGAGCTGTTACAGAATTCTGATGAGCAAGCCCTTTCTAACTTCAATGAGAAAAAATGAAGACTCTCTCTGATTTCCATGAAACAGACTGTATATTACAGAAGCAGCTGGAAAAGAGCTTATTAAAAATGTAACTGTTAAAAAGACGACACTCTTATGGTATCTATTTTCTGAGAGGGCTGAGCCATCCTGACCTCTCTTATTGAAAGTTCTTCAGACTCATTAAAGCTTAGAAGGAGAGCAGGATTAAATATAACATAATAACAGCAAAATAAAAAAGTGAGAAAATCTTTATTTCTTTAATCACTGTTATCAAATAGAACAGTTTTAAGCCACCATTCTGCACTGCAGGGAAAAGACTGGTAGAAACAACGAAAAAAGATTTTTGCTTCACTAATGTAAAACAAATTTCTGGTCAGTGACCTGATATTTCATTTTCTGGAAACTCAGCCCATACTTAAAAGTGAAAAGAGTGTTACTTCTTGGTAGAGTCACTCAACATAATTTCCACAAGCCAGAAAAAAAATCATTATTTTTAATCTTATACTCTATACTTCACAATTTCATGAGATATTACTTACAAGGGTGGACAATTTTTGCCTTGATAAGTAGCTATGAAGGCCACCTGCAAGACATTTAGATGTTAGAAACACAGTCAGTTTAGAGATGTACAATTGTAAAACAGTCTAACATACATCAGCTGAAAACTCTGCAATCTATTATTCACTAGGGAAAAGCCAACAAAAAGAACCCAGTTGATCTTTTCGCTTTTTTAGAACATTTTCTTTGCTTCTGGGTTTTCTGCTTCACCGAGGTGAGCTGCCTGAGACATTTGTCCCTCGCAGCTCCATGTTAATGCAAAGTTTGGAGATCCAGAAATGTAAGCAACTTATAATAGCTTGCTTACATTATTCAGCATGTGGTACATAAGCACAAAATATTTACAAGGTTCATTTTACATGCACATTAATTATGTAAAATTAGAGACACCGAGAGAGCCATTAAGTGTCGATTAGACAATAAGATCAAGAATGCTGGCAGTGCTGGTAATAAGAAACCTAGAGTTTACTTCCAAAGGGAAGAGAGTTCATTAACATTTTAATTTGTTTCTCAACAGTTCAATTATAACATGCCTAATGTACTGGACATTAACCTTTGGGAGCCTGAACCAAACTGTAGATCAGAGTAAAATGACCTTACTCATTTCATGAAGATGCAGATGTGACTTTTCTGGGGAACTCTTGTTGCTGTCAAACCAGTGGATCACCTTCTTCTGAAATCTGTTTTAAGAGGCACACACCTCCTTCACCTGCAAAATGCTTAGGGTAACACCCAATAAATTCATGAGAAATTTTTCTTCTCCACTGGAATCTGGAGTTCTGCAGCTGAAAATAAAGTGCACACAAGTCAGGGAACAGGGAGCAAACATCTGGTCTTAAAAAAGAACATAAAAAGTGGCAACACAACACTTTCTTCAAGTGTTGCATAAAAGCAACACGTAGCATAAAAAGTACGGTGCACAAAGCGTTAGGTATCTTAGATTGTCTGCATGATAAAGCTTTCTCATGGTTCAGTCAATTGTCAATTAACTTGAGTTAATTGATTGCAAAAGAATTTAAGTTAGCAATTAATTTTAAAATATCTATTTAGATACCTAAGTTTGTTCCAAGAAATCTGTGGCACAGTCCTGATTCTGGGAAAGAAAACAGCTTCTGGTGTGCATAGCAGTTCGGAAGTTGTTTTGAAAAGCAAATTGTGACATGGACTCTAGACTCTTAATAAAACTAAAGTTATTGTCGGAAAATTGAGCGTATAAATAGGAATGTTAACAAGATTTTTTTTCTCAGAGCAATACCTATATCATTTTGCTTGCATTCATAACTTTTCCTCCTGTTGGCTTAGTAGACGTTTTATCTTGATAAAAATAATAATAGGAGAAAGTCTGTGATTTTTGGAATCCAAGTAACATATAAACTGCCCCTCTGTTTAAGATCTAATCATAAATAGTATCCTTATACTGTGCAATTTCTTTTCACAGTTCATTAATTGTGAAGAGGTATCTTGAAAGAAAAATAATTTTGTCATTTAATGGTAGTGTCGTGTCTGGCCATGAGGATGGGATGCACTTTTATGTGTTCTCACTAAAGTTACACCAGGGAATAGAAAGGTGGACATCAATAGCTAAGAAGCTGAAAACATTTATAAGAATGAGCAGCATACTCTACTTTGGAGGCAACGAAGTGTCTCGCCTGCCTTTAACTTTCACTAATTTTTCAGCTCTGACCAGACTGACAACGGCCAAAGTTAAGAATCATAGAATCGCCTGGGTTGGAAGGGACCTTTAAGATCATCTAGTCCAACCATCAACCTAACTATGAAAAAAGAACATCACTAAACCATGTCCCTCAGCACTATGTCAATGTGTTTTTTAAATCCCTCCAGGGATGGTGCCTCAACCACTTCCCTGGGCAGCCCTTTCCAAGGCTTCATAACCCTTTCAGTGGAAAAATCTTTCCTAATCTCCAATCTGAACTTCCCTTGGGGCAACTTGAGGCCGTTTCCTCTTGTCCCATGGCCTGTTCCTTGGGAGAAGAGACCGACCCCCCCTGGCTACACCCTCCTTTCAGGGGGTTGGAGAGAGCGAGAAGGTCTCCCCTCAGCCTCCTTTTCTCCAGGCTGAACACTCCCAGCTCCTCACAAGACTTGTGCTCCAGACCCCTCACCAGCTCCAGCCCCCTTAATGTCTTTTTTGTGGTGAGGGTCCCAAAACAGGACACAGCCCTCGAGGTGGGACCTCACCAGTGCCCAGTCCAGGGGGACGATCACCTCCCGAGTCCTACTCACCACGCCGTTCCTGAGCAGCAAAGAAGATTCTCATCATAGGTGTTAAGTAAAAACAAGGGTGCATGAGTGCAACAGAACACAGTTTATCCCCCTCTTTATTCAATGAATAACACAAACATACCTTTCAAAGGTAGTGAGGAAGCAGGTGCTGGAAAGGGTAAAATAACGTATATACAACAACGATAGTTCATGTCTATCCATTGCTTCTGCTTAGGGCTATTAGGAAAAAAATTGAGTCTATTAAAAACCGTCTGCTTAAAAAGCCAAAACAAAAGCTTGGAAGGAAAAGTTGAATGAAAAAAAAAGTTGAATGAGATAATGTCAGTTTATCTGTAAAACCTCTTTAAATTGCTTTCTTATTTGTAATGCAAGATTTATCATGAAAACTGAAGTGATGTAAGGGCATTATCACAAACGGTTGCTGATCAGGGAGCACATCTCTGATACTACTGACCACATGATTTAATGACTGTTTTATCATTTTGTTACATACCTTCAAACAGAGTAGATCATGTTCTACCTCAGATCCAAGACTTGGCTGCATGACTTGATTAGCCAAAAAACCCCACAAAACACATGAAACCTCCAGTACCTGTGAAGAGGAAGATTCTATTTAAGGGGAACATCCCAAAAGAATATTTGCCCTGATATTCTTGCACAGTTAAATAAAATCTGACATAAACTTTGACCATTTAAAGTGCAGTCACTCATTTCAGAATGTATCAAGGAAAGAAATTAGTTTAGTTCCACAAAAATGTTATTTGGCTATAGATTTTGTTTGTCCTCACTAAAAAGTCCAGCGTGACAATAAACTCTGACAAAGACCATTTACAAATAAGATACGCTTTTTGACACCTCTCAGGAGCACAGATCTCAGGTACAGGCATATGGTCA
Source organism: Tringa tobata (assembly GCA_033628505.1). NCBI lineage: Eukaryota > Metazoa > Chordata > Aves > Charadriiformes > Scolopacidae > Tringa > Tringa tobata. Next base: position 13,342,487 of record JAHREE010000245.1, read on the forward strand.
ATGGTGGGAAACTGCCTTGATGTTTATAGAGCAGAGGTTTTACCTTTCTCACCTGAGTTGTGTATTCCAGACGCACCAGACAAATTGTAGAACTCTGCAGATCAATTTAGTCCCAAAAATGAAATTTCCAAAAGCCACAGCAGAGAAGCAATTAGCAACAGTCAGTTTAATAAGGGACGACCAGACGCATACTGACAAGACCTAAGTCTGGACCACAGTGTCCAGACTTAGCTGGACAAGGGAGTTGCAGAAACTCCTAAATTCCACTTCCTTGACAACATATGAAGCCTTTATATAACAACTGAAATAATAATAATAATAATAAAAGCATTTAATATATGAAGCTAATGCAAGGAGGAGGGTTATTTTTGGTGGGTTGCGTTTGGTTTTTTTCTTAAATAGAATTTTCAAGATGAATCTCTGCACATTTGGAATTCTAAACTAATGCTTTTTTTTTATTTTTTGAAACCCAAGGAGTCTGGAGATAGAGGAGATGGCCATAACAAATCAAGGTTGCATTATTCGAGTAAGCAACATTTTCATGGTTGTTGAATTTCAATAGCAATATTTTGCCTAATGCTGTCAGGTTGTTTTGAAAAATTCCAATAGTAAACAGTAAATATCCTAAATTTGCATTTTTTATTAATTCAGTCATATATGGGAAACTTTCAAATTCTTTTCATGACTGACATTTTAAAAGATGAATACTCATCACAGGATATGTATTTATCCCAGAACTGCTACTCTGAGAGAACTAAACAAATTAATGCTGCTACGATGTAGCTAGTTTGTAGGAAACAAAACCTTTATAAAAGGTCTTTTAAAAATATTTTATATTTAGTAACTTACCTCTATTGAGATTTAAGTCTTCGAAGATAAGCTTTCTAAATGAAACTCAGTTATTAATATGGAATATTCATAGGAAGTTCAAGGTAGTGAGAACTTTTCTTTAAAAGCTGGGAGGAAAAAACCCAATGAATCTGAATTTACTTCTATTTAGGTATTTAGTGACTAAAAAAAGAAACTTTCTTAAGCTAACGGTGGAATTTCTTGCCTTTTTACAGATATTTCATATTTTTTTTTTCTGTACACGTAGAACAGATCCTACACCAACATTTTCAATACTCATTTACCGAAGCTGTGCTATACAAGATGAAAAAGTGACAGAAAGGGAACTAACCCAACAATCTCCAGGATACTGGAAAAAAACATACCGTTATTTCACTCAGTGATTTAACCAAGACTCCAAGAGATATGCACCTACATGAAAGTTGTGTAATCTCTCATGAAACCTGGTTTCCCCTGGAAGGTCCCCCATGTGAAATGTGTTCTGCTCATAACAGACCTTAGGATTGTTATATGCAGTTTAAGATATTTATCGTCCGATGAGTTTGAGCAGCTCCGACGTATGAGATGAATTGAGTAAAGAGCAGAAAAAAACCCCAACCCTGAAAACAAACTTAAGTGCTGGGCACCAATCACAAGTGTAAACTGCTAATACACAATAAACTAATGGCTAAAGCCTAATTGAAGAAATTATATTTCAATCGTGCTGTAATTTAAATAGACATATAAAGCAAAACTAGTCACATCCAAACACATTATTAGCTTTTAAATGGAACACATTGGAAATGTAGATAGGGGAGAAAATCAGAAGTTATAAGACTCATACATATAGCAAACCTCAATTTATTCAGACCTATTAGTTCTTAAGCAGTCTGCAGTACTGGACAAACCAGTACTAATTAAATTTTGAAAGAAAATGCTTTACTGTTTATGTAACCAAAGGTATAATTTGCAAGAAATTGCATTCTTTATTACCAGGCACAGCGCATATTACTGGATCATTAAGGCACTGAACTAAAATGATTTAAAAAGGCAAACAAAGTGCGTTTGCTTTAGTTTGCCTTCTCATTTGCCGAGGACTACAAATGTAAATACGCAGAAGACCCTTTGGGGGCATTTATAGAAATGGGTTGCAGAACTTCGTAACACCTGGTCGTCAACATCTAAACAGTGCTGTGTTCTGTGAAATCCCTTTCTCTACAGGGAAACACTGGGATCACCTCTGCCAGGATTTAAGCTAAAGGTTAAGGCAAGATAGAACAATATTCTTGGTAGAATGGGCTTGTCCATGGTGCACCTCCCATTGGCAAACCAAGCCCAGGTCAATAGTCAGAGCAAAACCACATCAAGCCAATGAGCAGAATGGGAGCGCGTATGGAAGACAACCTCAAGATTAAGATGTTCCAGAGTCTTCAACACAGAATATGGTCTAGAACGAAAAGTGGGAAGGGCTCAAGTTAGGTCACGTCTACTACACAAGTACTAAAGCACCCAAAAAACCTGAGCTGCAGTCCATGCGCACAGTTATGTGGGAAGACGCAATTGCCTACCGCAACTGTAGCATCACCAGCCACATCCTTCTTCCTCTTCAACATCACAGATTGCCAGGATTTTCTAGTAAAACATGAGCAGCAAAGTGCAACAGGAATATTCTCAAAAAAATTTCAACAAAGACAATAACTAGACAGTGGTTAAGTTGTAAGAACTGAAATAGCAGGACTGGTTTTCCCCTTAACCCGTTCGCAGTGCAGTTGCAAGTAAAGAGGCAGAACATTCAAATCTAGCATGAACCATGGAAAAAAACTTTGCAAGACTTCCTCTTTTTTTTTTTTTACAGAGAACAGTCTAGCCTCGAAACCGACCAAATTTGACACATCCTTTTTTTTTTTTTTTTGGCCACACAGAGAATATTTTGGGTGGGTCAGAAGCAGGAATACTGTATAGCCCATAGCCAAGCATTCTGAGTCTTCCCAGACTTACCTTGCTGCAATAGGCTCATGTTTGAGAGTTAGTACATATTTTTTTCCAAACAATCTTGGAATACGTTACATCCAACCAGCAAGGCAATCAGTTTCCACCCCACATACACAGTTCAGGTTTCAAAATGGAACTTACTGAAACTGCTGATTTGCCTGAAGTAGCCCAAATTGAATGTATTTTTTAGCGCATGCTAAAACAAAGACTTGAGTCAGTACCTTTTTTTTTTTTTTAAAAAAAATCAGTTTCCATTTGGACTTGGGCACAACTTAAGTTGTTCTAATTCAGATGCCAGCAACAGTCCAATAACTGATTCTCTCCCACTGAAACACTGGAAAAGAGTGATTTAAAGATCAGGAAGGTGATGAGACAGGACAGGCTCATAACAAAGTATCTCAACCAGTGAGACCTTACCTCCTGACTCCTGCAGGTGCCACCACAATCCCCAGCAGAGCGTGGAAGCTTTTTTCCCCCCCAGGCTCCTTAATCTGGAACTTGAGATGTGCAGCTGGTTGTAACCCGGCAGCACAGGTAGGAACACAAACTGCCAGCGCTGCAAGAGAGGAGAGAAGAACCATAGCAGTGAGATAAAATTCCCAGAACTTTTACCCTCTGATAAAGTTGTACCCACAGAACATCCAAAACTACCCCCGTATGTGAGAGTGGAGGGACCCCAGGGGTTCTAATAACTCACTTTAGGCACAACATCCCTGAGCTCTTCACAACGAAGAAACAGAAATCAAGGATATGGATGGCCAAGCCCTCCCTGTTAACTGGAGACATCTTTGGAGGTATCCTTCCCCCACTGGAGAGATTCTTGGATAACGTTTGCAAACCCTTATCGAGCAGAAATTGTGTCTCAGCCCGAGTCCTACAGCAAAGGTAAGCTCTGTGGGAACTCGCTCTGTAGATCTCAGCTGGTCCAATCGAACCCACACAAAAGCAGCCTCCGCTGAGGCACAAAACTTACTAGTCAAATTGCTCTTTTGAACCAGTGGCCCAAAAATAGCATCTCAGAGAAAGATCTGTTTCAAAGGAAAAAAAAAAATCTCTAATAGTAGCCAAAATTCATCTCAATAAAAGGAAAAATCAAACAAACCCAAAGAGATCCCACCTTGTATTTTTCTTCAGCTTTTGGGTTGTTTCCCTCTCCCATCCTAAAAAAGCATGAAAAAACTACACAAACACAATACGGGGATTCTGTTAAAACAATTAGCTTGAACAATGCTTACAGACCAGCTTCACACTTGTGATGGTTGCAGAAATCTAACAGGGTAATGATGAACCTGAGATTTAGCGAGTCTTAAGCCTGGTCTTCCCACTACTACAATCCCCCCCCACATCAAACACCCATGTCTCGTTTAACTTCATTTTGCAGATCAGAAAGGAAACACCAGGTTATTCAACAGCTTTCATATGGAAGGACATATAAAAACCTTTTTTTTCTTTAAAAAACCCCATATCTCTATTGATTAAATTTTTTTCTGAAAAAAAACCAAACCAACCATCGCCTATTTTAGAGAAATAGCATTTATTCAAATAATTAGCATTTATTCTCTGAAAATTACACTTCCTTTAACATTCCACAACATGGCACAGGAACACTAAAACATCAGCAGCCATTAAGGTATTGCAGCAAAACACATTTATTCTGCAGGTCTTAAATCAGTCTGAAATGTGTAGTGCAACGATGATATGTCCGACGATTGGTCCAAAGCTTTGACACCTATTTGAAATAATTCATAGCAAATTTAATTTCTACTTTCCCAACTAAATCTTCCTTGGTTTAACACTGTCACCGTTCAGTGTATCTCCGTGGATATCTGCAGAACTGTATACACATATATAGCCTGAGTATTTCTGTATATACACATACAAAACCAAATTTAAATATAATTTAGTAAACATCTTTTGTTTCTTTATTTTTAGGGCCTTTTAACAGCAGCCCTACAGATACTTTGTCTGTGATATGCTTCTGAACTAGAACAAATGTTTCTGTAGTCCTTAGACCCAATAAAAATACACAAAACATTTTCTTCACGGACATATTCACTTCAATGCACAAAATCCTTCCATTGCTCCATTTATTCCATTAGTGTAGGGGCTTAAATGATGCATGAGGCTTTCAGCAGTGAGGTGAATGTCACGTTTAAGATCCCAATAAAAAGATAAACAATGCAGCAACCATAACTCAATACTGAAAAATATTTGCAAATAAAAGTACAACTGTAAACAGTACTTTCAGGCCCGGCCTCAGACAGAAAGTAAAGGAATTTCTCCTGATGGCAATAGGCCCCGATTCAAAACAACACTTAATAATGTGCTTATTAACATTAAGCACTGGCTTTAGTCAATACAATTTAAGTTCAGGCTTATATGCTTTCTTGAGCCAGGGCCTCAATGACGAGAAGAGGCTCAATTACAAATTAAAAGTAGCAAAACAGTCAATAATGCACTGGGAAAATTAAAATCTATAAGCTCGTTTCAGATTTAACAACTGGTCAAATGTGGCAAGTGCAAAGTCTGAAAGACAAAACCTGCTTTGTCAGTGCTACATTCCAGAAGAATAAATACAAACCACTATAAAGTATCTTGAGTTTGATCTCATTTTCCCTGTGCTTCCCTAGCAGAGTTGCCAGATATATTATTTGAGTCATTTGTCTAATTTCTTCAATCAAATAAATTATTTTTCCAATTAAGCTGCTCAATGCAATCAAGAATAGAAGTAAATGATGTGAGAAATGTTACAGCACCTGTGACTACCAAAAATAGAAGAGGGGATAAGTGAGCTCACTGCTCCTCTGTGGGAAGAAATTCAGGAGCAACAGAAAGCATCCTCAGAAATATCCATTAATAAAAATCAAATGTCATTGATATCGATTCAATTGAATGTTTCCTCTGAAATTTTAAGGAATTAGGAGACTATTTAAAACAATTTCCAATAAATAGTTTAAAATTCTCTCTTCTACCCTGAGAGTTCTGGCCGATTCCAATCAAACTTGAGGAACGGTAAAGGCATCAGTAAGTTCTTAAAACACTGTAGAAAATTGGTGGCAGAGAGGCCAACCAGGCCTCAAAAGCAGCAAAACCAAGCAGATGCCCTTATTAACGCCTCCCCAAAAGTGCAGTGTGAGCTCGTTAGCTCTTTGTTCCTTCAGTCCTGCCGCTTAACCAGCCAACATCTGCAACACCTGGACACAGCGGTGCCTTTCGCCCATCCAGCTGTTACAGGACAGGGTGAAAACTGGGAGATGCCATGAGAGAGGAAGGAGGTAACCCCGAGGGGTAAGTGAAGGTGAGATCCACAAAACAATTGCAAAGAACCCAATAATTTTATTGCTCACACAGATTTTGGGTTGAAGCCAGACCCTAATTTTTAAATTTGAGGAACTCGGAGCTTAAAAAACAAAGTAGCATCACGTGTCTTCAGAAACCGCGGAAGAAATCGTAGAACAAGCATTTCCCAGTCCCTGCAAACAGATACTGTTCACCTCATGGTAGAGGGAGGGGTTTATCTCACTTCTTAATTGAGTTTGTACCCTTCTGGTACCCTTACATCTTTCTGTGGATCTTTTTTTTTCTTAAGGAAATTCATTTCTCATGTGAATATTAAATATTCCATCGGATAGCTAGCAACTTTTTGGGGATCAAGCAAGCTCTACCCAAACAGGGATACCAAAAGTCTGCCTTTGTCACCCTGAGCTAACCAAGAGCTGTTCGTAAAATTAATTCAAATTTTTTTAATTCAAAAAGTTGATGACAATAAAAAAAAAATAACAATTTTAAGAAAAAGCGATGATACTACTCCTCCAATTCATACACCCTTTTAAATTAGATGTTGCTCTGAAGACTTTGCCAACCTCACTATTCTCTCTCAATGCTCAGGTGTCATGATCAGATATACATCACATAGACACCCTTCTAAGATACAAGAAATAATGTATTGTCTTATCTACTCCAGTCCTCTCCCTTTTGAACCTTTCACATACTGCTCTGTCAGAATAAAAATCTATTTTATTCTTAAATTAAAAAAAACAACAAACAAAACAAAACCAAAACAATCACCATGCAAAAAGCAGAAGTAACTAATTTTTATAGTGTTAGGTAATTAAAAATATTGCAGGTCAACGTATGAATTTCAGTGTAAATCTTCTCTTCCTTCCAGAAATATCTCTCCAGCACTTACAAGACAGTACAGAACATAAACAGAGCAAAAGCTTTTGATAGTGCTTAGAATTATAATATCAAATAAAATCTTCAACAAAAAAATAACAGATAAAACCCTGGTGTCATTGCACGGCACAGGAAAACTTCCGAATTTCAGGATTTTTACATAATTGGTTCTCTCAGTTCAATCTTAAGTTATAACATGTGGCACAGGCATATACAAAAGCAACAGCTGCATATAAACAAATCATATTTCCTCTGCACTGTACACACCACTCACATCAAAAAAAGACTACTTTTGCCCCAAAAACACACACACATATATACATCTGTAAAACTTCGGACTCAGGAAATCAGCTGGAGGTTTCATCGTGAAGCCCCCTGTTCTTCTGCAGCACTGTGTTTAGTTCCTGAATCACATTTGATGGCAATTTGTTATCCGATTCCAAAGTAGTTTTGTTTGGTTTGTTCTTATTTTTCTTCAGTGCTTTATGTGGTCTCTGGTGGAGGTCGCTCTGTCCCACACTCGCATCCCCAACGGAGATCAAGCTCCGATGCGTTTTCGCATGATTTCGTGCTTTTTCCTCCTTCCGCTCCAAACACTGTGCCACGATAGATGCTTTTTCTTTCAAGTTTTTCCTTTCTTCCAGAAAGCAATTTTCCTGACGCTCACTGAACTTGGGGTTCCCAGATTGCAGCAAACAAGCAAAAATAAATAAGAACACTCACATTAACACAATGTTCAATAATATTTAGGTGGCAATTTTTGCTCATTAGTTTCGTGTAACAGTTTAAAAGAAAAATCAATTTTACTCAAGAGCTGAGACAGCACAGTTGATAGCTTTAAATTCCCACAATTTGTGCTATTATCATTTAGTAAGCATTTTTATTAAGTATATTTTTTCAATTAGTGATACTTCTGAAAATTACATAAATCTTTCAATTAAACGCACCGTGACAATGAAGACATTCATTTTCATATATTCACAATTTGACTTTTCCTTCTACCACAGGAGACTAAATTTTAATGTTTTACAGCACATCCACGTACTCTTAAAAAACTCAGAATCCTTAAATTGAATCAATATAACCGAGAATGTTGCAATTTTGATAACTTAATGACTGAGCTACAGGAATGTACACAAGATAATGTTACATGATGACACAGAAATTTTCAGCAGCTGTTCAGAGCTACCTGATAAATTATTAAGACCATCTGCCTTTTCAAATTTTGGGTAGCAATTTGAAGTAACAAACTGGGAACTCAGATAAAACAAGAAACCAATGGAAAGTAACATTTAAATTCACAGCTGGTGTGGCCCATGAGGAGCACATCCGTATGGTGAAAGTGCTGAGAAGCTGACATCCACACTAACACTATTTCAGGGCTGTTGCCCATTTTTTTTGTTTGGCTTTTGTTTTTTTTTTAAATACACTTCAGATTAACTTTAGCTTTCTCCTACTGGCAGGAAGGCTGTTCGACTGCAGAGCATTAGACATGCTCCTGAAGAACATCTTCAACTTTGGTTTCACCTGAAAGGAATCCAAGTTCACATGCTCCAGAACCATTCCACACTACACTCCTAAGTAGAACACTCATGTACAAGTATCTAAATTAGCTCTTCTCTAGTGTTTGAATACTTTTTCATGTTTGCTTTAACATCTATGAGGTATCAAGATTCCATGAGACATCCTTGCTCATACATTATGGAACAATAATTCCATAAAAATCCAGCCAAACTAAAGAAGTGCCACACAGGAAAGACAGAAAGAACCAAAGTCTCCCTCAGCTTTCAGTATCTCCTAGAAGTCAGCAAAGATGTCAAACATGAAAGAAGAATTCCAAGACCTCATTTTTTTTTCCAAGAACTATGTGGCTCTTCCACAAAAGGTATGATCTGCCTATTGCCACATCAGCTGAGCAGACACACTACAATAAATACCTCTACCATTTTTATGTGCCTTGTAAGTTTTAAAGTGACATTTCTTTCTCCATGAGGACAGCAAAGATAAGCTTGTTACAAAAAAAAAAATGAGTGTTGATGCAGCAAATTAGTTGCTTTGTGTAGGAAGAAAAATGGTAAATATTAAATGAGTATACACTGAAGAGATCTAAGCTATAAAACAAAGTCTAAATTTGTGCAGCCTCCTGAAATTTCACCTGAGCCAGCATCTGTTCAATAATAAAAGAAACAAACATTTGGATGATATAAATAACACTTTTCAAAAGAGCAGATAAAGGGGTTATTTTATTGGTATCACTTTTAGCATCAAGGAGGCTGGAATTTCTACTTGCCTTAACCAAAAATGAAAACTACTCAGTAATAATGAAGCAGCCGTGGCCACGATACACACACACAAAAAAAATAAAAAATCAGTGCTATGGAGCAGATTTTAGCTCACCTGAAGACTCTAGATTCTACTGCCATCCCTGGAGGGGTTCAAGCCAGGTTGGACGGGGCTTTGAGCAACCTGGTCTGGTGGGAGGTGTCCCTACCCAGGGCAGGGGTGGGACTGGATGGGCTTTAAGGTCCCTTCCAACCCAAACCATTCTATGATTATATGATTCTAAAACAAGCAAGAAATAATACTGCATAGAGCCAAAGGAACAAGCTGTTTTGTTCCAACACTTCTCCTCTGCTGCATTTACATTAGTTACCACTATTTTTCCTAAGCAGGACAGTGCCTCCACCACCACTGCTTCTTCCCAGCTGGAAGTAAGGCAAACAAAGTCCTCCCGACAGGCATCAGTATCTCTATGTGGACACCAGAAAGTCATCTCAAGCTGATATGATAAGGTTGAGACACATCGCTACTGCACGTAATGTAGCCACACAGCTCAGTCTCTGCAAAGAGCTGTCACTAAGCCCTCGTGTTCTTCAGTGAGACAAATAATCTTACAACTTAAATGCATCACAGTTAGTTCCATCTGAGCTTTCCCCATGACATTCACAGACCTAACTAAAACAGCACAGTTATTTTAGACAGAAGAAAAGATATGGTAGAATACGCATGCAGGACAGTTTTCAAGGACCTTATTCAAATAAAACTGTAATAATATGCATTATATTTCCAAGTAAAAGTCCTGTTTACTTCTCATGAACAGTCATTGCTCAAAAAAACCCCAAACACAAATAAAAATCCACTACTGATTTACTGAACAGCCAAGAGGTGATACAAGTTCAGGTCACAGTGTTCTTTTACATTAAATTATCCTAACTGTTCCTTTAATGACAAAACAACAAAAAGGACATTGGTAATTACAGCATCTACATTTTATATTTATCCAGTTCTAGAGAGGTCATTATTACTGGACTATTTAAAAGTACAGCATCGTGGTTAGAAGTTCTACACCGAGTTTAAATGCCACTTACCTCTGTGCTCCCTCTGATTTTACAAGTGTTCTTCTCCTGTTGAATGGGAATTAGTGGTAAACCTCCAACCTTTGGACTTTTAGTTATGGACTGTTTTCTCACCTTTCCAGCAGGTGGACATACATCTGCATGCTGAAGAACAAAATTATTCCTTATTTTTTGGTGCAGAATTTCATAAAAACAGAATATTCTTTAGTATGTAAAACTCTCTTGGGAAAAAAAAGATATGGGATAGGGATAGGGAGAAAAACACTATGGTGCTTAAAATTATCTTAATATTTTGTAAGGGCTTCACAATATTGACCAAACAGAACCAAAAATGTCTCTATACAATTTTCATGTGTAAAACATCTTTCCTCCCTATTATTATTCCAATTATCTTCTAAGAAGAGAAAAGATCACCAAACAAGACACACACATCTACTTCATTCGCAGTTTCAAAATTCCACACGTTTTCAGGAGTCCCAACAAATTTTACTGAAATAAAATAAAATTACCCCAATTTGCAAACAAGCATTTCAAAATTTGCATTAATAATTTCGGAGAAAACCATTGCTTAACCTGCAATAACAACATGTGTTATCCAAAAGGAAATGCCATGACATTCTGAATGCTCCAAACAAAAACACTGTCTACAAAAATAAACAGATTTGGCTTCAATAGTAGTCTTTGCATTAGCTTTACTGAAACTGGTCAGTTTTTGGGAGGAGAGATGGGAAGAATAAAATAAATAGAGTATTTAAAATAAAATGTTAAAACCTCCTACTGTAAGAGGTCTATAATGAACTTTTCTAAACGGATCACATAGAATTTCATGTGTAGAAATTTGAAGACTCGTGCTCGAAGCTCACAGAGTCCGCTGGTGATATTAATCATATATTAACCAGAAAGATAGGTCTGAGGACAAGGTAGTGTTAGAGCATTTTCCTGGAAAAGCTTCGACGTGAGATTCTGCTAATCAAAGAGGATGTACAAGGCCTGCGAAAGAAGAGTTTCTAAAGCTTGGAAAGGAGCGCACAAAGCTAAATCAGCACAGCTCCATGGGAAACTGGCAAGTCAGAAGTGCAACGAGACCCTAATGAGAGCTGAGCTCCATGTAAATATTAGCAAAATACCAATCCAAAGCACCAGTTATAATAAACAGGAGACAACTTTAGAAGAAACTCAACTCAACTTTAGCAGAAAAAATATCCTTTTTTACTGTGGAAGTGGTTAAACACTGGAACAACTGGAGGCTGTGGAGTCTAGATGATCCCCAGAGATCCCTTCCAACCTAAACAATTCCATGACACTGTTCAAATCTGTAACAGATTTCTTTTCACAGGTGTCAGGATCTTCAGCATCCTTTATGATTTTTTATAATGATATTCAAGCTTACAAATCCTTGAAGTAAGAACTCTCTTCAGGACTGTATCCAAAAATCCAGTTGTGGAGCTGTGATCATACTTGCCGATGTACAAACAGTGTTACTATTAAAAAGCCATCAGAATCAGTGATTATAGAGTTGGAATAGCAGTCGAGAAATCAGAAACCCCAATTCCAAATTTAGAAAAAGTATTTGACAGATTCACATATTTATGGAGTAAACAGTTCTCACAGGTGGTGCCGCCCAGGGTGATGTAAAAGTCCGCTGGAAGAGTTCTCCCCAGCCAGCATTAAGAGCATTTTCTTCCAATGAAACTATGAGAAGGTATTATGTGAAAAGCTGGTCTTGCCAACCAAAAATCAGTTTATTGCGGACCAAGATACAAGAAATAGATGCAATTCAGAAAGTGACTGAGAAATTTTAAGTTAACTTCTGGAGGAAACTGCCTCCCTTAATTCTCAGCAAGCGTAAGGAAACCATTCCTGCCAGGGCAGCAGCCTGATTTTCCTTCCGTGTCTCCAATGTTTCTTAAAATAGAACTCTGGGAAAGTACATCAGAAATACTAGCAACACATTAGGCCACATAATAAATGTATTTATTCATAGTTTTGACCTATCTGCTCAACTGCACCTCATGGTAATATAATGTGCCTCTCTCAAGTTGATCAAAGGCAATGGAACTGCAAGAATATCATCGTCTCCATCTTCATATCAATTAATTACTTCCCACTGTAGGCTATTAAGTGATTTTGTATAAAACTATTACAGACTTCAACAATCATGTTTCAGCCATACTTTTCAGGATGATTTTACAGAGAACTGGAAGAAACAATGGTCCTTCAGAGTCTCTTAGTATTTATCAGCTTGAAGTAGGAGATTAATAACCTTGAGGATAACCTGACTTTCTGCACCAAAAGTGCTCTTGTTACTAGATGACAGTGGTACCTACTCTTTTCTATTTATATTCTCTGCACTATTAACAAAAAACAGGAGAAAAAAAAAAGATATCAATAGCACAACTATCTTACTGATATTAACTAACAATAAAGTCTTATTCTGCTCAAGCACCGAGGAGCACAGTAATGTAGATTTATCCCCCTCCTAATTGCACTGGATCATTAGATGCCAATGTCTTTAACAGTTCAAAACCTGTTTTACAGTATTTTTCAATTTGTAATCTAAGCTATTCCACTGACAAATAATATGTGCTGCCTGCAGGCTCTCTAAGACAAAGGTGTTAAAATACTGTGATAGCAGATAAGGTAAAAGACAAGCTATCTTCTTTAAAAAAAATCTAACTAGAAATAACCCCAGTTAACATCTACAGTTTTCTGGTTTAGAAATGGATTCAAGTGATAATAATTGTCTGTTGTCGCATAATACAAAACATTTGGAGATCTTATAACAAGCTTTAGCAACGCGAGCCATTGCATTCTCAAGCTTTGCACTGCAAATTGTATTTAAAGAAATAGATTGCAATAAGAACAATACAGCAAATCTGTATCGTGAACACTTAATTTCTGATGTAATTCAAAGACTGACAAATTTACTGATGTCCAGAATGCTGATTAAAAAAAAACCACACAAAGAAACTCCACAAAAAAATTTCAACAAACCAACACCAAAATGCAAACCAAAAAACCCTCTAAATGCAGCTCATTAGTACTGCTAATTTATTGTACTGCTCATTCATTGGAATGAAGTTTTAAAAAACTAATAGTATTATTTCATAGCAGTTATTTTAAAAAAAATGCACATGAAATTATTTACTGGTTTTTGGTAGAAAAAAATATCCTGAACATTAAGCAGTCGCTCTCACTTTTTTATCCACATTGTCAGAGGAACGTTCTCCACACCACGCTACCTGATCAGAATCCTAATAGAGTGCCTTTCTTTTGATTTTACGTCAAAAGGACTTCAGCAGTTACCAAGCTCCTATGAGTTATTTCTAAGTAGCCTGTATCAATAAGCTCTGAGCCTATTTGTTGTGACACCACTTAGGTTATGCCCACGAGATGTATGCCAGGACCAGCGGCTGTTTCCATAGAAACTACAATAGTTACTTCAGTTAAGGGAGCTGAAAAGACGACAAAAATTTGGAAGTCTTACTTACAAGGCATGTATTATACTTCTAGCACTACCATCTGTGAAGGTCGGATTCTGTTTTAGAAAGCCTCCAAGAAGTATATATTGCATGAAGAATATATCTTGTGCCTGGTCTGCTTTATGTAATACATAAAGTTCCCAGGTAATCATAAATCTCGTGATGTTTATTCACTGTGATATTCCCCAAAGTTCCTTGAACATGAAGGGAAAGACAAGAAAAATCTGACACAAATACAAAATCCTTTTGAAACCTTAAACTGTGTTCCAGTCTCCCGTCAGGTTCAATTCTTCCCATCACTCTTACTCCCACTTCCTCCTATGTAAATATTAAATTTCATTTGCAAGGATGTGTTATGTGGCACTCAAACCTCCTTTCAATCTTCTGCTCGCTACTAGATTACTTAACTTAGGATAACGCCTACCCAACACAATGAATTGTCAGTGTTAATTAAGCTAACCCAGATACCAGAGAAATACAGCTGTATTGAATCACAGAATGCCAGGTTGGAAGGGACCTCGACGACCACCTCGTCCAACCTTCCTTGGCAAAAGCACAGTCTAGACGACATAGTCCAGCACCCTGTCCCAATGAATCTTAAAAGTATCCAATGTTGGGAATCCACCACTTCCCTGAGGAGATTATTCCAATGGCTGATTGTTCTCATTGGGAAAAATTTTCTTCTTGTGTCCAATTGGAATCTCCACAGCAGTAACTTGTACCCATTACCCCTCACCTTTTCCATGTGACTCCTTGTAAAAAGGGAGCCTACATCTTCTTTGTAGCCACTCTTGAAATACTGAAACACGGTGACAAGGTCTCCCTTGAGCCTTCTTTTCTCAAGGCCAGACTGACAGTTTGAAAAGGAGGTACTTGCCACCACCCACTGCACAGACCACTTGTCCAGACTGTAACACACTAGCTTCTCTAGGAGGAATTGTATGGAAAGCCTTGGAGCTGTATTGGCACAGCTCTTCAACAGGGCTAGGTCACTCCAATACGGTTTTAAAGAGAACACTCTTCTTTCATGACAACTTTGTGTGCAGCGTCCAAAGTAGTGGGCAGAGAAACAGCACTCAAGTATTGTGGCACACAGACACATCTTTTGGCCAGAATTTCACCACAAAGAGATTTATTACTGCAAAGGAAATGAGTTGTCTGTCTTTAACTAGCTTCTCTACAACACAGCAAGAAAAAAATAATGATGGCAGACTGTAACATTCTTTTCCCTTACTCTCAAAGCACTGGGCTTTCATAAGAAAATGACATTATAAATAATATTTTCATAGACTAATATCCATCTTTTTGCAGTTTTACTACATTGAGCATTCCAGGAACTTTAATGGCATCACAACTTTATCTGTAACGTATCTGTAACACACACACATCATTGTTTAAGGGGATTTTCATAACAGCAGTAACAGTCACATTTCTTTGATCAGATTAGTACCTGTGCATTAAAGATGCTGATCATCCACTCCATCTGTGCATCTTGTCCATCGCAACATATATACCTAGAGCACAATATATAATTAACAAGAAAAACTCCTGTCACAGTTAAACATATTAAATAATAGGCTTCTAAATAACTTCAAGCCGTGTCTTACATTCATTTATGAATGGTGTCTATATTTATTATTAATGTTCCCATAAAAAGAAAGGGATGATATATAAATACTTCAAATTATCACTGGGCCCTACTTTGAAGACAATGCATGTGCTTCATTTAAAGCATCTGCATAGGTTTAACTCATTCTAAATTTATGAAAATCATTTGCTTTATGGCCACAGAAGGGAGACAAACATCTAACCACAAAAAATTACCAAAACGTATGAATTATGACTGTTTAGTTATTTAAGAAAAACACAGCAAAAAGTCAGCATTCAAGCAAAATAATGCCCATTAGTTGTCAAACCTTCTTTTGAGAATGAACATTTCAACAAATTTTAAATACAGAAGTTAAACTAATCACGTGTTTCGCGTTTACCTACCACTGGTGCTTTTCAGAAAATACTGCAAGTCCCCAGCTGAAACAAATAAAATTTTCAAAAATTAGTTCCAGAAGCTCAAGACAGGGACATATTCCTCAAAGTGGAGTGATCCATTGTCTTTACATAGTGTTTTTAAGTGGGGAAAAAAATAATTACAAAGTGTAATTGTGTACTGCCAATCTAGAATGAAATTGTGGGTTTGATGATGGATTTTGCTCATTTTCTCACAGTTGATTCACAGGTAACAAATATTCTGTTCTGGACAAAGGTTATGGTCAAGCCCTGCAGATGATGTCTAACACATTCTCTCATTTTGGTTGTACTTCATAAAAGCTGCTGGAAGTCAAACTGGTGCCCAGCAAAGAGTCCACTACTTTGTGGAAGTCTCAGAGAGAAGAGAAGTAACACACTATAAACAAAAGGAATCACACAAGTCTACAGAGATTTAAAAATTGCTGAAAAGGGAAAAAAAGAAAGGACATAGGTGCACAACGAAACCTCTGAGGTCAAAGAAACACAGACACTCCTGGAGATCCAGAAGAGACTTTGCAAAGTCTGCTTTTGAAAGCAGACTGAAAATAAACCTCTAGGAAGAGCCTACCTGCAAAGAGTCATTTACATAACCTTTTTATTCCTATTTTGGACTAATCTCCTACTCATTCTGCACTTAAATAAAAAAACACCAAAACAACCCAAACCACCAACTTTTTCTCTAACAGAACTAAGCTTTGAAATCTACAGATCTTCTGGGGGTGTTTTGATGTGCCAACTGTAAAGGAAAAGTTCAAGCAGGTCTGTTTAAAGGCTACAGCCAACTTAGAAGAACCTTGGGATAGGATCCTACATAGACTGTGCCACTGTCTCAAAGCTTTGACCCAACAACTACTGGAAACACCTGAGGAAAAAAAAGAGGTGTCATTTTTTTGCTGCTCTTTTCCAGAGACATAGTCACTGATGTCTGTAAAGGGCACTATAGTCTTCAACTAGAAGAAGGAACATCAAAATAACAAGGATCCTGAAAAAAGGAAAATCCTCCACTACAGGACTGCCACTGAAGGCCACAACTAGTTGGTTTTCTCTTTTTTTTTCTGGGTGCACAGGTGGTGTGCCCACCAATGAAATGCAGGACACACACTACAAAACTAAGTGAGGTAGGAGCCAACATATCCACAAGAGATAATACACTTCAGATTAAGAAAAGCCAATCAATAAAGTAATTTCCTAGCACAGAAGAGTTAATATGGAACACAAGACCAGAGACAGAAACAGAACAAATAATATTATAGAGGGTAATTTAATTCAGCATACTTCAATTGACTTCTTGACTTCTCCTTGTTCCACAATGTTTTATGTTCCCCTTTCTTGACGATACTACAAGCACTTTGCTACACAGTGTTTAACTTATTTTCTTTTCTGCTCTTACTTTGTTGGTGGCTTCATTTTCTTTTTCACTCCAAGATAAAGCTTCAGGGAATTGACAGGCAACACTTTTTCAGGTTTGCTAGCCTGCAAATAAAATATTTTAATTAGTGTATAGGGAATGTGCAAAATAGAAAATGTTCACAGTTAGGCTTCTTTCATTGGCTGCACCCCTCTTTTTTAACATATCTTTACACTTTTTCTCTTCGTTTTCCATTAACAAAGTGTGCCAATCACTATTCCTGGAAGCAGACTAATTAAGAACTTGAGGTCCACGTGAAGTCAGAAAACTGGAACATGGGAAATTCCATCTCAACATGAGGAGGAAGTTCTTTTTGCTGTGAGGGTGGCAGAGCCCTGGCAGAGCCTTGTCAGAGGCTGCCCAGAGAGGTGGTGGAGTCTCCTTCTCTGGAGACATTCCAAACCCACCTGGACACGTTCCTGTGGGACCTGCTGTGGGTGACCCTGCTCTGGCAGGGGGTTGGAGGAGATGATCTCCAGAGGTCCCTTCCAACCCCTACCATTCTGTATTCTGTGATCTGAGATTACTTCCTTCCTGTTCCTTCTTGCACAAACTGACTTCAGACAATCTACAACAGACATATACCCACACCAAGTGTGAGAACTCAACATGCCTCAAGGATGAAGTGATGAAAAGAAATGATAAAATTCTCCTGTACAGTATTATACTACACAGCACAATAACACACTCAATAGGTCAAGTGTTTTAATTTTCTATTTAGAAAAAAAAACACAACACAAACACTTAACAAATCTTATAATCCCAGTACATAAAGCTACTCCATAATGTTTACTGTCCTGGATTCTCAGTTTCTCCCTCTACAGTTTTCAGTGTCTAACAGTGAGATTGAAAGAGTGTGGGGGAGAGACTGAATCTGAGATAGGACAAGCATTTAAGAAAACAAAAAACGACACAGTTTTATATTTGGTCTCGTCGTGCAACTGCCCTCTCAGAGCAACGGCACTGCCAGGATGGAAAAAATAAAACCCTACAAAACATACAATTTAGTTAAACAAGAGCTTACTTCTCACAAAAACGTAGCTTAAGGAAGCCATTTGTCTGTGTGTGAGCTTATCTCTGAACAACACTACATGGAAGTGGAGCTGTTTCAGTCAATTAGCACAACATTGTAATTTAACATACATGATCATGGAAACTTTTCACTTTTTTTGATAATTGCTCCTGAACATTAGAAACACCTAACAGAATGTATCTCCACTTGCATATACAAACTTGATTTGCTGCTCATGAGAATTTATAAATTAATTAGTACACCCAGTCTTATTAAATTTTCCATCTACAGTGTCAAGGTTTCCTACTAAAAATGACTAAAATTAAACCAAGATTATTTGTGGCAGATGAACATCTCAAAAAAAAACCAAACCAATATACATCATTTTGTCAGAATGGTATTTCTATTTGCTTTTTCAAAAAACAAATGTAAGGCCATTTAAAAGTAACACTGTTCAAAACTCCACCTGAGTTGGGAATTATATGTTTTATAAATCAGAATGGCTTAAAAAAGCAGGTTGCAAAGTAGTACAACAACCCCTTTCAGAAAATCTTTCCAAGATACTAATTAAGGTTTTATGGGCATATCAATTTATGCTCACATATGTGCCAATTTGAGTTTTAGCACTAAATTATGAGACACTATTTGTGACATTCTGGGGTCAGTCTAATTAAGATTATATCCACAGTATCACAAGAACACACAATATTTCTTTTGCATTAGCTTACTTGAGCAATGGATCTGTCTTTAAAAAAAAATAATACTTTAAGAAGGTCAGCAAGTGCACAGCTATACTTGCTGGATGGGCAAAACCAGCAGCCAGCAAAAATAAAAGCACTTTAAACTTTGAGATAGATATGTTTTTTCCTAAACCAGACATTATCAAAACTAAAATAAAGCCATAGATCACAATGTATAATAGTTACATGCTTTAATACAAGCTGCATACACCCAAAAACACTCTTTAAAGAAAACTCCCATGAAATATTTAAGAGTGAACCCACCATGCTATTAAGTATGTCTTTCAAAACATTGGCTTATTTTTATCTTTTAAAGCTTATACTAATGCAAAATTCCCACAGAAACAAGCTCCTTCACTAAAGTGTCTGTGAAATATTAAGGTAAAAATCTTATACTTCAACCCCAGACTCCAGAAGTTGCCATTTAGTATCAAAAATGTTGATCTATTTGCACTTCTCTTTTACATACAAAAAAAGAACACTTGGTGAAGAATTTGTCTGCTGTACCTTCATATCCTTATAAAGAAGCAAGTTTCCTTCCCGTAACACAAAATAACGCTCTTGAAATTTGTTTCCAGACAGTAGTTTTGATGGTTCCTCTTTGTACTTCAGATTGCCCGCTTTCACGCTGCCTTTTTCATTTTTCTCTATTAAGAAAA
>JAHREE010000245.1:13362547-13376563 GCA_033628505.1 Tringa tobata
ATTATATGTTGCATTTAATTACATATTAAATATTAAAATATATTATGTATTAATAAGAAAGGTATTCTTAAATATTAACATCACTGTGATTTTAATTACTAAGGGAAAAACATATCCTGTGTTTCACTTCCAAGATAACATGGAAAGAATCCAACCCACTTTTACTTAAAAGAATCATTTCAGAATGGAATATGCAGCTAAGTCCAAAAGTATGACATGGATACTTTTAATCTTTGTACTTCAGAGAGGCAAACATTTTCCATAAAGATCTTATTTTGTCATGAGTCTGTCTACATTTTTCTGTTTGAGTCAAAATACACACAGGAAAATTAATAAAAAACCCAAAACAACATCCACACACAAAAAAACCCCAAACCACAACTTTGTGGTTATAAAGCATTTAAACTTTGCATTGAAAAAGCTTTTATTTAAAAAAAAATAAATACCAGAACCATTGAAGGTTTTCAGTGTTAGAGAATAGATTTTTCAGTATGTTCCAGCAATTTAAAATTCTAAATAAAGTAACACAGAAAAGTATTACTAGCACATATAAACTACTACACCACCACTTCTTGGTTTCCTACTCTGCCCTATATATATATGTATATATATATATTTTAGACTAATTCATTAGCTTTTCCCAGCATGTCCACTTTGAAATAGCAAAAACTTCTGACCACTAATTACAGTAATTACCATGATGATGTGACTCACGCATATAAACTCAAACCAAAACAATAAAGTAAGGGACAACAAAAGAACAGAAGTAATTCCTACTTGCACCTTACGAAGTCTTTATGCAAGAGCACAGAATTCAGCAGAATTCTGAAATATGCTTTTCTCCTGGAGGTAACTAGCACTGGAAGCACAACCTATTTTCTTTCTTTTGCTAAATGTAGACATTTCCTTTAAGTCATTCACTTATTTCGGAAATACTGAATAAACTTGCTTAGGAGTCCCAGAATGATACCACTCATTTTTATAATATATGTTTCAATTTATAAATAAGACAAATTTCAATGAAAATAGCATCCTCAGCCAACTACTTCTAGTGGCTTTTTTCATTATGTTTCCACTTAGGATTTGAGTATCTGATATCAAACCTCTATTATTAAGCAGCAGCACACAATATAAACTCAAAAAATAAGATTTTTTTTTTTAAAATAAATCAAGAATAAAAACTAACACAAAATACGTTTTCATTTGGTCAGGAAAGACAAGGATATAGAAAAGACCAAATTTCATTGTTTGCATTTTTTTTTTTTATTTGTGAAGAGCAGTATTGCAGAGCCACAGCTGACTACACAAACACCCATACTTTGGAAGTGACACTTGCTGTAATGTGTACTAATCAAAATTATGTATTTGTTCTTTTAAAGAACCTGTAGACAGTTATTCTACAAATTACTCTTTAGGAAGACCCACAGCCTTTTAGTAGAGGAAACATATTAGTGGATCAGATGTATGGTTTTGCATGCACAAAAAAAGTATGAGTGAAATCCAGTCTTCACTGTCCAATTATGCAAATTATTTGCAAAATCAATTTTTTGCAAATAGATGAGAATTATTTGCAATAAGATGATAATTAAAAATTGTTAATCTAATTCCCTCATATCTTAGCACAAACTGAAGTTATGAAAAACATTTAAAAACATAATGGAAATTAAAAAGATAATAAACTGCTCTGATTCCATCAACTAAAGCCAACTACATTGTAATCAGCATGCTTGCCATGAAAGGAAAATCTCAAAAGAATATTTCCCAGTATTTTCACTAGAGTATAAGATAGAGTCCAAAACTAGAATCAATACATTTCAACAATTAAAATCAGAAGTTAGTTGGATTGACTCAGTTATAAGTGCAAATATATACACAGGGTTAAAAAAATGGCTACCGTATTCCCTCTGTGTCAATAAGAATATTTATTTCATGTTCAGAATATAATATGATTCCTTATCCAGACAATCACAAGATTTTTTTTTTTAACTATACCAAATGAGAGTAGCAGGACGCTCCACATCTGTACCAAATTGGAAGATTTTGAATTTCTGCACATAGCTCTTGACAAAAAAAAAAAATCATACTAAACTTCACAGGATTCCCACCATAGCAAATCTTTGAAACTCCAGAGACTTACAAAGATCTTAGAAAAGCCTGAAGGAGGAAAAATAATAATCCTCTAAACTGATGATATTCTCCATTCATTAGAAGCCGGTACTTCAAAAAGCAAAATAATTGGCATGTGTCCTAATCAGAATGACTTTTCAGATACAAACATTACAAAATGTGCAAAACTTTCTAGAACTTTGCAACTCCATCCATTCATGATTGAGCCACCTATGGTTTCGAAGTTTGCATTTCAAAGAATATCTCTGAATAATAGCCCCTGTTCTCAGGAATCAATACTTCCCACTCAAAATTACACAACTCTTTACTGGTAAAATTTCAAGGACCTACGTATACACACTTTACACTGAAGCTATTCTCTCCTATTTTTCTAACAAATAAAACTTTAATGTGGGAAATTTTCAGGTAAGGAGAGGAAAAAGGGTCTTGAATTAGAACTAAGCTGCACTGAGTATCTCTTATACCAAAATAAAATGCACACCTTGCCCTTCTGAACAGCACTTGTAAGAACGCTCCTGCAAGAAGCATGAAAAGCATGAAATACCTTCTCAAGAGAGAATAAGTGAAAATCTGGAGAAAAGTGGAAAAACTCACCACGTATTTACTGAAACGTATCAACACAAAAAAACCCACATTTTTTTTCCTTGAAAAGGAAAGTTGATTTATAGACAAGAGAAAATACACATCTAGACCTCAATGCAACATTTGATATTGCACAACATGAGAAATTAGTTTAAAATAGACAAAGTGAGAACAAATGGACTAATTATCAAAAAGGAGAATGTACTATGTATGAGGAACGTGGGAAAAGTTGCACTGACAGGAAATACAATGATAAGTTGCCAAGATGAAATGGGGCTAAGAGAGCTGTTCCTTCAGGCGCACCATGGCACCAAATTATTTCAAATATCATTAAAGTATCTGGAAGAAAAAGCAGAAAAGCGCTGACGACACAAAGCTCTGAGGTAACATTAGCAGAAAACAAGGTCAGGAATAACATAATTTAGTCTGTAAGATTCTAACATCAATCAAAGAACCAAGGGAAATTCATGGAATTCAGTTATAAACATAGTATACATAACATGGCCACAGCACTATTGATTTTACTGCAGAGCAGGAGGACATCCATCCACCCAGTTGTCCATTTGTAGGGGCTGAATCCATTATTCCAAAAAAATACTTCCAATAGCAGTGGTTGCACATCTGGCCTCAGCCCTATTGCTCAGCGAGGAGGAATTATCCAGAGAAAGAGCGTAAAAGACTGAAAAGGTGAAGGTCTTCCTGTCTTCCTTCAAGCCAGCGGTTATTTCTTGTGCCCTTTGAGATGGAAAGCCCCAGTGCAACCACAACTGCTCCTCCTCCAGGCACTGGGAGCATCCCTTCCCGAATGACCTCATCCTGTGTCTTTTCGCACTCTGACACTACCTAGTGATGAAAGCACAATATTTATCTAAAAAACCCATATATTTTTGTCCTGAAATCACTGCTTGCTTGTTTTAACAAAGTGCAGAGATCCAAGATTAGAAATAGAAACAATAAACCTGTAGATTCCTGCAAGTGCAAGATGGGGGTGAATGGTGCAGATTTTATGTGCATCTTTGCCCACATAGAATATATAAAATACTATATGTGTTAATATAGTATTTTATTGAAGCTACTGAACTTGCTCCTCAATATTGCCAATGTTTCAGAGTACAATTACAAGCTAAAAGTGGACTCAGAAACTCTAACAAGATTTAATTACTACAGAACTGTGCTTATTTTAAACATTATTTTATTATAACAAGATCCATTTAGAAAAGGTAACGTTTTAGAAAGTAAACTATATTCACCATATAAGAGTTCCTTAAAATGGCAATTCCACTCTCAAGAAAAGATTACTGTCATGTAGTTTGCAGAGATCAATACTGTAAGTCTGCAACATTTCAGAGATTTTTTCCCTTCAAGGTACTAAGAAAACCAATATAACTTAATAAATAGGGTTTTAATTATTTTCACACACACACCAAAAAAGGGCCAGTAAATGTAAACATTCAGCCAAAAGTCAGTGTGTTTAGACTAAGGTCAAACTGAATAGAATTGACACAAGCAATTACTGCGATGGGTTAGGACAACAAATAGATGTAGAAATTAGAAGAGAAGAAGGAGAGTAAATGGCAGATCTCCCCTTTAAATAGTGCTATATTTTATAAATTGACATTAGTCTAATCCTGATGTGTTTCTCAGAGCAGTGGTTCACACAGTCCTTGTGACCCATTTCCTTCTCTTATTATACCTCAATACACACTGAGGGAGGTGATGGGATTTCATATATCAAGCTTTTAATGAAGTAGGGCATTTTTCTCTGTTCACTATCTGCTATAACACATTAGAAAAGGTGAAACCCAAACCTAAAAGCCACCAATAGCACATTGCTATTGCATATATGAACATATATGAACATATATGCATGAATAGCACATTGCATATATGAACCAAGGCTGGTTCATATTTGTGGAATATGCTTTTACAGGAATAAAGGACGAGGAGAGGAGGTTATTGCTTTCAGAAGAATAAGCATAATAGTCTAACTTTTACTTCTGGAAATCAAGACAGAAAAGATACGTAGATGGAGAGATTAATCATAGAATCATAGAATTGTCTAGGTTGGAACAGACCTTTAAGGTCACCTATTCCAACCATCAACCTAACTCCGAAAAAAATAATAAAAAAATAATACCTCTGTATATGGGGAAGAGAGGAAAAGAAAGATGACATAATTGAATAAGTGACTATGTAAAATCAGATGGGTGTTAAACCAAGCATCCTGTGTCACCACAGCATATTGGACAGTGACAGAGACAGGATTCCAACTGCCTGAAAACAGGATACTGATTTTGGGGCACGTTTACCTTCTAAGCTCCTGCTTCCCTCAAAGCAAATACTACATATTATTACATGGGAGACTTAAATCCAGGTATTATGTAAAAAAACCCCAACAAAATAGGACTGGGCAGCACATAAATCAGATTTTTCCACTATATATTTGACCTATGTTTCTTCTCAAGTGTCAGATCTAAATTCCTCCTCCTTTTTGAAGGCCCAATCTTTCCAAGCCATTCAGTTGCTTGACTATGTCATTCTAATTAGCTTTGTAGTTTGGAGACATTGGGTTATAAAATGGGAATTATTATTATTATAATATAAAATAATTACATAATTGTGTACAAAATACATGCTTTATATATAATGTAATCATTATATGATTGTAAAAACAAGAACACCCATCATGTCTACGTCTTAAAAGGAAGTCAGCCCAACCCCCAGTAATTCAGTAACTTTTACAAAGTAGTAGTAATTCAGACGTTCTGGGACATTTTGCCCCAATGAAACAGCTACAAAATAATTGCCATCCTCATGTCCCTACATGGAATCTCTAAGTTTTTAAAAGATACATACCACTGTAGAGTTTTATCATGTCTGCTGTTAGAAATCTCTTTATTATCAGATAGGCAGTGCCAGGCTCAGGTAGTGAACTCCAGTGAAGAACTCGTTCTAGCACATTCTCTGTATAATGTAGAGGACGTTCTGAAAAACACCAGAGGAAAACAAATAAATATGTTGAAATTAAAAAAAAAACACACACCAATGTATGAAGTCACATGTTTGTACACACAACACTGTCTCATTCACTTTGAGCTGTAGAACAAAAAAACTGCTTTCAATATAAGACAATTAGGTACTTCATTGACTTTCTGCAGCAGCAATTCTGCTGGCAGGGCCTGCACAGGTAAGGAATATCAAATTAAAATGCAGCAGTCAAATGTTCCATGACTCTTTTGTATTGAGTTATGAATATTTTCTCCTATAAAGACACTAAAACACTGCTTTCAAACTAAATACAAAAGTTAGGAACACAGAGGGCACACCTAAATATGATCAAACTGAGCGGAGACCTGCAGCTACACTGGGCCTCGCTGGCCTAGGCCCCAAAATGGGTCATCAGCACTACCAACACTCTGCAATCAAAACCCAAAGAATTTGGAGCAGTTACAGGGAAAAAAACCCCAATTGATATAGATTATATTGTCTGTTAATGATCAAAGCAGACTGAGACAGACTCTTATTTTTTTTAAATTCCTTTTACTAGGAGGGAAAAGTATGTGGCCTTACTAGGTCTTCTCCCTCTTGCTGTGGTCGGGGAATTTCCAGACTTGCTCTTTTACATTCCAACCACACACAAAGAGTACAGCAAGATTAAAATACCAGTAGATGAAGGCGTAGAAGAGATTGTTTGGGTGCACTTCAACACTTCTGTTGCTCAAACATGCATTTGTGGATAGGTATCATCCATCATCAAAGAGAAACTCTGAGATCCTTTCAGAGGAGGGAAAACCGGCAGTGCTAAGAACATCCAGCCAGTATTCCATACAAACCCCAGTTCATGCACCAAATGAAAGTAGGAAAGATCTTGCAAATACTCCCTAAATCTGCATTCCCAGATCCAGCAGAAGTCCAAGTGTGACATGTACTGCAACACAGCCTGAGGTATCACAGAAAGCAACACCAATGTGGATGAAGACCATACAGTTCCCCTCTAAGTTAATCCTTACTCTGCAGAAACATCCCTGAAGGCTTTCAAGTGTTCAGTAGGGAGCACCTACTATAATTCATGAAAGCACAAAAACCTTATTGATGGCTTTGTTCAGGACAAGAGGTAACGGGCACAAACTTGAACATGGGAAGTTCCATCTGAACATGAGGAGGAACTTCTTTGGTGTGAGGGTGGCAGAGCCCTGGCAGAGGCTGCCCAGAGAGGTGGTGGAGTCTCCTCTGGAGACATTCCAAACCCACCTGGACATGTTTCTGTTCAACCTGCTCTAAGTGGACCTGCTCTGGCAGGGGGTTGGACAAGATTATCTCCAGACATCCAGCCCCTACAATTCTGTGATTCTGTGGGCTACAACTTTGAGCAGTGGATCCAATTATCATTTAATCTCCAAAGAGATTTTTTTTTTCCAAAAGTTCTGAGCTCTCATTTGGATACCAACTTATGTGGGTCAGGCCTCGAGGAGAGCTGGGTACAGCTCCTGGAAAGTCACACCCATGTCATGTTGAGTCAGGCAGTCTAGCTCCGTGTCCCTTGAGTACTGAAGGGAAAAGTATGTTGCCATAACCTCATTTTTCATTTCTGCTAGAGCAGACGAATATGAAATGTCAACAGCTGCTTTGGGACTGTCCGGCACAACACTCCAGCAGAACATATTTTCCTGAACACCACAGCTTCAGGAAGCGGCAGCCACAAATAACATATTTAAGTGACAAAAAAACCCTACTGCTGTTTTGGGATGCAAAAAACCTACCTTACCTGTAGAGTTGCTATACTACTTATGTAAAGATATTTTTTATTCAGACATGATAATAATGCAGCCTTACAAAAAATACCCTTCTGCAGAGAGCACCTCAATCCCTACTTTATAGGGGGCTCCTATAAAACTCCAGTTTTTGTTTTCAATGGTCAAACTTTTAAAATTTCTTCTCAACTTTTGGAAAACTGTGGACTCTGATGTTCTAAAGTTAAAACGACTTGTTGCCTTCATACAAGAGAGAAAAATCCATTTTAAGGAGAATAACTTTACAACTCAAAGGCAGGAAACGCTGGCAAATCACCACATCTTCCTGGAACACCAGCACTCCTGGAGTAAACACCTACTGTTTTATTTATAGTTACATTTAAGACCATCTGTCATCATGGATTACGCGGTACATAAATCATCGTGCTGAAATGCATTAGCTATTTTACTGGCAACACACCTCATTTACAAACTATCCATCAAGCACAAATTACTAAAAAAAACCCATATACACCCTATTCTGTAAAAGCATATGGTATTGAATGTTCAGCATTAGGTTAGATAAAATTATCAATTATTTAAACTTTTCTATATGCAAATAATTTAGTTGACTTTCAATATTGCAATTTCAGTATTTTGAAGAGCAAGCAGTCAACACAGACGTGCAATTACCCTTTTACTTAGGTCATCGTATGTCAGTAAATATCCAAAACTAGTCATTTTCACCTTAAACAACACTACCTATCGGGAGAAAATTACTTTTTAGAAAACGTAAGTTTCTAATTTTCTTGCCTTCTCAGGGTTTGTTTCCAGGGCAGTATTATCTTAAAAAGTAAAATAACTCTCATAAAACTCCAGGATCAAGTGTAACAAACCAAACACCACCAGGCATTGGGCAGGTACCACACTGTGGTGTGAAGACAAGCAGAAAATTCATTTATATTAGAAAGACACCGTGACCATTAATGTATGTTTGAAGCAAATAAGTGAATTTTGTTTCTGTCATGACGTGTTGGAATCTCTACTTATTTATAAATGCTTTAGATTAAGTAATGTTCAATGATGTTTATTAAATGATGCCAGTAAAATCAATTTGCAGCAGCAAATACTCAAGGAATTTTGTTAGTTCTTTAGTGTCACAGATTATTTTTCTCTTTCATTTTCTCCGTGTTTCAGCTTTTTTGAAAATCTGCTACATTCAGCTATAGCACCACAGGAGTCTGAGTAAGTGCCTCTTGCTACATGCATTAATTTTATTTTTCATCATCATTAATACAGTTCGCCTGCTCTGATGCACAGATTCTTCCAGAAAGGGCTCCATAAAGCAAACATTTCATCAACACAGCCTCTACTGATTTGAGCCGGGTCCTGAATTCGGACCTTATTTAGTTTGCTTTTTGCTTGTTTGGTTTGGTTTTAGAACACTGGTGTATCATTTCTGGTTTGTGGTGTTAACTCTTGTTTCAATGGGTTAAGCTGTAAAACCCCTGCCAGTATTTATTGTCCTATACAGGGCTTGTAGCGTCTCACTTCAAAGTTAATTTTGCCAATATGCCACAGTCATTAGCTCAGGCAACACTAAAATACTAGTTGCTGCACCCAAATACCTCAAGAAGCTGCTGTGGGGTCTATCGTTTGTATTTACTTTTACGTTCTCTTGGCCATATCTTGTTTAGTTTTCATCTGCCAGCAAGTGTTATATATTAAGTTTAAGAAAATAAAATTCCCTCTTCAAATTTTTCCATTACTCAGTTAACAGAAATAGGATTTCTAGAGTACTTGTAGGTGTTACCAGGACTCTTCTAAAGCTAATAGATGCCAGCTTTCTTTGTCAGGCGACGCTCACATCTATGAGCCTGGAAATGAATTCTGTACGTTACAGCTCTACCCAGCAACCCCAGGAGGCTGCGAGATGCAAGGAGGGATCAGGATCATTTATTTCAGTCAAAAAGGAGAATGTACTTCCATCTCGCTATTGCTCCTGCCAAGGTCAAGACTGGATATATCAGGAATATTAGTAAATCTGAAGAGATTATTGTAAGCACATCTGAAAATAGAGTACAAAAAAAACTATTCAAACAATCCTGAAACATTTAATAATCTTTGTTTTCTCCATTTTCTTTGGGTTTTTTTTTTCCTTAACTTGAAAATAGGTATCTTCACTACAGAAACGAACTAGTCCACAGTCCCCTTCTGTAACATGAAAATAGTAAGAGCAGTGACTTGTTACGAAGCGCAAACAGACATTTTCCTAAACACAGATTTCTGTCCCCCATTTATTCTTAAAAAATCAGATGATGAATATTCACCAAAATACAATGTTTTGATTAAAAACAAACAAACAAAAAAAAAAACTCTATTACTTTATGTCAAATATCTCTAGCAATAAAGTGAAAGCTCCAGCACACATTAAGTGCTCCCAATGTTAAAACCTCGTTATGGTTCATGAATATTGTGACTGTGTGACATTCGCTCCTGTCAGTAGCAGAACCATATTTAAAACAAATGTTTCAACATTCTGCTAAACATACCATAATGCCACTTGCCATAAAGCAGGATTACACAATTTATGCCTACTTTTCATATAGACAGATAAAATAATTGACTAAATAATAAAAAAGATCCTTTCCCCTAAGTACTCCACGTATTTTCTGAAAAACATTATTCCTTATAAAATGAACTGCTGACATTCTAATGAAAATAAGTTTCTTCTTTGAGACTCATTGGTAAGACCTACTTTTCTTTAGCTGATGAGTAATGAACTGCGAAGCAGAGTAATATGAAGTAGATTTTTTCCGCCCCCAATTTATAAGCATTTTAAAACAATTCATCACATTATTTCTGGCAAAGTGTAGAAAGAAATCATGTAGATGCCCCAGGAATCACATGTAGAACAGTGGCACAAAGGGTCATTTTTGTTTTGTTTATGAACTTTTTAGTAACATTTTAACTAAGCTTTTGATTATGTTCAGTATTGAAAAATAAAAATAACAGTTGATGAACGTGCATAAATCTAAGCATTACTAACCTAGTTCTCCATTTTCAAGGACTTCAAAAGCAGCCCAAATATCATCTTTGTTGGGAATAATGTTTTTGATTCCTAAAACATCATTAGTTAATTCTTCTGCTTCCATCAAAGGTGATACCTGTAATACAATTTGAATACAGTTTATAATATATTACAACTACTGATTTATGATTTATTTTTTCAATATCATCTTCCCTGCAATTGACTTAAAAAAACCAAAAGCAGCAACAGATTTACTGAGTTGGAAACCCATAAATTATTTGTCAGACTCCAGCATGCTTTCCTTATTTTGTTCCATGAAATCAAAGTTATAATTTTTATCTGACTGATAACTCAGGAACTTGAAATTCCTTTTCTCTAACCTTGAAAAATTACAGGGGAAAAAAAAAAAAAAGGAAAAAAAACAACAACACCTTGACATGTTTTCTTGGGTATGGGAAGGTAAATATTATAAAAGTACCATTTCTTTTCTACTTCCATCTTAACAATATCTGTCTTTTGTCATTACAGAAATGATTTTTTTTCCCTTCAGAATCCAAACAATAGAGGACGACTACACAGAGAGGAGTGTGTTTAAAATACACTATCGGATACAAGACTGAAAAATCTCAATCATATAGTAAGTAACTGCCTTTGGTTTCCTAGCACTCAAGGCAAGCAGATAGCCACTGGCAGAAAGGAAAATCAGGAGGAAGGTCACTTAAATGGCCTTGTACAATTGAATAAAACCTGCATTCACTGTATAGCTGTTACTCTTCTAGTGTGTTGCACCAATAGAGCTGCGAGAATTTATACCATTGTTATTACAGTAAAACTAAACTAACAACATCGAATCATAGAATTGTCTAGGTTGGAAGGGACCTTTAAGATCATCTAAGTCCAACCATCTCCCCTTTAAAACTTTATCATAAAATTCTCCTTAAAAGTACATAACAATCAGTCTGTATAAAATTTAGTCAACAGAGAAAACAAAAAAAAAATATTTAAAAGAATAGTGATAGATATAAATTCATACTTTCATTATGTAATTGTATGAAAACATGCATGAAAATAAATTTGGTGTGCTTCACGAGGAAGGGCTTAGTGAAAACACTGTATCACTTTTGCACACTAACCCTGATGATAATACTACAGTCTGGCTCCTTTCGTTCCACGTAAACTTCGATAAGCAGATCTCCAGCCTGGGAAACCTAAAAAAAAACCAACAAAAAAAATTTGACTGTCTTAAAAATATTTAAAATATCCTTTTAAATAGGAAAAGTACAATTATTATCTAGTAGATGTGGTAGAAACTACTGAATCCGCTTATGTACAAAACAGTCCAAATGTTGACTTGAATGAGAAAATTTGCACTATATTCACTTTAATTTGGCCAGCGTAAGGAAAAACCCCACCCTATTCACAGATTCAGGAGGAAAATCCAAACCCTGCCTAAATCCAACAGAATAATATCAAACAAAATGAACACACTTTACAAACATACATTCACGAGCAGGAAAACTAGGGAGATATTAATTAAATGGCAATTTTAAATTGATATTTAAGATTGCAAAGTCTAAGACTGCGTGTACCTTAGTATCTTAAACTGCCAGAAGCACAACTCTGATTATAGAGGTTAGCCAGGCTCACTCCAGAGCCAAAACAGATCAAAAGAATTTAATACCATAAAAAAGGACGGGATAGGAATTCCAAACTAAAATGAGTTTGTTAAAAATGAGAGGAAAATTTGCCAATAACAGAATATATGGTCATGTATCCATATGTACATATCCGGATAATCACAATTCATTACTACAAAGACTGACAGGGAAAACTTGTCTTTACATACTTAAAAAAGGAATCAAAACAAACACTCTTGATATCAACTGCTTAAATACAGCTCTGTAAATTTGTCGGAGAAATATTTGTATTCCATATCTAATCAGATGACAAAGAAAATGTATTACATAATATATAATAGCTTAATATACTCAATACCAACAAACATAATTTAAGAATGTCTAAACTTGCAAAGAAACTGGAAAGTGGGTAAATCTATCATTTTATGATGGAGAAAAATCTCATTCATGAAAAGGAATTTAGTATTTTCTATCATTAGCATATTTGCTAATCTATGACAAGAAAATTATCTTCATGGATGAGAAATTACTACAGTTAAAAATGTATTCAGGTTTTGCCTCTTCTACTTCCCTTGCAGCATAGTGATAAGCATCTTCAGAAGACTGTAATTTGTCCCAGTAAAAAAATATTTTCTAAAACTAAATACATGGTGACACTAACAGCATAGGAAGAAAAAATAAGGCAGAAAAATGCCCTTTCAGGACGTGTACCTTTTCATTAATAAGCCAATATGAAATATTAATAATCAAATTAACATTAAGAATAACAACTTGTGTCTAAATTTTGAGAACAGTATTTATAGTGATGCCACTTATTTATATATTACTACAAACAGGAAGAGGTTAAGAAAAGTAAAATAACTTCATATACAGAATACGATATGGAGAAAATGATAGGAACAGGCAAGCTTTGGGATATATTTTGACTAATTTACAGAAGCTCAAACTATATTTCTATAGAAAAATAAATGGCAGCACTCAATTTTAAAGAACATTAACATTCTGAAAAACGGTGACTTTAAAGTTAGTTGAGCCTCTGAGAATAGAAAACTAATGGAAACATTTGTGAGGAAAAACATTACAAAGCTACTTTGAAGAAAGCTGCTTAATTATAGTGGCAAAGACTCAAAAAAGCTCATTTAGTTGTAAAATTTGCTTTTCAGATGATATTACAGAAAAAGGTTGGAAATAAGAATGAAGCTGACATTTGATTTCCACTGGGCTCATGTAAACAACCGTATGGAGAGAAAATGTGATATAAATTACAGCAGCAAAGAGAAACAGCTGTTGTAAGTATATGGTGGACAGAAAATGAAGAGCGGCTAATGAAGTGCCACCTGGAATGGAACGTCAGCCACATTTCAGACATGAGAACTTCCAGGCCTTCAGCAGAAATTTGGTTGAGTTGTTCCCTGAATACTCTGCATCGCTGGCCTGGAGATAATACTATTATAGCTACCTCTATACTCAAATGTATTAAGTACCTGCATCCCTGATTTTCATAGAATCAGAGAATTGTGGGGGTTGGAAGGAACCTCTGGAGATCATCTCCTCCAACCCCCTGCCAGAGCAGGGTCATCCAGAGCAGGTTGCAAAGGAACGTCTCCAGGCAGGTTTTGAATGTCTCCAGAGAAGGAGACTCCACCACCTCTCTGGGCAGCCTCTGCCAGGGCTCTGCCACCCTCACAGCAAAGAACTTCCTCCTCATGTTGAGATGGAAGTTCCTACATTCCAATTTGTGCCCGTTCCCTCTTGTCCTGTCCCTGGGTACCACTGAAAAAATTTTCCACAAATATGCACATGTTTTGATGGAATAATATCAGACTGTCAGATGTTAAATGGATTCTTACACACAATTCTTAATTGTGGCTGCTTGAGGCCTAATTTCGCAATCACCCATGCTGTGGTC
>JAHREE010000245.1:13381027-13397843 GCA_033628505.1 Tringa tobata
TTTTATATATTATATATAAATATATATCATTTATATCCATATAATTTATATAAGAATTTATAGCGCAAGTCCATGTTGCCCATACAATACAAATAATACAGCATAAAATATATGATTAGGTCTTAATAGTAAAATATTTATAGAAAAGAGTGAAAAAGGTCACATTCTACTACAATAATTTTTCATTAATAATAATTTTTTCTGTCTCCTTTTCAAGTTGAGTTTTTCTAGCATACAGATAGTTGTTTACGTAACAGTTGGAAATCTGTTGTGATTTCCAAATGCCAAATCCCAAAATCTAGGATTTCCAAAACCTACGGAAATCCAAAGCATTTGCTCACATCAGGTATTGAACAATGCAAAAAGAGACTAAACAGATTTTTCTGTGTTTAATTTCACAATAGCAATCCTCAACTGGGTTCCCAAGGTCACAGAGCAAGCCAGGGAGAGCTTCTGCACCTCAGGTAAAGTCAGCCCTCATGTACCTGAAACCTTTGGACATTCACAACTCCTGGTACACAAACACAATAACTCTTGCCAGAAAAAAATATAAAAAAAAATAGAAATGCTGAGATGGAAATCATAGCTGTGGTGTAATAACTTACTCTAGAAATTATCTGAGGAAGCACCTAATGAATACAGGAAAAATTTACAGATAAACCCAAGTGATAACACGATTCAGTCAAATTTAATATCAGTGACACGTCACATCTAGGTGGCTCAGCAGGGAGACTTCATATCCAACTGGCACTCTTTTATACATCATATCTCAGTATTTAGCACTTATTTTCTACATTCTTTGGAGCCCCTTTTTCCCATGGGATGAAAAAAAAAAAGATTTTCAAATG
Organism: Tringa tobata; assembly: GCA_033628505.1. Classification (NCBI taxonomy): domain Eukaryota; kingdom Metazoa; phylum Chordata; class Aves; order Charadriiformes; family Scolopacidae; genus Tringa; species Tringa tobata. The sequence goes on from JAHREE010000245.1 coordinate 13,381,876, forward strand.
TATGCATTTAAACACAAATTCCTAATGCATTTCATTTTAGTCCTTTCTCTCCCTTTAAACTAAAGTAGGAAGTGCCATTTTCTTCCAATTTTCTGTTCTATTCGTACAAGCATCCTCTCTGAAACTAAAAGTAGTCATTTCTAGCAATGTGTTAAGAATGAAAGAGGACAAATGTGACAGTTCCACACCACCTGAAAATAAGAAACCTTTTCACTGCTACCATCTAAATTTTAAGCACTATAAAGCACTGCAAATAATCCTTTCCTATTTATGAGGCCTCAATGGATTAGTAACGAGCTCCTGACTGAACTCAGAGATACAAATGAAGTGTAGAAGAGATGGAAGCAGGGGCAGGTGACCCAAGAGAAGCACAGAGCTACTGTCCCACTGGGCAGCGAGGAGGTGAGAAAAAAAACGAGGCCAACCTCAAGTTGAAGCTTGCAAGGGATGCAAAGGGCCAGAGGAAAGGATTCTACCAGCACAGGAAAAGGGAGACAAGGGAAAACATAGGCCCGTTGCTGAACAGGGCAGGGGACTGGGTAACAATTCAGACAGAAGCAGCCAAGCTATTCAATGTCTTCCTAGCCCCAGCCTTTACTGATAAGACTGACCTTCAGGAATTCCAGGCCCCTGGAACTGGAAAGAAGATCTGGAGCAAGGAAGATTACCCTCAGCGGAGGAGGACCAGGTTAAGGAGCACTTAAAGAAAGTAGATGTGCATAAGTCTGTGGGGCCTGACAAGTAGGATCCAGAAACGCCATGGAATCACTGATATCTCTGTAAAGCCACTCTCACAGGAAGAGCTCAAGTATCCATCCCATCTTCAAGAAGGAAGATGTGGGGAGCTACAGGCCGGTCAACCTCACCTCAGTCCCTGGGAAAATGGTGGAGAAAATCTTCCTGGAAAGCATATCAAAGCACACAAATGAGAAAGAGGTGATTGGGAGTAGTCAGCATGGATTTATGAAGGGCAACTCATGCTTCAAACTGGTAGTCCTCTACAGTGAGGACAATAGTATGTGAAAGGACAGCAGTGGGTTTTGTTTACCTCAGGTTTACTGAAGTCTTTGAAAGTGTCTCTTATAACATCATCATTGACAAAGCACAGGTTAGGTAAATAGACAGTAATGTGGAATGAAGACAGGCTGAACAGCCAGGAGACCATTAATCTTCATGAATTACCTGGGTAACGGGATAGACCACATCCTCAAGAAGTTTGCAGATGGTACTAAACTGGAAGAGGTGACTGACACATTCAGAAGAACCTCGACAGCCTGGGCAGAGAGGAACCTCATAAAGTTCCACAAGGGGAAATCCAAGTCTTGCACCTGGGGAGGAATAATCCCAGGTATCAGTACACACTTGGGGGATGACCAGCTGGAAAGCAGCTTTGCTGAGAAGGACCATGATGTCTTAGTACACAAGCTGATCATGAGACAACAATGTGCCCTCACAGAACAGAATGACAATAGCCTCCTGGGCTACATGAGGCAAAGCACTGTCAGCAAGTCCAGAGAGGTGGTTCTTCCCTTCTACTCAGCAGTAGTGAAGCCACACCTGGAGTACTGTGTCCAGTGCTGGGCTGCTCACTGCAAGTGTCCTGGAACTACTGGAGAGAGTCCAGTAAAGAACCACCAAGATGATGAAGGGACTGTAGCATCTTCCACATAGAAGAGACAGAGTTGAGACTGTTCAGGCTGAAGATGAGAAGGCTTGGGGGGAATCTCACAAACACGTACAAATATCTCATGGGAGGGAATGGAGAAAACTGCAATACTCTACTCAGTGACATCCAGTGACAGGACACAAATTAGAAACACACAACATTAAATCTAAACACAAGAAAAAATTACACTGTGAGGGTGGGCAAACACTGGTAGAAGTTGCCCAGAGAGGCTCCATCCTTGGAGATACTCAAAACCTGACAGGCCACAGTTCTAGGCAACCTGCTTTAAGAGGTCACACTTGAGCAGCAGTGTAATTAGACTGGATGATCTCAACAGGTTCCTTCCAACCTAGAAAACTGGAATAAAGCCATGTCAGGGGAAATTTAGACTGGATGTTAGGAAAAGGTTCTTCACTTCGAGGGTGGTTAGTCACTGGAACAGGCTCCCCAGGTAATGGTACCTTCAAGAAGCCTTAAGTCATATGGTTAAGTTCTATATAGTCCTGAGAGGAGCAGGGAGTTGGGACTGCATGAGCCTTATGGGTCCATTCCAACTTGAGATATTCTGTGATACTCTGATAATTCTGTGATGAGGTAGCAGATTTTGTTTCATTTTTAAGGTTAAAGTGATATTACTGGGGTTTGTAAAGAATTTAAAGCTTAGTCATGTGTGTTATGAGAATCAAGCCAGAGTCTATTAACACAGTAGGCGTAATCATCAATTTAGAAAGTTGATTATTAATGCTGGAGACCTTGCTGAGAGCAAAATAAGAACAATTAAAATCCTTGGTTCAATCTTTCTAGAAGCCTGCCTCCCGACAGCCTGGAGAGTCCCAGGGAAATCAGTGCAAATAGGCCCAATTATTCACGAAGGTTCCAATTTGATTATAAAGTTTAAAATTTGGAGGACGAGCTTTTCAGGTGCAGGAAGCTTTTTAGCAAAAAAAAAAAATAAAATAGCTGTTTTAGAAATCCTTAACTTTTAATTTAAAACAAAACCCAAACACAAAAGCAAGTCTCTCTTTCTTCAATAGAGAACCTTCTAAATACAATACACCTCACGAAGGTGATTTCGTGGTGGTATCTGGGGTGGAAAAAATAGAGAACAGAACCACTTTATTTGGGTCTTCTTTATATTCCTCAGAGCTTCAGTTTTAGACAAACCAACCAGTTGCTAATATATTATTCAATCCATCAACAGTCTTCAAGTTTCCTTTCTACTTTTTTCTCCCTACCTAATCAAAACGTCTCCACTATCTCTGTCTCTGCTCATGAAACTCCTCTCATATCCCTAATTTTTTCCAGAAGGTATTACAAATATTTAACCATTACAGCTTCCCAGAGTTGCTTGGAAAATGTTAATTGTGTAACAAGCATTTTTTTGTTGTTGTTGTAAAACCAGAGAAAATAATGTATTTAAAAGTCTATGCATTTTCACTATCTTAGGCTTCTAAAATCTTTTCCCTAATCTCAGTAAGGTCCTTCTCACGGACCTCAAAAATAATAAGTTCCATTAAAACACTTCAACCCCTGCCTTGCAGAATGCTCTTAGGGATATCAAATTTGGGGTAGTTTTTTTGCCGTTACCAAAGCAGATGTTTCCACTCTGCAGGACAGACACTAGAAATAAACTTTAAATCGTTTCCAGTGACTTGGTCATTCCCCTAGAGGCATCAAAAGGAGGAAAATAAGCATTCTACCTTGGATATGCACATTCTCAACAGGTCATGATGGTCAGAAATCTTCATGCCACTCTGACCCAGACAATAAGGGAATATGAGATAAAAATAAGGCTCCAGATAGCAAATTCACAGAACACGCAATTTCAACGTGTGTCTGCAAGACCCTTTTTTCCTTAATGATGGTTACAACTTACCACTAAAGTGTTGCTGGAAGGGGGAAGGCAGCCAACAGACAAAGCATTATAGATTTTTTTCTTCTGCTAGCTTTCTATTAGTTTCTAAAACCCTATAAGCTCCAAAAATCACTGAAAGCTTCTCCTCCACTACTTCAGATTTCTGAAAAAGCTTTTAAGCTCCCTACTTTTTCTCTTACCGCTCTTAATCCAACCACCTTGGTAGCGTTATGAAACCTACCCATTTTTGCTTTAATTAGGACTGTACACAAATACCATTCAGAGAGTGAAACGTGCTGACACTTGGCTGTTTCTTACCACTCTGAAGTTATTCGAAAGTTGTTACCTTTACAGGTAAGACTGGAACTCAAGATGGAGTGGCATAAGATCTCCCATTTTCTTATGTTGTGTCCCAAAGTTCAGTTTGACTATGATTATGTGTCTGAAGCTTCCCCAAGTTATATTTGTGCTTTAGGGTTCTAGAAACAGTCACAAAATAGGATGCAGCTAAAGATTCAGATGCTTTAAACTCAAACGGATGGGGAAACTCTAATGAAGAGAGACCAGGTATACCCAAAGCTCATGAAATAAGAAAAGTATTAATATACACTTGAAGGTATTTAATATGCACGTTTAAAATTTAAAAAAAAAAAAAAAGGTAAAAAAGGTTATCACTTTCACACTTGCAAATGTTGACCATTTCCTTCTGGTAGAATTTATGAAGCTCAGTAAAAGCACGTAGCAACCTGTAAGGTACCCCAGAATTCTTTTGCTTTGTCACTTTATGCCTCGTCTTTTATTTCATTTTATTTCCCTCATGTCTGTAGTTAACAATGCTGGTCACTAGGCAAACTTAGAAATTTACGTTTAGAAATCTAGGTGTAGAAACCTGTAAACAGAAAAATAGTCGTTGTTAATATCATTTTCATACCAGTTGACATTTGTCACTTACCTGGGTGTCTTTCCACCTGGTAATAAAGCTGTTCTCTATATCCATTTGTCTGACCTGATCTTCATTTATCTGTTTAAAAATGGATAAATTTTGATCAATTAAGAAGTATAAGGGAGCTAGCATAAAAATTAAAAATTGCAACATAACATAGAAAAGGCTTATTTAATAAGCTACAATAAATACAAATATAAATATAGAGGAATTCTTACATCTAACAATAGTAAATAATTAATATTAATGTAACAATAATAAATATTGTTACAATTAGCAATAGCGTTAATCATGTTCTGTCAGAAACAGTGCTTCATTGATGGGACTCATTAGTATCATCTTTACCAAATACATAATAGAAGAGAGAGGACTCCATGAAAAACCGCCAAACAATGTTACAGAGGCAAAGGAAACTTTAAACCAAAATGGCTAATTCAAATGGCTGCTAATTGTATCTTTTTTGTCACATTGGATTTAATGTTCTTTCCAGGCCTAAGGAATCAAACATTTTCTCTACTCGTAACCACAGCTCAGAGACTAAGAACACAGAATTCTTCCATGCTTCAGTTCTGATCAGGCCCATAAAATCTGAATGGAAGAATTATTTTTAATAGTCATACCCTTAAAATTTTCTTACGATTGGTAGGTTGATGTCAGCAAGAAGAATGTGCACCACTTCCCAACAGTAGCTCACAGTAATCCTATAAATACAGTCTTTCCAAGCCAGGCTGAGCCAGCTTGGAAATAAAATTTCAAGTGGACAAAGAACACCGTCCGCTGAATTGGCAGTTGAAAAGCCCTGCGGTTTCTTAGACAGCGTAACTAAGAGCAAGATCATCTTTAAGAAGATTTCTGTATTTTAGCATGGCTAACAGCTGAGCAATTAGGATTCTTTTATATAAATATACCTACATCAAAAAGTTGCACGTAATTTTTAATCAGATCTTCAATGACATTGACTTCTTCGCTAGTTTGGCCTTTAGTTTGAAATAAGCATGAGGAAAACACCATGGCTAGGTTGTGAGGGTTCATGTGATTGATTTCAGAACATTTCTGCACCCTGTTGAAGGAAAAATAAACATATTTAGAAGGTTTTGATTGTTCCTTTAATTGCCTAAGAATATGTCTACAGAACATGGAGTGGATTTCAAAAAGAATAATTTCAAAATAGAAAAGAATAGTTCAGTTGGAAGGGACCTACAATAATCATTTAGTCTGACATCCTGATCACTTCAGGGCTGACCAAAAGTTAAAGTATGTTATTAAGGACACTGTCCAAACATCTCTTAAAGACTGACAGGCCTCTAGAAAGTCTCTTCCAGTGTTTGGCCACCCTCTCACTAAGGAAATGGCTCCTAATATCAACTCTGAACCTCCCCAGATGCAGCTTTGAACCGTTCTCATGTGTCCTGTCCCTGGATCCCAGGGAGAGGAGCTCAGCACCTCCCTCTCCACGTCCCCTCCTCAAGAAGCTGGTGAGAGCCATGAGGTTGCCCTTCAGCCTCCTTTTCTCCAAACTAGAGAAGCCCAAAGTCCTTGGCTGCTCCTCACAGGACATTCCTTCCGGACCTGTCACCAGCTTTGTCACCCTCCTCTGGATGAATTCAAGAACTTTCATAACCTTCTCAAATTGTGGGGCCCAGAACCGCAAGCAGTGGTCAAGGTGAGGCCACACCAATGCTACTTACAGCTTTGCTATATGATATATGCAAATATGTCCTACAAACTTATGATCTACCATCAAACAAAACGTGGAAAGAAATGAGATCCTTCTTATTTTTATATTTCTGCCAAAGTTTTCATCTCAGTTCTGTTGTTTATATAACGAGTCCTCTTTTAGAAGCAAATACTTTGAAAGTATCGCAGAAATTTTGGCTGTTGCACACATGAATTCAAACGACTTTCAGAATAGATAAAAAGGCATATTAATAAATACGAACTGGATATGCTTAAAACCATCATTAAACTCAATACTTACTAGAATCTTTATCCCAATAATGGCACCAATCAATTTAATAATTGTATAAATAGTTTTTAAAGGACATCTGCTATACACCTGGTTATGTAATGTAATTTCTGAGCACAAAACCCTGTAAAGATTCTACACATTCTCTACCCACTATAATTTGCCAGGAATATAATGTGACTTGTTAAATAGATAATATAATATAAACCATTATTATTTAATGATAACACCGCAGAATCATCCAAGTCACACATTTTTTTTATACATTTGCTGCTGCTTATTTGATCTAGGAATAAGATGTGATCTTTGTTGCTTAAACAGGCTTATATTTTAGATATTGTCTACTGCTACCTCAGTTGCAAAAGGAAGCACTGATGAAAAACAGAAAGGGTAGCTAATTCTTGAAGTTATTATGTGAGGTCAAACAAGTCCATATAAAGAAGCTACATCAAAAATGACCTTCCTTGGACACACAGACTGGAAGCCCCCTCTCACTCTAAGACTCTTTCATACCTTATAGATACTTACTGCTAAAATACAACCAAAGAAAAAACACATAAATTAAAAGGAATCAAATATAACTAATCATCACAACTAAGTAAGCTTTTGATGCTTACAGTTAATGAAACAAATCATATTTCTTTTGTGTTGGAGTTGTACTGAACACATTACAAGAATTTCCCTGCTACAGAGCATCAATTGCATTGACCTGTAAAGATGTTCAATTAAAGCAGCCAAAGTTGCCCTATTGACTGGTGGAAGCGTCCGAATAAAAGCTCCGTACTTCCTCACGCGTTCCTTTTCATTCTGTGTATCTGCCGGAAAATAATCACCATTGAGCATTAATAACCAACACAGACTAAAAACCAACAGCAGTTCTCATTAGCTCTATTATCATCTAGTCATTTAAAATTACACTTTAAAAATAAGGTTTAAGATCAGCTCTAAAATCACCGTCTTCTTCAGAAAGGCAATACTGAGACTCTACTATTTACAAGGTCTATTAGTGTAGACCAGTTGAGGGAGACAATAAAGAGGGACAGTTCTATATTCAACCACCATTTGCTACAGTTTAAGACTAAATCCCAGGAGAGTTTTTCCTCTCAAATGATATTTAATCTGGAGCCACAGCTCTCTGTCTTCAAGTGAAGTCTGCCTCCCTGTGCTGTGCAGATACTACAGAGCATAATGCTGCTCGGGGCATGAGCAAAGTTAATGTAAATTGAATGAATGTATTTATTTAGCTTTTTCTTCTCGTTCCCTTGCTTCTCTCAATCTTCTAAAAAGGAAAAGCAGAGAAGAACTCTCATCTCTTCCAGTGGATGGCCAGCGTTCTCCACTAACTACTGCACTAGGCTTTGATTTCTTCAGTAATTGGAAGAAAAATGAACAATCAACAACAAAAAACAGTTTAAAGGTTGTCTACTCCACCTTCCTAAGTGTTTTAGTCTTCACACAAGTACTTTCCGTGTCCCTTAACTATAAAAGGACAGGATTTTTTGCTGTAAAGCTGAAGCAGAATTTTAGCCCCGTGTACAAATGAGGAAGGTAAATCTCTGTAACACCATTGTGCCCTTTCACAAAACTGCTAATTTAAATCCAAATTGCTACAGAGACAACTTTTTCTGATTTCTGTTAACAGCAATTTTGTGGTAAGTGAATAAATCCTTAATATTCCTTCCTCCAGTTTGTTCAAATCAAGGTTAAAGGTCAAAAATGTGTAATATTTACACTTGAGTTTCCCAAACTTCTAGTGGTTAATTTTGAAGTAACCTTCATATGTTTGAACTTAAGTAAAATCAGAGAGGAATATGCTTTTAATATATTTTTTAAAGACAAAACTCACCACACAGTAAACAGGTCTACATGATTTCAATGCATTAAGGAAGAAAATAATGTTCTATCTTAGCTTTTCCTACATCTCTCTTATGGCTACACAACATCTGCAATTTTATAGCACAGTTTGGAAGGGAGAGAGTTTGTTTCTTGCAGTCTGTAAATACTGCAATATGGACACAAAAATAAAAATATAGCTGTTTGTAAGAACAAAAAAAAAATCATCACAATTTATGTAATGACTAACTAATTAATATATTAGTAATCTCATGGTTCTGTTTTCAACCATACAGAGACATGTTTTAAATACATCATGAGTTACAGTTTGGATTGAAGTTACTTAAATTTTCTTTCAAATCAAATTAATATTTCTAAGGAAACAAAAACCAAGTAACAGCTGTTAACATGTCTACATTGTTAATATACATAACTTTGTATGATTGTTCATAAAAGATATTTGAAAAATTTAAGGAGAAAAACTATCATTTAACTTTCATGCATATGAAAGCACCAACATTTTGCCACTTTTGAACTAAGCTTCTACATACGGTAAAAAGACAGAGCACAGGCTTTTTTCCTAGATTAACATTTGTCTGTTCCTTGAATTCTACCATCAATTCTTCCATAAAATATTAATCACCACTTCTTACTTTGGCTGATCCAACTACGTCACAGCACAATATTGGTCTACTGTTTATAGATATATTGTCAAGGAACTATCGTTATTTGTTACTATTATTATTATTATGGTACACTTAAAGGCAATAAAAACTCTGATTAACATAGTCTATTGCAGACAAACTATAAACATTTTTTTTTGTTCACTTCAATTCTTTTGCCAATTGTCAAATAACATGGGTCAACACAGAGAAAGTAATTAAGAACCTCCTCAAATTTGCTACTGAAAATGTAGACACAACCTTTCTTGTATTGTTATTGAATCCTTTACCTAAAGCAGAGATCCAGAAGGGATAAAGTTCCTTAGTGAGAAGTGCATCATCTATTTGAGAGAGAAAGCTTTTCAACACATCAGTCACGTCTTCAAGCTGATGTTTTCCTGCTCTTAGTTTCACGCTCCTCGCATCTTTTTTGAAGCTTTCCAGCAGTTCAGCTACGTTGGAAGAATTGCCATTCTTAAGGTAGATCTGCTTGCTACCTAAACCTAAGGTGTAGAAATACAGGACGGAAAAATAAATCAAGTATTCTGTTAAAAATTCCAAACATTTTTAACATTATTATAAGAAAAGCATATCCGGCTGTCCAAACATACCGTATTTCCTACTAAAATCTCTCTGACCTTTTGCACATCCTCACTTTGTTAGTAAAACCACTGCCAAGTGCTTACACCCAACCAGACCTCTGCAAAAACACACATCGCAATATTAAGCGAGCCCAGGATCACAATTTCTGGAATGCTTTACAGGCACTTCAAATCCCCAAATCAATTCAGGACTTCCAAAAACAATAGTTTCATAAGGCACAGTAAAGGAAAGAAGTTTTGATGCCTGGTATTGTATTATACTTAAAATAGGTGTTTCATGAGCAAAACACCCGCTATTTTCTTACCCTACTCATCAACTCAACTTAGGACTCATTAAATATTATTGTGGTCATCCAACCTGAAAAATTTCACTCCTAAAAGCCTCAAGATTAGTAAAAAGTATTCTTCTTTTTTTTTTTTCTGATTTTTCTCACATTCAGGAAGACACCGAGCAGCCACTGTCCTTGTGTTTAACAACTAAAACCAGCACAGGCCTAAGTCAACTTGAAAAAAAAAATTTGTAGTCTAAACCACAGTCAACACTACCTTCAATTACTGCATATGAGAGTAGCCAAACATTTTATTTTTTAACTTCTGGAAGTCTGGCACAGTTGTGCAGTCCCATTGTTTCTCTTTGTTGAGGTGTTCCCTGCGTTCCCCACATTTTTTGAAAGAGAATCGTATTTTATACAAACCCCTGCTTTTCTTACGAACGCTTAACGCACACAAATAATTCCTTCACCTTTCAAACGAGCATTTTAACATTCACTAATGCTGATCCTGAAAAAAATATATTTTTCAATAAAGTTCTAACTTTTTTAAAGGACATTAGGAAATGAGTTTTAATTTAGAACACACGCTGTTCTGAGTCGTGGACATAATTGCCCTGCTTTAACAACCTTTTAATGCATGAAACAGCATAAACTATACTTAGAATATTGGCTAACGATTAAAAAATAATTTAGCAAAACTGGTTGGTTTTTTTTTTTTCTTGGTTTTAGGCAATAGTTGTAACCCCCACACAACTTTTTACCATAATGCAGCGTTGCCATATTCAGGATATTTAGTTAAACTTCAATCACTGAAATATAAATTAGGCTCTCTCATACTGACAGAGGTTACAGACTCATTTATCCTGAAGACAGATTTGTACAGGTTTGAGCCCTATTTAGCATTTCACAAGAAAACGGATGACTCTGCAGTAATAAAGAGGACACGGACACCCTCTGCATATGATCTAATGCTATGGAAAGTTATGCTGACAAATTTACTTAAACAATGAGTAACTGACTGTAGGTCCTTAAGACTGAACTCAGCTTCATAGTTAGTTTCCCAGATGATGCGTTGACCAGTCCAGGCCGCGGCCTTTCCTGGTTTCCCATGGCTTATTTTCAGGGCTGGAGTGTTCTGCATGGAGGCACTGGACCCCAAGGATGAGCTACCTCAGGCAAACAAGTCATGAACACGGGAAGTTCCATTTCAACATGAGGAGGAAGTTCTTTGCTGTGAGGGTGGCACAGCCCTGGCAGAGGCTGCCCAGAGAGGTGGTGGAGTCTCCTTCTCTGGAGACATTCCAAATCCACCTGGACACGTTCCTGTGGGACCTGCTCTGGGTGGACCTGCTGTGGCAGGGGGTTGGAGGAGATGATCTCCAGAGGTCCCTTCCAACCCCACAGCATTTTGTGATTCTGTGATTGTTAAAATAGGATGGTGTCTATAAAGGGCATCTACCAAGTTGTATTTCCCCAACTGCCCATTCTCAGACGTGTACATCACCACGGCATCAAAGAGCAGCGAGGCTAACGAGGGGTATGGTTTTATTTTAGGTAATATATAAATTCTTTCAGTAAGATCTGATGGGGGGGAGTGGAGCTTTGGTATTATACAAGTGATCTTAGGTTGAATAAAATCTACTGTACTTACCGTACTGTGTCACAAAAGCTATACAGCTGTTCACTACAATGGGGACATCATTTTTGCTGAGCTGCTGATCTTGTAGAGCGTTACCATCTGTACCCGCTGCTTTTTTAATTGCCGAATACCAGACCATGAAATCCAGCTTTGTGTGGCCATGGATGTAGAGCGTCCTGAAAAAAAGGTATAAAAATATTTGGAATGCAGGAAAGAAGAGGATAATTGATGTTACTGTACCAGAGCAACACGCCAAATGTTCAGAAAAAATAAGAATTACTTTGAGTAAGACATCAAGGCACTTTCCACCACATAAAGCTGTGGTGGCTGCCTATTGTTATAGCATCTTTTTTTCTTCCCAGCTGCAGTTGTACCAGCAGTGTCACAATAAATGGAAGAAGAGCCACAAACACCGACACAGGCCTTTGAAAGGACCTGACCATCATTTTAATTGATCTTCTTCAGTCTTGCTCCGACACTGTGCATTTCGAAGTCCAGGTCAGAGTTAACCAGGAAACAGAGACTTGAGACACAACTTTCAATACTGAACAAGGCTTTTCCTTCTTTTCTATCCTCCACTGACTTCTGGAGAGGAGCGGAGACGTTAAACTTCCCTCCTTCACACACGTGTATCAACGTCACAGAGCCAAGAAACACGTATGAAAAAACTAAGAGTTGAGGCAGAATAACTTAAAGAGGCAATTAAAGTGTTGTATTATCTCAAATCACGGACCTGTTCTGATTTTATTACTTAAAGCTCGCTACAATAACATCTTATTTTTATCCCTGTTAGAGTAAAACTTAGTTTGATTTTGTTACCATCTTGTAAAATAAATCCTGTTTTCAGTTTGTTAGTCTGGCTTGGTTTTGTGAGGTTCCACAGCATATGTCCACCCACATGCTTGTATGGTATGCAATCAAAAACTGGTTTAAGTGTTAAAATAACAAGCAAACTCTTCTACATACATACTCTTTGTCTCACACTAAAGAAATGTAAGGGATTCATTTTCTTTAATGAAAATTTATTTGCTAATTAGGAAAAGTTAAACCGTTCTACTAAACTTCTGTGAGAATACTTTTATCAAAATATAATAAAAATGAGTATTTTTTTATTTTATTTAGGAAAAAAACCCCAAAGCATCTTATATAATGGCGGAGTATTTAATTTCCATTTTTTTTTTATTAGTATCTTTCAATTTTTATAAACATTTCCATTGCAGCATTCCTATCTTGATAGGAAGTGAGGACACAGTCAATGTACACACACAGACCCAAGATCTGAAGGATTCTCAGAATCCACCATAGACAGCTATTCAGCAGCAGAGTAGGAGACACAAAAATATTCCATCTGACCAAAGCCCCTTTTTAAAAACTCTCTATTTCATGACTTTGAGTGTCATATTAACCACCAGACTTGCCTGGCTAGTAGAAACACTCAGCCTCTCTCTTCCATTAAGGAAAAACAACAATTTGCATAAAGCTCTCAAATTTTTACACCAAAATGTTCAATAATTCAATACTTTCAAATATTTTCTGAAGGCCTTCCAGAATGGATATCCAACATGGGTGGTTCCCAACCAAAGAACACGTTACCCTGACACCCTCCAGTATTGCTGGAGTCATATATGAGAGGAAATGAGTGGAAAAGGGTCTGACAGTGCATGTTACACTATTCCTTTAGTACTATTATTCACAGAGCAGCAGAGGTTAGGGCTATGATTTATAAAAGATCTATGGTCCTTCCCAACGCAAGAGACGCATGCATATATATGCATATTACTGTCTTTTTATTTTCCCTGCAGAACAGCAGGATTTGCATTGGGGTATTATGCAAAAGGATAAATAGAAGTCTCAACAGATTATTTTTTGTTATCTAAAGAATTATGATATGTACAGGAAGCAGCACACTGTAAAGTGAAAATATTATTGCTTTTAAATAAGAAAAGGGTAACTCTGCTATATATCAATGAATCGGTACCAGAGGAGGAAAGAGGAAATATAGTCGTGTATTGAACTTCAAAGCTAATTTAAACTTATCTGTATTTTCTCAGAGAGATATGAAAGTCTAAATCATGTGCCTGTCAATCAACTGTCGTGATATATGAATTGCCTAAACTATGGGAAAAAGGACCATGTTGTATTCTGTGAATCTTCCCATCTTCTCCTCAATGCAGCACATTAGAACTAAGTGCATCAGAACTACCAAGAGATGACACTCTCATTGCTTTCTAAAACTTGAATTCAACTTACAGAGGAAGAGGTTACTTAATTGACAAAGAAAACGGGGTTTTAGCAGTCCTATAGCACCACAGTCACGAAAGAGAAGTTGACAGTACTAAATATAAATGTGAAAAACTCGCTGCTATTGTGGAACTGGGATTGTTCATGGAATGCAAGTAATCATCTGCCAAAAAACTATTAACATTGCCCAGTCAAAAATCTCACCTAAAAAAGTCAGAGAAACAATTTCAGCATTTACTACAACACCAGAAAAGAGAAGAAAGAAAAGGAAATGAAAACAGTACGAGACACACTTCAGAATTCAATTTACTGTGGAATTGGCTTAGAAAGCTCATCTCAAACCACAGCATTTTTGGCAGAGAGAGAACACGCCTAGGATAGATTTAAATCATAAAAACATACACCAACATTCTAATATGAAGTTTAAGCATTCCTCCTGCTTTTAATGCTTTCAGCCAAACTTAAGAACAGTTTTTCTTACTTGGAAACCATTTCTTTATCTCCATGAATGTGGGAGGTGGTATGAAAAGGAAAGAGGAAATGGTTACCAGCAGAAAAGCAGAACTTTGCTCAAAACATGGTAGAAGGTCTTCTACAGAACTTCATGAAGTGATAGAGAGCTTTGCAGATGGAGCTTCTGCTTTTCACATCAGTGTCATCGTCTCTTCCACACAGTTTTCAGAGAGTAGTAATAAAAAATACATGTATTTCTCACTGCACTAATTGCTATCATCAAAATATAAAGTTGTATTAAATGCAAAGCTTAAGACTAAGCATCTAAACACTAATGTTCCAGGTATCACAAAACTGTCAAAAATACTTCTAAGATTATAGAAGTAAACATGTTTGTAAACATGGCAGTAAAAATTCTTTCAAAGATCTACCTACAGGGCAGAGTAATGACTACCTTGCACAGACTTGGAACCAAAATGCATTCCTACAATACAAACTCAGTGCCTTCTCCAGTATATTTATATACCTGCTACTTCTTCCAGTTCAAAAAAAATTGATAAAAAGCCCACACTTCACAACAAATAGTCAATGACAGTGACTCCATGGTGAATTATGGCAGGGTTTTTGCTCTGTTAAGTGTGAAGCACATACAGTCCATACCCAAGAAATTAATAATTTAAGTACTCAAACAGTCATCTGATTCTTATGTTTAGATTATTTATGGATTATAGAATTTTATCCTCATAACTGTATTTTACAAGAAATCTTATGGCTGTCATCAAAGGGTTAAGAAGAAAGTATTGTAAGAAGAAATTGTGCCAGCATGCAGTGAAGGTTTATTATTTGGACTAGATGATAGCTAGAGGTCCCCTCCAACTCTGACAATTCCGTGATTTATAATAAGAAAGAGGTAGCCATAAGAGAAGTGTAATGGGGGAGAAAAAAGGCACAATCCGGATTACATTATGGTCTGAAAACATTCACTGACACCTACAAGAGCTTAAATGATTACAGGAAAAAAGAGAAACATTTGACACTGAATTGTCTGCACTATTGTTTTTCCTTGAAGTACAGCATTAGATGCCGCTTTAAGTTTTATATATAGAAGAGATATCTTAAAACTACTGTATACAGTTGTTTTCAGACACCTTTCCTCTCTCCAGTGTGCAGATCCCTCTTGTGACCTCTGTTAAACCACACAGGAGGAGCTGCTTCACCTCTCTACTACGCAACTTCTGTTTGGACAGCAACAAGAGATTGAGTATAGGGAATTTTAGCAATAGATAGGAGAGATCAAGGGAAAAAACAACCCAAACTGAATATGGGGTAAACCAGAGGACATCTCTGTGTGACAAATGAAAGTGTCAGACAAGGAAATCTGGAAAATGGTTTTCCATGTCTAGCAATAAGTCAAGAAGCATTTTAACTATGAAAGCAGAACATGAGAGGAGGCAAATGACCATCTGATGATGGCACAGGAAAACAGCATTGTGAGAAGTCAGGATTTCCAGCTGGGCTGGAGAAAGTTCTAACAGTTTGGACAAGATGTTCCAACAGGGACCAGAGTGCAATAAAATTTCAACAGGTGCTACAAACTCTAAATTACTTTGGCAATGATCATAGAATGATCATAGAATCATAGAATGGTTTAGGTTGGAAGAGACCTTAAAGACCATTTAGTTCCAAGCCTCAAGACACTCAAAGACAAACATGAAACATTTTTTACATCTGAAAAAAACTATCTAGAATTATATACATATATTTTTTTATAAAAAATATAAATAATTAATTATTAATATAAAATATTAATATATCTCTTGGGGGATGGGACTAGGT
>JAHREE010000245.1:13398222-13423614 GCA_033628505.1 Tringa tobata
TCTCTTGGGGGATGGGACTAGGTGATCTCCAGAGGCCCCTTCCAACCCCATATCGTTCTGTGATTCTGTGGTTTTTTAATTAGAGAAAGACTAGGCTTATTGTGAAAATTTAGGAAGTACACTAAGCTTTCAAACCCAACAATCTTCAAAAGAGAAACAGTTCTTGTTGCTTTGAAAATGTTTTAGCCTACTCGAGTCCGTCATAATGTGCTGTTACTTTGCAATGTATAGTACAACTGACACCTCTCATTTCTGAGCTGGTAGTCTTCTGACGGAGAGAGAATAAAACAGGGTAGAGAAAGGGGGGAAGTGGAAAAAAAGGAGGGAGGCAGGGCGGAGGCAGGAGTGGATTGTTTTCACACCCAAGACCATTGACAAAACCTCACGTTCCTTTTGGTAATATTCTCTCTGAATTCTTGTATTTTGTACAAATGTAAAGCATTATGCACCTTCCAGCCCAAAATAAATTGTAAACTCTTCTCTGAGTAGTTACGGATCAGACGAACATTAAATTTATGTACCCCATGAATTTAACATACACATAAATTTACTAAGTATTTTTTAAATGTCCAGAAATCAGAGATTTATTACATTATAATTATTTCAGCAGTAAAGTTTTTATAGTTCTGGAACTGTTTACTTGTGTATGAAATCACTCTTGTGAGAAGTCCGTTTGCAACAACTGAAGTCATTCTTTTTCCTACAGTAGCCAATGGAAAAAGTCTCAAAGAAGAAGGCGTATGATACATGTAAATGTATGATTTTCCCTAATTTATCAACCCAATGCCTGAGACTTGAAAAAAAGGCCTAAGTATTTGCAGATAATGGGAAGTTAGTTTGAAGTCGGTAACAAAAACAACAGAACAGCATGAGCTTCAGTAGGAAAATATTCAAGGTATTTTAATAATTTCTTCTAATAAAATTGAGCAGCATGTTGTAAAACATCAGCCCCTTTTATTTTTTTATGCAAAAAAGGGTAAAAAAAAAAGTGGTTTTGGTTTTTTCAAGCTTTTTTAAATTCAGGGAAAAAATTCTTACTTGTTTCATTCTTGCAATACTGTTTTTGGGGGATTATGTGTAAGTTACAAACAAATTAGTGTGAAAGTTATGAATAGATCAGTATTTAGGGTTTCTTCCAAGAAATCAATTGATGCCAAAGTTGGCATTAGACAAACTATTGTAAAATAACAGACAAAATAGGAAAACCTAGAAACTGTGATATTTAGTACACAATGACAACATCCCAAACGTATTAATTAATTTCTCCAGGGTTTGGAGGGGCAGAAGGAGGATTGCTGGGTTTGTTTCCATTTATAACTGAGTCTAAAGCTAAAGGTGATTTTATACTTAATTTTACACACACACATTAACATTTCTTATCACTGCAAGATGTAATACCACGCAATTGCACTGGACAAGTGCATACTTTGGGAGCAATATCCTAAGCAAGAATCACTATGCCAAACCTTATACACCCATATGGCTTCTAATGGTTAAGATAATGTGAACACTACTCATGTAAATTCTTTATGGCAGACTCCAGTGGAGAAAAAATAAACATATTCATGGCCACCGTAAACCAGCCACTGGCCCCGTTGAAATTATTTTCAAATACTTCAGACTTCCCATTAAACTATTAAAGCAGTTCAGGGAAAACCTGCCCTCACTTGACAGAAATATTATAATGAAAGAAATAATAAAAGCTGACTTGGAGGTAGAAGTTTTGCTCAGCACTGGTATCTATGAAATTAGATGCACAGTTTGTATTCATCTGTTGGAACTGCACTTTGAATAAGACACCTCTGGTTCCCCGGTTGGTCTACGCACCTTACTTAATGCTGAATCCTTTGATGTGCTTCTTCAAAATAAAAGAAGCAACAAAAAAGTGGTTTTTTTCCTGATGTGCATCACCTTATTGAATTCTGGAACTTAAAAGGTATCTTAGGAAGAGTTAAAATTCAGAACACACAAGTTATAATGAGTCTCTCCATCAAGTTTCTCCAACTCTGAATAGATGTCAAAAGTATCTGCAGGTTGTTTTTTTTGGTCTATTTACCCAACAAAGAGAAAAACAATCTTCCTTTATTACCCTATTATTGCCTGTTCAGAGCACTGTGTAAACACCCACCACTTCTCAACACAGACATTTGTCCAACAAGCTATTACTGAAAATCTATCACCCCAATCCACATCTATTACAAAATAGGAATTATTTTCAATAATTTTACTTTTGTCTTTCAATTTTTCCCCATAGATGAGGCAGTAATACCCCAGCTCACTTCAAGTTTCAACCTCCCTTATCATTATATGAGTCATCTCAGCAGAATATTACCTTCTTGGAAGAAGCTCCACAGGTTGGGGTTTTTTTTTCCTTTCGTTGTTAACTGAGATGAGACAGTAGAGTAAGACTAATGAGGGGACTCATACATAACCTCTAAATCCTGACCCCCACAAACTGAGACACAGAATTCTGGGATATAAGAGTGATTAAAAAAATTGAGAAGTTAAGTGGTAAATGCTCCAAAGAGGTGCTTTTTCTTTACAGGGTAAAAGAAGTCAGGTCCTTTCGCAGAAACCGTTATTGGCAGATTAATCTGACTGGGAATAATTTTCTCAATGGGAAAACTGCTTTTCATTAAGCAGGATTCGTTAGCGTTTCCTGACACAGACATAAAACGTAATTAATACACAAAGACTTTCCCTCCTTTAAAAAGTCTGCAAATTTACTCTCTGGAGCAAGCACTAAATGACAAAGCTCCGTGACTGATCAGCGCGAATTCTCAGCCATCAATATAAAAGCAGATCAAAGCTTTATCCAGGTGGGAACCTCACCTTCCTTTTTCGACGAGCAGCAGGACGTCTATTTTCTCTCCGTTTTGCATCACGCTACTGATGGCTGAAAAGAAAACACATACATATGATCTATACAGACAGACACAGACATGCAGGCACATATAAATCATTTGTGTTTTCAAAACGATCGCGATTCTTAAACATTTGGAATAAAGAATGCTGCTTGTAATAGAAAGAAAACTCCATAGAATACCTCAATACGCTCACGTTTGTGAGGAAAAAACCCAGAAAATTATAAAGAAAGGTTAAACAGGTACTTTTTAATGTGAAAACACACTACAGTGTTTCATTATATTGAAATTAAACTTGTAAATACAAGTTTTAGAATACATAATGACAAGAAGTAAGTTGGAATTTTGAATCCATTGATTTACTTGCACCCTAATGGCTGCAGGTATCTACAACAACATAACGTGAGTGGAATGTTATGCTGTAAAGCCCAACGCCACCCTTCCTAACGTTGCCTTAAGCTATTCCTGCTAAAAAAAGCGCTCTGCAAAACACCTACATTATACATAATATAGAAAATACACCTGGAGAGTTTCCAGTAAGACTTACAAACCTCTGCTGGGCGCTGTACTAAAAATGGGAAGTTAAATGTAACCTGTTTACTATTTCCAAATTCTGAAAAGTTGATTCTTTCAAAGTTTAGGTCTTAGATATAACCCATACCTTATCTCAACTAATTCCCAGCAACAGTAACGTCCTGAATATCTGTGAAGCTCAATAAACATATTAGGATGTATGTTATATGATGGGTTTGTGTCACACACGCTCCTGGCCTCATCTACTGTGTCAAATAACAAGCAAGCAAGTGACTGTACTTCCACTGATAATTCATTATTTGGCAGGTTTGTTATACAATTCCGTCTTAACAGTGGAGCAGATTTATTTTGGGGAAACCAGAAATCGAAGGAAAAAAAAAATAGGACTATGGATATATAATATTCCCAAGAAACACTGTTATACAACTAATATTTAAAAATCAAAACCCAGGCAAACCCAATTTTCAACCAAAAGCTAAATGTGTGTTTCCTTTCTATACTTGAGATATACACATATTTTGGATGCTCAGATGATTGGGGTAGGAGCAATTAACAGTTGCACTATCAAAAGTAATATCAGAAGCAGTTCTCCCACTGCCTAACCTTTTAATTCTGAATCAAGATCAAAAAAGTATTCACCAGTTAAAAGATAGCTGGAGGCATAAAAATATTCCTGATTAAAAACCACCTTCACGGTGTTATTCACAGCAAATATAAGGTGGCAGTAAATAAACAGCAGAAAACCCCATGGCATTTCAGCAAGTTGCTGCAAAGCAGACCACAATCTGACTACATTTATAAAGAGGATCATCAATGAAGAGCTAAATTATCTCTCTGTGTTACTTTAATATGAAATCTCAACTGATTTTTGCTTTCCTACATAACATACTGCCTCGTTCAATGTAAAAACAAATAGGGCAGATATGCTTAAAGAGGATTCGGAGCAGAATTACAGACAATGACATAAACCTGATCATAGAAAACCACTTGTATAAATATTATTATCTTTCCACGTCATGATATTGAGCAAAGAATATTTTTAGTGCCAGAAAAAAAAGAAAAGTCTATTAGTCTGTGAAACAGTTTTCCAAGAGAATTATAATTTTTCCAGTACATTTGGGCATTTTAAAACTAGGCCTGTCAATCACCTCCAGAATACGCTCTGCAGAGAGGATTTCTGCCCTGTCAAAAATATGAGACAATAATCCCAAAAGGTCATATATTATTATTCAATTCCGTACTCTTGTAAGAGAGATACTGCTGCAACTGGAACAAAAATTGTCTTCATTCATTATGAAGCTGTGAAAAATCTCTCTAGTGTGTGCCACTAAGCAGGGGAAAAAAATTCCAAGACAGAACTTTACCAACACCATATTTAGATGAGAGTTGGAAGAGCATCTGCCTCACGCAAAGGAATAGTTATGGAGCTCCTGAATGTTTATAACTTGAAAATGTAATAGAAATGTCCTTAAGAGTGAATTTTAATTCCGTAGAGCATTTCCTGAATTCTAGATGTTAAGCAAAATTCTTACTTAGCTCTTGCAGCCTCCTTAGATATATGGAATCTTCTTCAGCGTTCTCCATCTCAAGACAAAAATAAAGGCTCGACTTCTCTATAGCAAACCAGCCTTTCCTCCACTGGTCCAGGCTATGGCAATCTTTGTAGTACAGTTGGCCAATCAGGTCACAGTCTCTCTCTAATAAGCATTCAGCCACAGGGGGAACAAAATGCTACCAAAGAAAATGGGGTGAGTCAGATGAAGAAAAAAAACCCTCTTCCCCTAAAAAAAAACAAATCAAGATATTGCACATCTATAAGATTCAAGGATGAAATCCAGAGTAAAAAAAATAAGACTTTCAGATTTATCATTCATAAACCCATATATACACTAAATTTAAATTATAAAGTATAACATGTTTCCCATTCGTACTCTACAATTCAAACATTTTTGCTTTTTTAAACTACAGTTGATTTAATTAGTGATGTGACTATTAGCATTTGGTACTGTATAAAATAGGGTACTGCTTTATGAATTCTGCTTCAGCAAATAATAGAACAGAATTGCAACCATAAACAACTTAGCTGAAATAAATTCGTGTGTGTATATATATATATCTTTATACCACAGCACCTTTAATATATTCTTAAGGTCGGCATTGAAATGTTCCTTCAATTTCTTTTCCATTTTATTTTCTTATCTTGTTTCAAACATTAAATCACAGAAGTTATTTCTTCTTGCTGCACGAGAAACCTTTACACTCGAGATAGATCAGTATTCATCAAGAACGGCTTCTCAGAGGATTTTAAGCTAACAGTGACACTTTATTCTTCATGCAAAGGTTCTGGCCTAACTGGAAAAGATAATTATCAGTATTACCTTCGCTATTGCCCAAGTCCATTTTCTTTGTGAATACGCAGTTTCGGCTCCAAATAGAAAAACACGTTCTGACATTAAGTAGATTTCAAAGGTAAAGATGTCCCTAAAGCAAGCAAAAGGCAACAGGCAGCTGTATGGAGTCTTCATAACACACAACAGTCCCATTTTTCTATTTTTTTGTTATTTCGTACCTATGGAATGGAATCCATCTGCATTTCTCCTCCAATCTCACAAGTACAGCCCAGCTAATAACCCAGGATTTTATAACACAACATGATCAAACTGCTTTTCAGGTCAATAACATGCATTTAGAGGCTACAGCATAATGATTTTGTTAGTAATTCTGAAATTAATAAAAATGTCTATATATAGTTACTAAAATTAACTGGGAATTTTTTGCTTTTGCAAGTTCACGTGATTGCAGCAAGGATATTTTTTGTGATACTCTGTGAAGTTGCTGCAGTTTGAGAAGTTCTTAAAGTTTTTTTGGGGTCGGTTTTTGGTTTGTTTTTTTTTCTTTTCAGAAAGTCTATCATTATTTAAGCAGACCCTGCTTTTCCATTTTTAACTGACAAATCATAAGGATATTAAAAAGAAGAAAAAGCAAACTAGATGAAATTGGGGTGGAATTTGGAAAATACGTATCTTGTTGGACTTCAGGTCAGTCTTTAACTCATAAATTATGGTTCACCAATTCATAGCATGATTTTGTCCGTGACCTCTCCCTAGAATCCAAATAAATGAAGTCTGTTTTTTCCTTTCAAACCTGGAGACTTGAGATGTGTATAAAAATGGAGGAGTGAATGTGAGTCAGTTCTCTCCTTTTAATAGTCACTTTAAAAGCTACATGTAAACACTTAATTCTGACCAATAGAATAGGCATTTTAAGGACCAATTATTTCACTACATGAAATATGAAGTTTCAGGAAGTTTCTCATAAAACTATTCAGTTGCAGATAAAACACAGCAGGAGGTTAGTCATTCCCTAAAAATGTTTTAATTTAAAAGGAATTTTAAATGAAATTTGCTAAATGAATCCAAAGCATAATTTAAATGAAAGTGATACTTGATTTCTATAGGGGATGCAACTCAGACCTAGGTGAATCTCCACATGATTTTTTTAATGCAAAAATGGGAAGGGAGAGAGTTACAAAAGAAAAACAAGACCACAAAAAACCAGTTCTTTTCTTCAAACTGACACAACGCTCAACAGTTAATCGTCCCCAGCTGCAGAACAAAGAATGGGTTTCAAAGACGAACAGATCCATGACCAGAACCAAAAGCATTATCAAGAACTCTAATCTGCTGCATTATTAGCAAGAAAAAACAAAGCAAGAGTTTATCTTGAGGCAGAGGGTCAATCCCAGAAAGAAAAATGAATATTAATTGTTCAATTTATCATCATGTAACCTTTTAGGCACTGAGAATATGCATTACAGTTTTAATAAGAAACAGATGTATCTAATTCATGCTGCCCTTTTAAATTACCCTAAGATTTTCATTATATCACTATAGAAAAAAGTAATCCTCAAATACCACTTATTTCTTGAAGTCAACATAAAACAATTCAGGTAGTTTTTTGTTTTTTTTTTTTAAGTTGCGCGTTCAAAACCAAACGAACATCTGTGAAAACCCAAAATAAAATCTTGGAAATACCTGAGTTTTTTTATCAAAATATTAATTTGGGAACCTACCCTCTATTTAAAGAGAAGTCTGACTTGTGCGCTACAAGACAGATAACTTCACTGATGTCAATCATACCATTAGGAGTGGTAGTTTTATCATTTTCATAGTAGCTCAGAAAGCCACCTTCCAAAGTGCACCATCTTTTGTTGCAATCTGCAATTCAAGAAATAACAGAGAAGTCAGTTGGGCAGAACAATAAAAATTACCTCTTCCTATAGAAGTCGCCTCACAGGATGCAAAGCTTTGTCCTAACAGTAAGACGTTTATGCTGAAATCTCAGATTCACCCACTTCAGTGGGCCAGGAATTCAACGTCTGTGCTGATACCACTTAACATACAGAAACTCTAGCCCATGGCATCTTAAGAAAATAGTCTTTCGAATATAACACACCTATTTTTCACAGAATGCTATGGTGTTGGAAAGAACCTATGGAGATCATCTCCTCCAACCCCCTGCCACAGCAGGTCCCACAGGAACACCTCCAGGTGGGTTTGGAATGTCTCCAGAGAAGGAGACTCCACCACCTCTCTGGGCAGCCTCTGCCAGGGCTCTGCCACCCTTACAGCAAAGAAGTGCCTCCTCATGTTTAGGTGGAACTTCTTGTGTTCAAGTTTGTGCCTATTACCTCTTGTCCTATCTCTGGGCACCACTGAAAAAAGACTGGCCCCATCCTCTTGACACCCGCCCTTTAAGTACTTCTAAATAAATGTGATTCTGTGAAAACATGCTAGCAAGTTACAAACACTGATATCTCTAAGAATAATATATTCTGAGGGCAAAACGAGCGAGTGAATCATGGTATGCCATATAAAAAAAAAAAAAAAAAATCTTTCACGTTACTGGAACTAGAGGCCAATACCAAGTCAATCTGGTTTCCACTGTTCAGGAATGCTGGCATGTCCACTCACTATCACAGGATCAAGGAAAACAATTTAAGCCTTTAAAATACTCCAGAAAAAAAAACAAGGTCTACACGCCAGAACATGTATGCATTGCACACTACCGGAATATCCAAAGCCAACACTATCACAAGTAGTATTCTTTAACACGATTGATTATTTAAAGAAAGTATCCTGCCAAAATAGTGGAGGATGACAAACTGAAGGACAAAAATACTAACGAGAACAACCCTTTCTGGGTACACCAGCGGCTGAACTCAATTCTTTCCTCCTGCAGACCCAAGTGTCAGAGAGTAATGCAATTGTACAGAATTTATTCCTGGATACTGGGGGAGATAGATGGATACACCGTGGCCAGGCAGCAGCTGTAGCCATTTCAGGATGGCACGTTCACATTGGAATGAATTGGAGATCTCTCTTGTTGCTACTCAGAAATACACCCGGCAAGGCTAAATTCATTTACCAACCCTGTAGTTTACAGAAAACTAACATTTGTGGAGTGCTTTCAACGTGCAGTGATTTATAGTTGCTGGGGACGGTTAAATTACCTACTAAGAATTCTGTCTTCAAATAGCTTTGAATTAGATACATTGGAATATCTAGTCATTGCCATCTATACCTAAAAAAAACCCACAAAACAAAACAAAAAACAAGGCAGAGGGAAAAAAATCAGCAGAGCAACTTGGTATATTTAATTAAGACAAAATGTCTACTGCCTCTTATGAGCCTAATATATGAATACAGCACATGACATAGCATGTTAATGACTATTTGCTACTTGAAACATTCCTACATTCATTCTAGCTTACACCTAGTTTTTAGAAGATTATTTAGATGCACTTAGAGGTGCATCTATTCCCACCACGGCAGAGAAGCAGGTCCTAAGAGCAAAGTGTTTCTTTATTTCTACAGTCTTAAAATCCCTACACAGCTGCAAGTATTCTGGTAAAGTATTTGTGAGAATTTGGTAAAACAGCTCTGGGAGAAAAAAAAAAAAATCAAACAAAAAAGCAAAACTACAACTGTAGTTAACCAATACTTACTTAGTATGTTATCTGATATTTTATTTAATTAGTTTTTCTGTTATTTTTTAAATGATTTATACATGTTTTATAAATATCTCGGTGCTATTTTATTAGTATTTGTTTGTATCATACTACTTGCTATCTAGTTCTGCCTACATTCTGTCTAAATATATATTTTTAAATACTAAAACAAGATAAAGGGTTTGAAAATGGATAGGTTTACAGGAGCTGAGCACCAAACTTAGAGAGTTTGATTGTTTAGGGTTTTTTTTTTGTCCCCTTACTATTTTCTACTTTTCTTTCTTACTACTTACTTTTCTCTAGAACTAAACAGCAAGGTGACCTTTTTGGGTAACATGACTTTCTTATTTGAATCTTTACAGGTAGAGGAGGGAATTGAAGCCGTATCTCCCACATGTTAGTACTTTAACCATCAAATTATTTGCTAAAGACACTAAAAAGGAAAAAAAAGAAACCACCTATTCCCAAAAATCTGTGATATGCATATCCCATATTACTTCATGTTAATAAGATTTTATAAAGGTAGAAACAGTTCTTGATGTAAGGGAAAAAAAAAAGGTCAATACAGAAGGGAAAAAAAAATTACGTGTTTAACGTTTTAAATAGCAAAAAAACCCCAAACTTTTGTCATAATACTTCTTACACACGGCCTGAGATATATTACAGCCCTCAGGCAAGAGCAGTTTCTAATTCAAAATTGCAGGGGTTTTTTGCTGTTTTTTGAAAGGATGTTATTATTACATCTTCCTCTCTTGTCCTGTTTGTCATTTGTCTTCTTGAGCTGCGAATGGTCAGGGAAACCTATTTCCTATGTACCTGTAAAGCACCCACCCCAGAACCATTCGTCCTGACAAACACACGGGTAAGTCAACACTAGTGTAAAAACAAAGCAAACAAACACCTCCCCAAAAATTCCTCCAAAACCAAACAGCAGAACATCTACCATCTACAAGACACTATCATAATTTCAGAGGCCAAAACATGAGCTGAGGGAAATCTGGTTCATTTCTGGCCACTAAAAACTTATCACAGAAGACAGCCTGTAGATGAGAAACAACTGAATTGACTTTCTTCATGTATATTTTTAAGGTATTTATTCACTATTAATGATGTTCACTCCCACTGCATCTCCCCAAAAAGTACTACAGAAGTCATTCTGTGAGCATTTATAGCTATATCTTCAATCTATACAGGTATTTACAAATTTATTCTGCATTTTTAATGTATCATTCTGTTAGAAGAAACCAGGAGTATTGCTTTATATCCAATCTCTACTTCTCTTAGTGGGGTGTTCATTTTTATTTTCATTTTTAAAGTTTTTTTTTATGAATATATATATAGCCAGAGCGCAGAAGACAAGGTCTGCACTTAGAGCAAGCAGCAGTCAGGTTTGCACTTACTCTTTTCTTTCCTGAATTTCCCATATTTAAAAAGGCGTTATGTGCTTTAACATGCTTTAATCTCCACACTAAAGATCCTAAAAGGCATACATCACAAGAATATAGATATAATCATCCCAAAATATGGATCTACCAACACAAGATGCCATGCCAAGATTTTAGGAGCAATAACCCCAATCATGAATCAGCCCAGATTTTAGAAATCGATACCATTTTTTTGTTTAGATGGAAGAAAAATATAGGAGTACAACTGGGTAGAAAAAGAATAAAAAAAATCTAAGAAAATTGTCTGATAATGTCTTTAAAAAAAAAAAAGAAATCATAGAAGACTGATACACAGAAGTCTGTGTATATCTACTCTGATATATCCACATTTTCACCCCACAAGGCTCAATTTGTTGCAAAGTTGTCCGAGTGCTTATTTCTACTTGGAATACTTTTAAAATTTGTGAGCATGAGAAATATCCCAGGTGTTGGGCATTTGGAGTCTTACTAGAAAAGTCAGTGATACTTTTAGATGATTTCTGGAATATTATCATTTTGGATGGAAATTACTTTTTGGTAGTTAGTTGCATCAATCTAAATATAATTAAAGTGAGAAGTGTTTTAAAGTGATTTTTATTTACCAATAACTGTTGTTAACTGAGTAATTTCTCACTAGTTCAGTTTTCCTCCTCTGTCAACCACTGAATAAAGAGATCAAGACAATCAGCATTTTCTTTATCTGAAAAAGATCTACCATATCAAAACAGGATATTTTCTATCAAAGATATTTTATCTTCTAAAAAATAATGCAAGAAATTAAAAAGAACCAAATTTATCCAAGCCATACATATTCATGTATAATTCAAACACAAAGTAAAATACCTTCTTTCAATTTCTTCTCTGTAAGAAGCTTAGCAGTATTAGAAGAAACTTTGTATAAGAATTCACAAAGAAAGGTGGAATGTGGAGAATCTTCAGAGAAGCCACTTTCAAAACCAGTATCATAGTTTGGGAAATCTATTAAAAGACAAAGGAGTAAGAAACATACAGAACTTATGTCAGTTATAACCATTTTTCAACAACTCTAACTCTTTATCTGTAGATATGCAGTTGCTCTGTAATATCTTTACAACAACACAGATATAAAAATAAATCAGTAAGATCTAATTAAAGAAAAATTTCTACATATATATTAAAGAAAAAAATTGGTTCACATTTATTACAACATTGCCATCATCTACCACTGCTTGCCAATGTGATCTAAAATATGGTTTTCTGGTGTTCTAAGCTTTTATTTTCATCCTTTATGTAAGATACTTCAACAGAAGGGAACTGTTCCTCTTGAGGGCTTCTCTTGAAGTTCACCATGAGCACTGGCAGTACAGAGACAACAACAAGGAGAATCACTGTCAACCTGTGACGACCTCCCTTTCTCTGAAGAGAAGAACAACCACCAGCACCAGCACATGGTGACACTACGTTGGCTGGAAGGCTAAAAGTAGAAGAGACAGAGCCAAGACAAGCAAACTTCTCTTCGCAGCCTTAGAGCAGAACTTAAAAAAACACCACAGCTACGTGTTTGCACAGGTTCCAGGGCTCCAGCACCCTCAACATAAAGAAGTTTTTCCTCATCTTGAGATGGAACTTCATGTGTTCCAGTTTGTGCCTGTTGCCCCTTGTCCTGTCCCCGGGCACCATTGAGAAGAGTCTGGCCCCATCCTCTTGCCACCCGCCCTTTAGATATTGCTCAGCATTGATGAGATCCCCTCTCAGTCTGCTCTTCTCTGGGCTGGACAGCCCCAGGTCTCTCAGCCTTTCCGCAGCAGAGAGATGCTCCAGTCCCTGATCAGCCTCCGCCAGCCTCTGCCAGACTCTCTCCAGCATTTCCCTGTCCTTCTTGAACTGGGGAGCCCAGAACTGGACCCAGGGCAGGGGCAGAGCAGAGGGGCAGGATGACCTCCCTCCACACACTGGCCACACTCTTCCTGATGCCCCCCAGGATGCCCTTGGCCTTCTTGGCCACAAGGGCACATTGCTGGCTCATGGGCATCCTGTTGTCCCCCAGGACTCCAAGGCAACTTGTTGTCCACAAACGAAGACTCCCAGACTTCTTCAGATACTGTACAGCCCTTTTAAAAGGTAAGCTCAGACACATCCATACTCTACAGTTTATTTATTTATTTACTTTTAAGAATAGTTTTCTGCTTTGAAGAGCCTCATAACAGTCACACTCTGCAGTCAGAGCTGTTGACTTTTGAGGCCAAAGTTTATCACATGCTCCAAGCTGTAACAGAAGTGGTGATTTGCAAAAAAAGAGAGTTTTCTGGGACAGATCACATTATAGCTTCAAGAGGTGAGTTTCATTTTGGGAGGAGAATGTGTGAAAAAACAGCTAAGTCTGTGTGCAGTAGCTGTAGACATCAATTGAAACACTTTTTAAGAAAAAACAAAGCCCTAGATGAATATTTTAGATACACGTTAACAGTATATACCCATTTTTACTGGCAAAAGCCTGATAATACTGGCAGAGCAGATGGCGTCATTGTTCTGTGTTATAAATAAGGTTAGGAGGTCTATTACTATAGGCTTTATTTTGCTAAGATACAGAGTTCCCGATGAAGCCCAAAAGTGTTTCCCTATTCCAATGAAATATACTATTAGTTATCCTGGCTTTTTTATTCTAAACTTGATGTCTGAGCAAAATAAATGTAACTTATACAAAATTACATACGCTGCCTGCTAGAAATACACTTAATGCCACCACACAACTCCCCCTCTTCTGTACCACTGATGTTCAAATCAACACTCATTTTTCTTTTAAATTCCTTCCCTTTTGCTCAACATAAACTGAGATCAAGACAAAGAGAATGTATCCTACCTGAGAACTTATTATGGTACAGGAATTCCATTTGCAGTCTTTGTCCCGCTTTCTTGGCCAGCAGGTAGGGAGTGCTGTACAGCGGGTCTCCGGTGGCACACATGGCATCAGCCCCACTGAACAGCAACATCAGGGTTTCTAGCACGTCTTGTTTAACTACAGCAGCACACAGGGCCTTATCACGCAGAGAAAAAATAAGAAGTCTATTTAAATTAGAAAATTATTGGCAACAAGTACACGTAATTTAGGGGCAAACCGTTTCACCTCCAACATAATTCCCCCACTTTTTCAAAGGCCATAACCATTGAGAAGTAGGAGGAGTCATAGAATGATAAAATGGTTAGAGTTGGAAGTAACCTTAAACACCATTCAGTGCCACCCCCTGCCCTGGGCAGGGACACTTCCCACCACACCAGGTTGCTCCAAGCCCCCTCCAACCTGGCCTTGAACCCCTCCAGGGATGGGGCAGCCACAGCTTCTCTGGCCAGCCTGGACCAGGCTCTCACCACCCTCACAGCAAACAAGTTCTTCCCCACATCTCATCTCAATCTCCCCTCTTTCAGTTTAAAAGTCATGAAGCATGGTCTGAATCTAGAAAAAAGCAGCAACAACTAAAAAAGAAGAAAACCCAAAAAACATCATCAACCCAAACCCTGCAAGGTGTTGCTGCCCCAAGTTTTACTTGGGAAGTGAAACATGAACTAATACAACTAGAGGGCAAGCTTGTTTATTTACATGAAAAATTCCCCCTCATTTTCCTTCACACACCAAACTACTAAAAAAAAATATAATAAAATCACCTTATTATTTCAGGCCTTAAAAGTTCAACCATGGAGACAAGATTTGATCTTTAAATTGTACTACCAGGAAACAGACAGAAATTCATAGGTAGTTTTTCACAAAATGGTCACAGTCAATAAGGCAACTATTGACTTTAGGGTATCTTCATAATTGATCACCTTCCTTGAGATTTGAGGATCTCTCCACATGCTAAAACATCAGGGCCCTTTCTTTTTTGAATACACAAACTCATTTTTTTTCCCCTTTTAAAATGTTGATCCAAACCCTTAAAACCTGCTCCAAAACCTTAAAACCAGTAGCAGCTACACAATTACAGAAATCTATTCCATAACAATTTCTACAATTAAATACGTATTTAAATTATTTAGTTAATTTAATTAGTTTGAATTTAATTAATTTGAATTAGTTTTTTAGAAGTCACTCAATACAAGAAAAGGACTACTCCGAAATTCAGCTGCTCTAAAAAACATGTATGTATCCAGCAGGCACGAGATGACAGGTCAGACAGTTCAGTGAAAGTTCTAGAATTACTTGGAAATTACCACCTTATTACATGGTAATTTCATATCTCTATAGAGAATTTGACCATTACATCTGCTGTTTTTTCTCAGTGGTTAAATGAATAAATCAACAGACACCCTTCCCTACCACCACCAAAAACCACAGACTTCAGAAAAATCAAGCCTGTAAAACACAGAGCTATTTCATGTGGTCCACAGCTACAATATTAAATAAAGCTTCTTGCACGGATGCTACCAATAAATAGAAAACAACCCAAATGCTTTATTTTGCTAAGCCATGGAGTTCCCCATGAAGCCCAAAAGTCTTTCTCAATTCCAATGAATTCAAAATTCAAAGCTATAGAGTGAGAAGGTTCTTTACTTTGGGTAGAGGTGTTTTAATGATAACTATTCTTATATGCCTTATTCTTATATTCTATTTTAACTTCTGATGTGTATAACTAACAACTTATGAATTGTAAGGAAAATAACACTTCCTTTTTGACACAATAACCACTGAACAAATGAGATCTCTCCAGTTGAAACCACAATAACTTTTAAATGTTACTGCCTCCCCACAACCTCTGCAGACCCTTCAAGATGATTTGAGTCATGTAATTGAATGCATGAGCATTGTAATATATATATGCATTTGCATTGTAATATATGTATGCATTTAAACTCTTCTAAATTCATAAACTCTAAACAATTATGACTCTGAAATCAGCAAATATTAGAAGTCAGTCCAATGGCCAAAATTGATAATTATAATTAGCATTTTCCACTTTATAACTGTAAAGAATTTGTGTTATTTGTGTAAAAGGAAACACTGAAAACACACATTTTTCACCATTAATTTTAGCTTTTTTCATTTCCAATTAGCTACAGGCTACTATATAAGGGTGCATGAGCTACTGTCACCATTGATAACACTGAATCATCTCATGTGCTGAATGTTAGATGTCAGACATATAAGATGTCAAAAACACGTAAAGAAGGAATCTAAAGAAGTAGGAATTTGCATCCCTAGAGTCTGCATTTGAAGAAAAATAAAGATCCATATTCATGGATGGCTCTGGAAGACGTACTGCAGGTACCATATAGTTACCATGACCTCCTACAAACAAACTGGAAAAACTAAGAACCAAGAAATAATTAAATGAGTTCTGAAAAGGCTCCAAAATAAGACTTATTCAGCTCTGCGAGAACACCACTCAGGATTCTGACTTTATTTCTCACCAGTTTAACAAGATGACCCAATTACACAGAGATATAATACAATACATTATAAAAGGTACGCTATGGGCTTACCCCTTCTAGTATTACCTTATTCAACTGCTCCTTGGTTTTGTAGTGAAAAGGTGCTTTCCTAAATTTTCCCTCTTTGTATTTTTGCGTAATGAATGCTATTCTTTTTTCTGCAGGGGCATCCATGTGCAGCTCTTCATCTGGAGGAAGATTTCCTGCCCAAAAACTGTTGGCCCTCTTATTTCCAATGACGATAAAGAGCTGGATGAGGTGCAAGAAATAAAAATAATAATAATAATAAAAAAAAAATAAATCAGTGAAATAGCATGAAGGATATGAAGCTTGCCTCTAAATAAGTTTTCAGATGCTAAAAGCTGAAAAAGTTAGTTATTAAAGAAAAGTAAATTCCCTGCAGGAGAGGGGATTCTCTCTCAGTCACTGCCTGTGGTCATCTATAAAATCTGTAGCCATCATTTACCATCAACAGCAACTAAGCTCTACCAGTTATGATATTTCAATACATATTATAAAATACCAGTAAAACGTCAGAGGAGACTAGAATATGTTTCAAAGAAAACACCAATCATAGAATCATAGAATGGTTAGAGTTGGAAGGGACCTTAAAGATTATCCAGTTCCAACCCCCCTGCCCTGGGCAGGGACACCTCCCACCACACCAGGTTGCTCCAAGCCCCCTCCAACCTGGCTTTGAACCCCTCCAGGGATGGGGCAGCCACAGCTTCTCTGGCCAACCTGGGCCAGGCTCTCACCACCCTCACAGCAAAGACTTTTGTTCTAGTATTTAATCCAAATCTCCCCTCTTTCATTTTAAAACCATTACGCTTCATCCTATCGCTACACTCCCTGATAGAGTCCCTCCCCATCTCTCCTGTAGCCCCCTTCAAGTACTGTTGTCCACAGGGACTCCCAGGTCTTTTTCCTCAGAGCTGCTCTCCAGCAGGTCAGCCCCCAGAAGTTTCCTTTCAGTATCGCCCACCACAACTTCTCCGCAAAAGCATTTTATTTCTTTTCCCCCACAAAAATGAGAAGCTTGGAGAAATACTAAGAGTAACTGTGCAGCTGGCTATCAAAAGAAATGAAAATTTTGAATGACACAAAGGTACATTATTCCCAGGAACATAAAGTACACCATAACAGCAGGATGTTATTTAGCACCCCAACATTTGGTTTTCTTGGGAGTAAATTAGTAACTAACTCCTATGGAGAGAGTAGCTTTCAATATGGAACAAAGAGTTAGAGTGTCCCAACGTACCTCAATAAGTTCATTGCTCCAAATGCTGGCGTCCATTTTTAAACTCCGGACCTTTGAATCTCTTGGTCCTAAAGATCTGTGCTGTCCTGGAAATCCAAGAGCATTTTGACTTAATTAAAGCACTTAAACTAGGTTTCTCTTCTGCTAAAGAAAAAAATTTAATGGAGATAGATTTATTCTAATTGCTATTTTTTAAAAAAGGCTGGGTTTGACATAAAATAAAAGCACCAAAAAAATCACCCAATTAAAAAAAAAAAAGTAACATTTGATTACTACTCATACTAATGAATAAGCAAAGTAGGCTGCTTGGTGCAGAATACCTTTGGGAGGGTTTGTTTTCAAAGAAAGCCTAAAGTTATAAATTCTTTCCCTGAATCTACTGTTTAAGCACATATTTAAATATAATACATGATAGAACTAGATATTTAGTAGTATCTGAAAAAGCTATCCCTATCAGCAGGAAAATATGCCCTGATGTAACACAATGACTACCCCGAATTTATACACTAAAAATTGTTATCCTTTGGCATCCAGCCTTGCAAAAGCCAGCCGTTTCCCACCAAGTGCTAAGTGTGTCTTACTTTCCACTAATTGTGAAGGATTATTCACCTGAGGGAAACCAATCACCTCACAGGCCTGTCATTTATGCACGGGAGTGCTTTAGAATGAGGATGACCTTGCTATGAAAAAAAACCAAAATAAATAAAATATTAAAAGTTACATTTACTTTCTGTTTGTCAAAACTTTCCCAAGGATGACACTGTAAAAATGAAAAAAAAGCCAATTCAAGGACATCCGCAGATATGCAAATATGACATTTTGTAGAACCCACACAGCCTGTCATTAATTACTCTACCTGCACACTTCTTACAAATGACAACGCAGAGATTGATGGACGCCCAGTCAGGACTGGGAGCTTTACAGTCCGCGCAGCTCCTGTTGGACTCATTGAACCAAATCTTCTCAGCTACTTCATAATCAGACAGAGTTTCTGCTATCGATTGCTGCAGTGCTTCAATCCACTCTTGTTTCTCTCTTTCCGACTCCGCTGTAAAGCTGAAACAATTGACTTTTTGGTGTTATTGATCTTTATTTTAAAGCCCAATTAAACATAGTCTGTAGCCTGTCTTATTTATTACATTTACACCCGAAATCACAGTCAAAAAATCTTCCTCTACACAGATATAAATACTAAGATGGAATGTATTATTTCGTATTTTTAGTCAACGTAAACTCCCTCTGTTTTTGTGTTCAGTTTTCAACAAAACCATCACTAGCACGAGCTATGTAGCTTTTTGTAACATTCAAGTTACTGAGTTACCTTCAATCTTTTTACGTTACTACACGACAAACTTAAAGCCTGAACTTTAACAAAAGCATAGAATGACCTAATGAAACACGGAGATTTACTGAGGAGTAACAGACTGGCTAAACGCAACAGCCAAAAAATGCTTTAATTTAAATAGCTCTTTCATTTAAATCGATCTTTTGGAAAAATATAAATAATAATAACCCATCAACAACATGGTGATGGCTGAAAGAAACTCAAAGAATTAGCTATCTACCATCTCACCAGAGATTCAAATCACTGATCAAGACTAATTTACCTGCTACTCCCCTCGACTGACAATGAAAGGAAATTCTTTGCTAACATTTAGCAAGTCCAGGAGAACAAAGTGCTTCCTTCTCCTCCTGCATTGCTGAGATTTCGTTTAAGACACACTACAACACTTAACAAAAGGCTTTTATTAGCATATACTCTTATTTTCTTAAACATCATTACAAGTCACGGCATCAGCCAAAGTGAAACATTCTACTGATTTCAAAGGAGGATTTCTACAAGGGACAGCACATGATTGATTCATTTCTTTTCGAATAAAATGCTTATTATTAAATGGATGCAACATCATTTCACTACTGCAGTTTGTTATTCTTTAAGATGGAGTCAGGTTGTTAAAGTGACTTTTCTTCCTTCTGCCCTTCCACAGAATGAACAAAATAAGCAAAGTAAAAATAGGAATCTGTGGGCACAGGAGGTAAGAGATGAAGCACACAGCTAAACAAAGGAAAGAAAATCCTTTCTGGTTAAAAAAAAAATTAAAAAGCTGAGCATTCTTAATAAAAACATTGCCTTTTCATCCAAACCAGATAAGTCATTGTAGTATGAAGCCAGTATTTCCTTACTGCATTGGTTATTTGTCTATTTTGAAATGTAAATATTAAAGTTCTCACCTAAAGCTTTTATAAGGAGTAATTATTTCAAAAGATTGCTTTGCAGTCCGATCCACTTGTTTTACATTTGCCACGTTCATGGGGATTAAAGTGATACCAAATCCTGTCTTAAAATCCTACAGAAAAGACAATAAAAGTCCTTTATCATTCAAGAACCAAACATGTAGAGTAATTAAATCAGCGTGGTCCAAAAATCCAAGGTCAGTAATACACATTTTGGGCACAACACACAAGC
This sequence comes from Tringa tobata, assembly GCA_033628505.1. Lineage (NCBI taxonomy): Eukaryota > Metazoa > Chordata > Aves > Charadriiformes > Scolopacidae > Tringa > Tringa tobata. The sequence continues at coordinate 13,418,183 of JAHREE010000245.1, forward strand.
CCCTTCTAATTCATTAATGGATAAATAAACCTCTACTAAATTTTGTCCAAACACCTTACTTGATTGTTAGTAGGAGAAAAAAAAATGCACACTGTAACCGTTAATAAAGGGAAAAAAAAGGTTAAATAACAGATTGCATTAAAACGTAGATCCAAAACAATGGAAGTATCTAGCTTAAATCATGCTTTAGTGACTAAATAATGCTTATACACCTAAATCCTTCTCATTGACAGCATTTTTCCCTGCTTTTACATAGACTGTTTTAACAAAATAAAATATATTATGTATAAAATTCTTTCTTAAATCTTTGGTTAGTCATGCTTCTGATGCATTACATGAACTAAACACATCAAACGCGTCTGAAAAAAAGTCCTCTACAGCAGCTATAATAAGACAAAGGGTTATCTGTGACTCACTTATTAGAAATGCTAAGAATTGGGATCATTCTTCTAGTAGAATCATAGAAAAGTTTGGGTTGGAAACGACTTTAAAGAGCATCAAGGTCCAACTCCCCTGCCATAGGCAGGGACACCTCCCACTAGACCAGGTTGATCAAAGCCCCATCCACCCTGGTCTTGTAGTAAATACATATTTAAACCTGCACCACTGACTTAGGAAGTTTCTCTTCATAAGATTTTCAAATTTTGTGAGCATTAAAGCTCACATGAAGATACTTCACAAAATAAGCTTCTCACTTAATTCCCCTATTTCAGGTATGACCAAATGAAACTATTATTTTAGCCATAATAAGGCTAAATCCATGGATTTAGCCATGATAAGGCTAAATCCAACAGAAAACACATGTGGGTCTACGCAGAAATAGAAGTACTGATTACATCACACGAGGCATTGAAGGGAATTATGCCCCCAAAAGAATTATAGTGTCCATTTTAAGATGAGATTTTTGAAATGCCATCATTTCCACCACCTAAACATCCTGGGGGATAAGTCAGCTAATGCTTCCTGCCCAGACTCCTTATTAAGAATTTTTATTTCCTTTACCTTTGCCAGTAACACTGTGGAACCCAGGTGTGGATTTCAGCACAAACCTTTATAAAAAGTAGCAACTTTTCAGCAAGGACCCTAGCTTAGACATGCCTCACTTAATATATATTTTTTAAATATTTCTACCCTTTTTTCCCCCTTCACATGCTGTAACATAGATGTTTTTATTCTCCCCCCTCATCTTCAGCCCCCACCTCATTTTCCTATAAATCAACGGTTTTCATACTGACACATCTACCTTAGACGAGAGCAAACAGTGCTGCGAAGCCTACACAGTCCCTAATTCATCCTCAAAAACCAGTTCTATGGGAAAGGAGTGGGCAGAATAATCTCTTTTGGAGTATGAACTTGACAGCACGCTCTGCAGCAGTGAAGCATTCTTCAAGTCAAGCATCACCCGGGAGAAAAACAGAAGCACAAGAAAGAAACAGAAGCATGAGCTAAGAAAAAAGATTGAGGATACAAAAATATTTTTTTTTATTTCTATTAGAAGCAGTGTCTTAAATCAAACTAGCAAAATGAAAAAAAAACCAAAACATCAACACACAAATTTCTAGAATTAAGTAGTTTGCATTTCTGAGATGTAAATTGGATGCAGGATTCATTTGTTGGTCTCAATTATTTCAAATAATTGGCCTTAAGATGTCCCGATTTTTGAAGGACAGGTCATGAGACTATTCTTTTACCTGAACAACACTGTGATGCGTTCTTTATTTATTAAACGACAGCTAAATGACTGCCAGAAGCCATGGTTAATTGGAGCTCAATATACTCTTAGGTCCAGATTAGAGTTTACTGAAGGTAAATGATGAATAATGAAGATGACTCAAATAATTACCATACTGAGCCAGATCCAAAGTTCACACTTCTCTTTAAGCTACTGGCAATTGTCATAAAAAGAATGTAAATAAGAAAAGCTGCATTCTTATCTTCCAAAACAACACATTTATGTCTGGCGAAGACAGACACCAAACTTCATTGTACTGAACTTAACCATACAGAACCAAAAAACACCCCAGAAATGGAATGCGTTAATTTGAAAGTCTTTACCTTCAGCTGAAGCACAAACCCTCCAAAATTTTCACCCCTCCCCAGTGTACGAACAATCCCACTGAGGAGAGAATAACTATTGTCGTGTTTTAAATTCAGCAAGTGCGTCCGAGCTCGCAGTACTGAATTTCAGCACGAGGAATGTCAGAAAGGTTAAGAAATTAGAAGTGAGGAATATGCTTTTCAGAACAGAAGATGAGGGCAAATTAACCAATCTCATTGGTACGTTAGAGTGAAGTCATCTCCATAATAATCCAAACAAATGCTTTATGGAAACGGTACAACACTTGGCATAAAGCAGGGTTTGCGAGCGACAGGTACACGGGGTTCTATTTTTCAAGGTTCAGAATTATACGCATTCAGGAGTGGAGTCTTGTTCTCTCCTTCAGAAACCAAAGTGGGAATTGGTACAGGGAAGAAAGAAATTCTCCACTTGGAAAGATAAATTCATTGACTTGGAGTGCACGGGAGTACAATAGGGCCATTCAAGCACCGTACAAAACGTACTGACAGCAAGACCAGGCGGGATCTTTTCAGAATGAGAATTGTCTTGCTTCTACAGCTCATCGTTTCAGATAGATTAAACTGGGTTAGACTTTCCGAAAAACAAAGAAAAGTTTAAGAAGATTCAAAAATGCACAGAGAAAGCTGAGGGTTGTTTGTTTGTTGTTTTTTTTTTTAGATACAGATACATCTTGAATGTATTTCTACTAGCTTAATGAATCTGAAAAGTGTTGAAAAATGGGTTGATAATAAGAGCTTTTTTGAAAAAAAAGCCAAAACAACATATTCTTTGCAGATATAATAATAGATCAAAAGCATTCACTAAGCAGCACAGTTAACTGAAGTAAAAATACTAATATGAGAAAGTAGTTAATTATGAGAAGAGCACTGGCTTCCTGGTAAACTGCTGTTCCTTCTTGAAGGAGGAATGATTATATTGTTATCACCCCTGCCTGAAAAAGACATAACCTATGAAGACCTGTCATCTGTATATAAACTGTGAAATTAGAGAACTTCTTATTATTAAACATACCTTTAATGTCTATCTATAAAGTGCATATAAGTGTACAACATTGCTTTCTCTGCTTATGTATTATCTTTTCATAAGCAAAAGCCACCCCCAAGTCAGGCTTTACTAATCTTTCTTCAATTCTATTCTGGATTAAATTCAAGGAGCTTCAATATTAGTCTCAAACCTTTTCTAATACATCATCATTCTTTTACAGAAACAGAAATAAGCACCCAGGTTAAGGAAAACTTAAGGACATGTATGAATAAAATCATGTGGCTACATCTCAAAAAAGTTTAATTTTTAGAGTTGCTGAACACGTAACTTTGGGGGTGTTACCTTAAAAAGACGGGCCTAGGCACCTTTCTCTATGGAATTCTTAAACAATTAAGAAGAGGCTGTAATTAGAGGCTGAACCTTGTGGCTCTCAGTTAATGAAGAGACTTTCTCTACAAAATTAGTCGTCTTCTCCCTGGGAAGATAATAATACTTTTTCTTTCATTATTTTTTCCCCTCCACTCAGTTTTGCACTAGAAACATTTGGGCTGATGTTCTTATTGGTTGAGTCAAAGCAAAATCCATTTGAACCCGGGAGTTCTAGAGCTGCTGCTTGTCTTCATCAACTTTTATTGTTCTAGAAGTTATAACTGTGTTTTAAGATGCGCTGTCTCTTATCAATCTAACATTCCTTCCACTATACATAAAGTTGATTAAAAAACCCCAACAAAACTTGCCTCAGGAAAACATCTGGGAAAAACCCAATCGCAATTATAAGCTTACCCTTGCCCCTCATGTAAAAATACTTGGAAATAAATCCTAAGTTTTGTTTTAAAGATTAAACTAACTCTATTCACATCAGAAATATCAGCCCATGTTTTTAATCTCAGTTTTTTGCTGAAGGACCGAGGGGATAACAGCAACAGCAGAGAAAAAGGAAAATACCTGCCATGTTTTCAAGAACAACCGCATCCATCTTTCTTACCACGATTCTACTGTTAATTTCCAAAAGGCCCATCCATATTTCTGAGACTCCTCTTCTCCTATACAGAGGAGATTCTTGACCTTTAATCACAGTAGCTCTGAGCAGAGTTCCAAAATATGACCTTATATGTTTCTTTGAATTTACCTTTGCTATTTGCAATAGATCTTTAGGTTTACTCTGGGGAAGCTACCATGAAGTTTGTGACAATTAGACTAAGACTTATTTCTGAAAGATCTGAGAATTCCCTTAACAATTTAACATGATTTAGACTTTTCTTTCATTCTAGCCCCATGGCATTTGATTCTCTTCAAACAACCAAATTATTCCAGAGAGATTAAAAGCCAGTAACTAGAATCCTTCAGATAAAGCAATCATAGTTTCTCTCCTCCTTAATTGGAGGTAGGTATTTCAGCTTTCCAGCTATTAAGGAAGGCTAATTTCTGCAACAGAAAGGTGGGAAAAATTTGTTTCCATGTTAATGAAAAATTAAGACATATTTATGTATTACAGCTTGAGAAACAGTGACTAGTAATGCAAAAATTGCTTTGATGATACTAATTCTTCTCCACAAGTTTGTATTGATTTCCTCTCCTTTTAAACCATACTTAGGCTTAGCCACCCTCATCAGGCTTTTCAAATCTTTAGAGACTTACGTCCCTCATCACAGCCTGAAGTCTTTTAATATAGATTTTAGGCGATAGTTACATATCACAGATTGGAATAAAAACTGCCACAAGCAAAGACGTATGTACTTTTTCTTACAGTCTTCCTAATGAGGGCTCAAAATGAAACCACAGTGAAGTATATAGTATATAATTACACACACAAAAAAAGTGATGTTAAAAGAACTTGCAGTTTGCTGACACAAGCCCTGATGAGTGAGGAGATGGGAGGATTCGAGTTGGCTGTGCATGTTAACTCTGTAGCTTCATGCTCATCTGGTACAGTACGTGAGGTAGTCACAGCATCAATTTTAGGTTCTTTACTTGGCTAAGCAAAAGTCCTTTGTCCCATAATAGAAACACTTGGAAATTATTTGAGCTATTATTCAAGGGGGTGTCGGTGGTCAAGAAGCTCAACATGAGCCGGCAACATGCACTGGTGGCTCAGAAAGATCCCCACATGCTGGGCTGCAGCAGGGCAAGGGGGGGCATTCTGCTCTTCTGCTCTGGGGAGACCTCCCCTGAAGTGCTGCCTCCAGCTCTGGAGTCCTCAGCACAGGAAGGACATGGAGCTGTTGGAGCGGGGCCAGAGGAGGCCACGGAGATGCTGGGAGGGCTGGAGCCCCTCTGCTGGGAGGACAGGCTGAGAGAGTTGGGGGGGTTCAGCCTGGAGAAGAGAAGGCTCTGGGGAGACCTTGGAGCCCCTTCCAGTCCCTCAAGG
>JAHREE010000245.1:13438434-13478986 GCA_033628505.1 Tringa tobata
TTTTTTCCCAAATGCCAGTAAAGATACTCTTCACATTTCCACTGAGCAGAAGCCAACAGTTCTGGGGCAATTGTCTGCTGTTTGATAAAGTCTTTGTAACAAAAAAAGGTGGGTGGTGAAAAAGTATTATGGAAAAAAAAAGAGTGAGGGGGGGATGACTACAAATTCCAGGCTAATTAAACAAATTTCAACCGTCCTTACCCTGACGAGCTCCAACAGAGTGAAGTGAGACCACCCAATGTTGAAAAACACCATGAAGTAATGACAGAAACCCACGAATGCCAAAACGTTACTTGCCTGAGCTCTGCCTCACCAATTAGAGATTAAATTCATAAACCGCCTTTAATTGAGCTGTAACATTTCAAAATTGGCAAGTCGATAACAGAGGATATAGGCTAAATAATTAAAAATTTGCAGTGACATATCATGGTATTTTTAACTAATTAGGAAATGGAATTCAGATAGCACATGTTTGCACCTCTCTCTACGTTTGTGGAAGGAACACTTCAGCGAGGATTTGTTGTCTGCGCTGCCTCAGAAATGCTCTGCTCTCCACTTCTTCAGTTCAACAGCTTCACAAACTACATAAATATTAACATTTCATCTATCCTTGTTGGTTTAATACCTGAAGTAAAGGGTGCAGGCTGAGTTAAAAAAAAAAGTAATTAGTGCTGCCACCGATTGTGGTATGTCTGAAGTTACTTTGGTCCCAAGGATGGCAAATGCACAGAAGTAAAAGATAGATAGAAAAAATGTGGTTTACATTACTCTCAATTTAAAGGAGAAAAAGCAAAGCAAAGCCACTGAGTAGTTTTTCAGCGTGTCTCCTTATGAGAGCTGACTGATACGTTTACAATTAAATGGGAATCAACTAGGTACAAAATAATGGTCTAGCTGCACTGAATTCCACACTATATTGAGCTACTGGAAGTAGAGATCTAACTATTCTTGAAAAATACGTCTATTTTTTTCAGTTTCATTGTCATCTCAAACCTCTTTTTGTACATAAAGAAAACACTCGGTTATTTAAGTGTATATACACATATATATACACACACACACTGATTGTACAATCTTTCAGGCTCAGTGAATGCAGAAAAAAACTGTTCATGTGATTTAAAATAAATAAATAAACGCAGACCTGCTCTACCATTAGAAATTAAAGTTCACACAATGCTGCTCTACTTCCTATATTTAGGGCTGTTGATCCAATAGATTATTTTTCCATGGGATTTGAAGCCAGGCCAGTAGTTGTTAAATGCAAGTAACATGGATAGCGATAGATAATGCTCTGAGATAATTCCAGTACTCTTAGAGGGAAACCTTTTTCCCAACACTGCATTAATGGTGATATAACCTTATGACAAGCGGATTGAAAACCTTCTTCAATTGTTTATATATGTGTTTGGCCACTCTGTAAAAAAATCTTTTTTCTTCAGAATATTCAAACAAATCCTACCTTTCTTCACTGTTAATTTTTACATGATCAAGGTAGCTGGCTTTATAGGTATTAGTTATCCAGAAAGCTTGAGCAAGCATTACTGAGAAGCTGGTAACTCTGACATTTCTTTCTTTCTTTCTTTCCCACCTTCCACCCCAAATCAAATTAATCACGAAGCTTTCATTCATTGTGGGAGCTTTAGACTTTCTACCATGTTTCAGGATTGCTTTAGGTCTACTTATGTCTCACTGAGATCTTAATAGCATAAAAACAAAACACTCAGAGAGCCAATGTGTAACTGCACAAAGAAGAACTTAACTTTTCAATTTTTCTTTGACAGAATTCTTGTTTACGCCCTTCCCGATGTTCTTTAATAATATGTTCAACAAGCTAGGACAAGCCTTTTTACAGAATTCAAATTATTACCTATTTAGTTGTTTCCAATGCCCAGCAACTGATCTTTGCCATGGTTTTGATTATGGAAGGTTAGAATTAATTACTTGCCAAAGCACTGCTGGAAAATTAGGAATATGACCCTAATCTATTATCCCAGTTACAGCTTGATGCCAACAACTGTATTTAAAAGAGGCTGGGTCACTCACTTCAAGTCACCAATGTATTGCCACCTAACAATTATCTGAAAGGTCTTCCCATGCCTCCTCCTCCCACCTTACTTTGTTACCTTTAATCCCCTACCTCCTTCCCCAGCTCCATTTCCAAAACCATCAGTTGCTTTGCTCATTAGATCTCATCTTTTAAGTGACTGTTTTGCTTCCTACTCAACAAACATCAAACTCCTCTCTCCAACTCCCCTTTCATATAGCAACCATGTTCTACTCAATTCATACTCACAAATCATGATACAATGAAAAACCTAAATTAATTTAAAAGGCTTTAGCATGACAATCGTTACTACTCCTTTCAGGATTTCACCCTTGTCTGTTCACCTTCCATTATTAGTCACTTTCTACTGTACCAAACAGATCCTTTACTTATGTTTTTTTAAGGTTTTCTCTTTCTCATCCATCATGTTCATGATTATTAATCAGGATTAGATTTTCTCCAGGGAAAAACAGAACATTTCCTAATGAGCAATCTCCTAGGATTCCCATTGCTATATACCAGAAAGTCACAGACTTCTAAGTCTGCCCCTGAATACCAACCACATCATGCCTGGGACTGTATTTCACACAATCATAGAATGGTTTGAGGTGGAAGGGACTGTTAGAGACCATATGGTCCAACCCCTCTGGGTGGACAGGGACATCTTTCACTAGGTCAGGTTGCTCAAAGTACTCCCCTTTAAGCCTGTGTTTCTTAACACAAATAAGAAAACATCTCTTTTCTTCCTCACACAGATACATGGATGCACCCATTCCACTTCCCTCCACACATTCACACCACGTCCTCTCTTTCACAATGCCAATCTCAAGCATCACCTTTGCCTTCTTCAATCTATCCCCTTAGTTCTCAACATTATCACAGAATGGTTTGGGTTGGAAAGGACCTTAAAGATCACCCAGTGCCACCCCCTGCCCTGGGCAGGGACACATCCCACCACACCAGGTTGCTCCAAGCCCCCTCCAACCTGCCCTTGAACCCCTCCAGGGATGGGGCAGCCACAGCTTCTCTGGCCAACCTGGGTCAGGCTCTCACCACCCTCACACCAAACAAGTTCTTCCCCACATCTCAGCTCCATCTCCCCTCTTGCAGTCTCAAACCCTTCCCCCTCCTCCTAGGGCTCCCCTCCCTCATCCAGAGTCCCTCCCCAGCTTTCCTGGAGCCCCTTGAGGGACTGGAAGGGGCTCTTAGGTCTCCCCGGAGCCTTCTCTCCTCCAACTCTCTCAGCTTGTCCTCACAGCAGAGGGGCTCCAGCCTTCCCAGCATCTCCCTGGCCTCCTCTGGACCTGGCTCTAACAGTCCTCCTGTGCTGAAGACTCCAGAGCTGGGCACAGTGCTCCAGGTGGGTTCTCACCAGAGTGGAGCAGAGGGGTAGAATTCCCCCCCCTTGCCCTGCTGGCCGTGCTGCTGGGGATGTGGTTGGCTTTCTGGGCTGCCAATGCACGTCGTTGACTCATTTTGAGCTTCTCATCAACCAACACCCCCAAGTCCTTTTCCATAGGGCTGCCCTCAATCCGTTCTTCACCCAGCCTGGATTTGTACACAGGATTGCCCCAGCTCACGTGCACAACTTTGTACTCTTTGAGTGGGGCCATCCAGCCAATTTCTTATCTACTGAGTGGTCTGTCTGTCAAGTACATGTCTCTCCAATTTAGAGACAAGGATGTCTTGTGAGACAGTTTCAGATGCTCTGCACAAGTCCAGGCAGGTGATGATTATCATACCCTTTGCCATCTTCTACTTGTTTAATATAAATTCCTGTAATATATCTTTTGATGTTGTCCAGTTTTGCTTTAAATACACCATTAGCAGCAAAGAGGAAATGAAAATAATTCGGCAATCTCTTACTAGTTCGTTCAACATGAATAAACATTTCCATCTGCCACAGAGCAAATCTTTTCAATCTTCAACAAAACAAAAAAAAACAACCCTCTGAAATCAATAAGAGCACGGAGCCAAAATGAAACAAGAGGTTTTTGATAAGAAATGGATACTATTGCTTGTACGTAACAGAGAGAATACTCATCCTATTCAAGCTTTAACTTGGAGTCATGCATGGAGAAAAGAAGTCACAAATAATTATGGCCCACAGCCATACGTACCATTTCCCAGTCTTCACATTTGGCAAAATTCCCTCAGAAATCCCAGGTAAATATATCTATTTCAAAAAACACCCAAAGCAGTAACAGAGGATCCCGAATTCTCTTTATCAAAGCCAAATTTTAGTGTAAACACTGTGACACCTAGGCCCTCCCTGACTTTAGGTACCAGCAAATCCTAAATACATCCTAACGAAGGGAGTCTCATTCAGCAGATCACACAAGCATCTGGCGGAGCCCTCCTGATGGTCACAGAAGGGAGGTGACCACTGGCACCACCACAGCAGGCTGACATTTCAAGCCAAGGTCCGAGCTGTCATGAAAGATCAGATGACATGTTTTTATTTAAGCACAAATGATTTTGAAAGAGAAATGGGAATTTCAGCAAGTTGCAGGTTGAACAAATTGATTCTGTACAATCTATTTTTCACTTTTGCTCCAGAGAGGAAGTTTAAGGAATTCGCACTACATGGAGAGTCAAAGAAATTGATGGCTTCATACCAGCACTATATCACTGCCAGAAGCTCGAGCTAAACCAATCACTTTTTAACTAGAAATGGGCCTGAGACATGATGTTCTGATCTCAATCTGAACTTCCCGAAGTTCATGGTGGTTATGTTAGGATTTGGCATTTGTCTTAGGATCTTCTCCACGTTTAACAATGAAGAAAAAAAATCTTTTAAAGTAACAGTGGACTCTCCTCTATCAAGTTTAATAGAAATCAATGAATCTGCTTGATCCGATCTCATTTCAACATTGTAAGAAGTCTAAATAGGTGTCTTTTAGCACTGCAGTTATAATAAACCCCTCTAAGTCTCTCTGGGAGTCGTTCTAGTATGGAAGTGAATTCCAATACGAACAGGATTTGAGGACATCCCTGGACGTATTTGCCTGGTAATTACTGGCTAAAGTGTAAACTTGCAATGGGGAGAGATTTTTAGAACAACAGAGCCCTCTAATGGATTAATGCTGTATGACTGGGGTTTTCTTCAGTGCTGCAGTAAAAATAATTTGCTTTTTCAACTCAAAAATAAAACACAAGAGGTACCGAGAGAAGAATTACAGACTATGAAAGCTTAAAGACAGAAGCTATTTCTTCGGATTCCCAAATAGCCAGAAATCACATTAAGAAAGAGATTCTGTTCAAATGGAAGATGTAAAAAGAAACCCCTTAGGACCATTTGATATTTTTGGTTTTAAGAAGCTATTTTTGCACCATTGCTTGTAATACTCCTGCACGCAGAAGGCGCTGCCGGGGGGGCAGAATGTCTAACCTTCATCCTGCTTCAGGACTAGATTTTGGTTTGCCTTCTGCTGAGCTGCAGTCAGTGATCTCTGCAGAGCATCCATGGAGTAGAAGGGAATAAACATGTAGTAGAGAGGAAGTATAAGGGTGTGCTTTCATGATCAGAGAAAGCCAATCTGAAATCAATGATGTTGAAACGGCAGAAGCTGATAGAGCTGCACGAGCGATAGAACTAACACAGCTGCACACACAAAATAATAATTTCTAAAAAAGGAAATTGATTAGGGGGGATGGGGTAAGCAGCCTAAAATTATTTTAGGTAGTGACACCCTGAAAACATATAACAGAGGAATCAAGAACCCTTCAGCAGTGAATGGCTCTGGAAAAGTTTTGTATCAACACACACAGTGAGAAAAATTGACTCAGGCCAGTGGGCAGAGCTGGGAGCGTCATGTATTAACAGAGACAGATCCAAGGACTACTTAAGACAAGAAAGATGCTCCCACTGCTTATACGCAGGTAGAGTGAGAAAGAAGGAAGAAAGCAAAAATTGGATGCCTGGTACAGAGATGCTCAAGGGGGACATAGCTAGTTTCAAATGACCTATCCCTCTGGAAGAGAAATTCCTCCACAATTCTGTACCCTTCACTGAAATACCACATTTTTCCCTTAATCAAGAAACTCAGAACATCCATAAGGGAGCACTCAAAAGCGTTCAGGGGCATAAGATGAATACAGTATTGATTCTGAAGGTAAAAAGTGGCTGATTACAATGAACATCCACAAAGAGAGGGCTCTCATTGATGGGAAAGCATTCCAGGGATTCTCACTGATGGAATACCTGGAAACCCCATGATGGGACAGTAACGTTGAGCATCACAGCACAGTGTGGGTCATCCCATAGGCAGAGACTGCAAATTAAGTTGGTCAACTTCAATCTTTCTCCTGGATTGATGTAAAAGAACCTCAGTGAAGTACAGGGTTTTCAGGGTGGGAGGGCCGTGTTTGCATTTTGGTTTTATTCCTCCTTAAAGATATCTAGCTGTAAACTTTACTTAAATAAACAAGCTAACCCACCATTCATTACCATAATCCAGACTGAGGATTTCAGTACAGCTAAAGAGTCCTCTGCCCAACCACAAAGACCAATTCCTCTCCATGGTACTCATTCAGCAAAACACATGCTGCAGGCTTCAATTCAAATGACATGTAGCCAACACAATTTTGGTAAAATATATACGTCTAAATCATTTGTGAAGTTTTGTTAGAGCTACAGAACAGCGTAAACCCATAAATTGCATCATGGTTTTAATTAGTTGGTTGTTGACTGACCTCAAAGAATGTACCTGACAAGTGAAACTTCTTGGAGTGCAGTAAGAAAGAAAAAAAATAATAATAATAAATTCTCTCTCAGTCTCAAATTTCCTGCCATTGCCTGGGAAAGAACAGTAAGATGTAATATTGAACATTATGCGGTCCCTCAAGCCCGTCTAAATAATTTCACGCTTAAGAGGATAACAGGAGAGGAAGTGAGATCAAGTCCAAATGACCAGTCTTACGCATTTGAAACAAGAGTTTGCCTGTACATAAATTTGAGAGAAAACGAGAACAAGACAAGCATGTAAACACCTTCTCCCCTAAACGCCCTCCGGGTTCCAGCTACTTGTGGGTCACCAATTTTCTCACACAGCAATAATTTCTTCCATTCAACGTCCTGCAAGAGATTTTTCTTCCTCTGGTTAACACAGTTATTCGCTGAACCCAATTATTCCCTTTCTCCAGCATCCTAAAGAGTTCCAAAGCTAATTATTTTATATCAGATATATAAATGCCCAAAAACAAAACAAAAAGCCCCAGATTTGAGGAGCTGCAACGCTAGGCCTACTTCATGATTTTTAACACTGGATTTGTTTGAAGTATTACACTGCCCGACAAAACTGGCCAATCTAGGTTCTTCCACAACTGGCCCAGTTAGGTTTTTAAACACAAAGAACATCAGTTTTGAATGTTTATCTGAAGTATCACTTAAATACCACAATCTACTCCTGTACAGCACACTTGCCACAGCACTGTGTTACAGGACAATGAAGCCAGTGCACAAAATCAGTCTTCTGATATAGTAGAGTGCTCATGGCACACATTTTAAGAGTGAATTAATCCCAGCCCCGCCACTAACCTGTTGTGACACTCAGGGCTTTTCACTTCACCTCACTATATATTCGGTTTTTTTCCATTGTACAATAGATATAATGATACTTTGCCTGCTTTTTGAAGCCTCCTGAGAATTGCAGCAATAAAGTACTACATAAAAAGAGATATGCATTTATATTGAAATGCACCTATTCACAAAGAGCCCTCAATTTCCAACTCGCTAGTTAAATCATCTTTATAAGCATTCATTCACAAAAAAAGCATATGAAAAATTTACCTGTTCATTTTTGCAGATCCACACGGTACTCCCCTGCAGCAGAATAAAGATTTTGGCTTTGTACCCTTTCAGCTCAAGATACCCACTTTTCTCGGGGGCGACAGAAGTTCGAGACTGAGAGTTATGGTCAGGCTGTGATTTCAAGGCACTGAGCATTGTATTAACCCAGTCATTCCTTTCTTCTAAACGAGAAAAAAATGAAATAAAATTAGAGAAAGACATATGGTTAAGCAGCACCTCCGTTCTTCTCTACACATCAGTTTTCCTGCTCTTCCTTCTATGCTGTGCTGGTTGATGGTACAGCTCTACCACACCGGAGAACATCCACCCTGAAGAGGAGGTGTAAATAAAAATAAACACCAGAGTCGGTATCGCTGGAGATGTCAGCAAAGACAGCCATTCAATTAACTCCCAACGATCAACACGCAAATCGATAGTTATACAAACTGATCATCAAGATTCTTAAAATCATAACTACTAGTTCAAAGACTCCAGACAGCTTAAAGACGGAGGTGGTAAAGAGGTGGCACGTTCACCTTCTGGAAGCCAGGTCAATGTGAAATAACCACAGAAGCCACATCAGCAAAAACCAGGGAACCTAAACATCATCTGTCCCCAAAGATGCAAGTCATGGCCAACGCTATTGGCCATGCTTTTAAGCAAAAAACATTTGGCAATTTACAATCTATTCCATTAAGGTGTAGCGGTTAAGCTTGATATTGTCAAGGGTACTGAGTAATCAAGAAAATGCATGTTTGAATATCTTTGCATGCATTATTAATTTAACATCTTACAAATACATGAAATGCAAGTAGGTGAAGTAATAAAGTTCCACTCAGTCTCATTCACTACCCTCAGATATTTCACCAGACTAAGATCAACATACTTTAATGCTGAATATTCTGAATTAATTAGACCTGCCCGATGTGCGACTGGGACATCGTGAATGTTTCAACTCTTGGCTCTGAAAGATTCAGGTCGTAAATTATACTGGGGGGGAGGCGGGAGGGAAGGAAAATTCTATCCATGCTATAGAAAAAGGTGCCACAATCAGTGCTGAAGGCTGCAAAGAGGACCATTAAGGCAGTAACACACTTACTTCATACATGTCACGTGTGTACTAAGGAATAAATACATAAATGTAAGCATCAGAAAATAGTTTGAAGAGGAAGATTACATCCCAACAGCCCAGCACTGGGAAGGTGATCCCTTCTTTTAGAAGCTTTGTTTTAGTACACGCTCTTTCAAAGTACTTTGAAAAGATCACTGGAATATCTCGATATAGCTGAGGGCAAATTACTCTAAAACTTGTGGTTTTTTTTTTTTTAAAAAGGATTTAATTCCAATTAAACTGCAGCTGAGAAGATTATGCTTTAATTCATTGCTGTCACCTAACTACTAAATTTTTTGCCCCCAAATTTCCAAAGCATTATATAGAGTTTTTCTCTCTAGATATTTAAAACAATCCAAAAATAGTATATTTTTGGTATACCAAAAAAATAATAAAGCAGAGCTCTGAAAGCAAACAAAATAAGCACTATAAATCCACTGATTGCAGACCAATGTTGGTACCAAGGGACACATGCCAATGAAGACAATGATGGCGTTCATTATTTTGATACTCCAGCAGAAGGAAAGTTAATAGATAAGGTACACACGATGAAATAATTATAAAAGTCTCCATTTCAAAATCTTCTAAAAGAAGTTAAGTACCCTTCAAATAGTCCCAGAACAATTCCCAACCACAAACCCACAGAAGGAATAGCACCAAATAGCAGTTTGTGCACATAACAGGAAGTAGAGGTATTTACATCATTTACTATGAATCCATCATCCAGCTCTGGACACAGTAAGGACCAAATTACACATTTCTAACCTTAAATGAACAGCTTTATAGACCGGCCACTATGGCCAGTGATGGTTATACACTCAATGAAAATTCAATTTTGTGTATAACAAGTTGTTGCTCAGAATATATTACAAGTCACTCTAAGTTGTTAACGTTTTTATAGTATTCAAAGGCAATGGTCCATAAAGCAAATTACGGCCCTACAAAACGTACTGCACTAAGATGGTTATGTTCCAACTTATAAAAAAAATAAAAAAAATTTGAAAGAGAAAGGCAAAAATAATAAAAATATACTTTTTAACTCCGTTAAAAGCATAAAAATGCCTGAAATGATTTGAGCCAAACCTGATAAGGAGGATTTGTTCACTGATGCTGCACTCCTGTTACAGCCTGCAGCAAATGTTTACAACCAAGCTATAACCCATAAAAATGGGATTTGATAATGGAAATGCTGAGAGACCCTTAGCTATAATGGATCTGGCATGTACTACTGTAAATACATATTGCATATCTTTTTTTCTTCTTAGGTATTCCATTTTATTTGATTGTTTCCATAAATAAGTCATACATGCACGGGTATCGATTCCACATATTACAGCTGTAGGTTGATAAAACATTTAATTAGAAGGCATACTAACTTCTTTACTACAATTCACATTTGTATTCCCTATCAATACATGAAAATAGAGTATAAGGCAGTAAATAGACACACAGAGAAAAACCCAGATCTCCTTTGATCACAGCGTCACATTCAAGCCATCAACTTCATTGTTGCTCTTTGTCAATTTGATATCAAGTGGTGACACGGAGCAGATGGCTGAGAGCACACAGTGAGACCTGAGAAACGGCCAGAAAAATTCATCTTTGGGAAGGATGGGGGAGGAGGCAGAAAATTTGGAAAACAGTGTTCGCATTTTGATATTTTTAAAGGCCATTCCCCAGCAATTTCGGTTGTTCTTACAAAGCTTAGAATTATCTCTAAGTGGTTTCACTTTATGAGCCCAAAACAGCTGGATTCCAGAAATATTTCTGCTAATATAACAAGTTATATTTCACAAACATAATTTATCAGCAGTGGTTACATGGCATTTTGGTAATCATTAGAGAGACACATGTTCTACTTACCTTCTTTATCCGCACGGAAGACAAAAGTCCTATGGGATGTGACAACTTCAAATTTATTCTCCCCGTGAACTCTCACTGTTGCTATAGCAGAGAGCAGAATTATTCCCTTTGAGAACACTTCCTATAATAAAAACGCAATAGAAATAGTTAATAACTCTCCTGGAATGTTAAACATCTCTCAGGTAATATTACTTGCCATGCTGGTTGGGAAGTTCACATACAGAGTCTGTGCTCCTGAAAGTTCACGAGGCTATTAATAAAACCCCATCAATAAGTGAAGAGCTTCCCTACCTACACATCACCAACTTGGCTGCTGGGGGTCTGTGCACACCTACTGCCTTCTAAAATAGAGTAAAATCCCACAGTGAGATCAAATGCATGGATTTGAGATACCACTTCATAAACTGGCTCGTGAGACTAACATTGCAAAACATCACACCCTCCTAAACTTACAGTTTGACGCCAAACTGAATTACATTGACTATCTCACAAAACCATCATTTAAAAAAATAATTATTATTATACTTGAAGGATAGAATCAGACAAGGGAAAAAAATTGTGCCTTCTCCAGGTAGAAAATTCCAAAGAATTTTTCTGTTCCTCTCCCACCCCTTCAGTGGCAGCCAATAAGAAAAGTAAATTCACTGATTTTTATCCCTAATTTGAACTCAAAGGGGATCATCAACTCTCTGGAAGAATCCATTGCCCTGTCATTACTAACAATAATCCTCTAGCTTAGATCATGTCTGTACTTTTCTGCCATACGAGGTAGCAGGTAGACAATCTCTCAAGAACATCGTTTGGCCTGAGAGCAAATTTTACCAAAATTTGTTAATTTCTAACTAGGAATCAAGACAGCTGAACTAAAGACAACAGCAAGATAGGAAACAGGAATTACGACGAGTACTTTCTCCAAGTGGCTCACCTTTTAACCTAATTAATGTAAGTATTCCATATATTGGGGGTAAAAGGGGGAATGTGGGGAGCTCAAGCAGATGTGCAACACTTGGGAAATATTCCTGGCCTCTACAGTTAAGGCCGCTGCTCCTGTCCCCACCGTGTTTTGATCAATTGGTTTCCTGACGGAGACAATTCCGATACACTGCTAAGATTTATCATCCGGACGCAGTAATAGTCCAAGAGTCAGCTCCCCATAAAGAATCTGTACTGTAATAACTTTCCTCCCAAAGTATAAATTATTATAATAGACCATACAAGGACTCACGGCGCCACTGTGAATGTTAAGCGTGAAGGATGCACAGCATCATTTTTTTTTGTTGTTTACTGAGTTTAATGTACTCCTGATTTTCACCGAAGTCACACTCCTATGTTGTTTCACTGTTAGGTAGTAATATACGTCAGTGAATGCAATTTAGCAAATAAATAAATAAATCGAAATATCAAAATACAGCTGAAGTGGGCACGTTACTATCACTACACGCAAGAACCACGCTGTCACTCGGAATGAGCTTAACATTGCACATCTATTTTCATTATGGTCATATTTGTTAGAAGAGAGATTTTAACATATTTGTTAGTGAGGATGGATCTTATGTTAACTACTGATCCTTCACAATGGCAAAGCAAACTTATTATACATGTTATTTCTAGAGGTGTCCAGGTATAATCATATTATGGTGTTTGCAGGCATCTACTGGCTGCATTTGGTATTGTACGAGAAAAATTCAGTGCTCAAAGTCACAGCTATTTTATTTGCTTAAAAAAAAAAACAACAAACATGAGTTTCCTTCTAAACTGAACATAGTTTTGGTTTTCTCACTTGAAAAATCCTCCTTTTTTAAAGCTTTGTTCCCCAAGGCACACAAATTTTCAAACACAGTTTAAACCATAATAATTTCTCAGTCTTATTTTTCTGCAGCAGCTTCTCTTTCACATTCAAGAAATAATGTCTACTGTTAAAAAGCCCTGGTTGATCAAGATACAATATCTTTATTTGAAATACTCCAGACTAGAAATTATTTCAGAATACAGAAAAAAAAAAAAAGAAATAACTACAGCCAAGATCCTCACAGATATTTCTTCTGATACTGGGAGGTGTACACTAGTTTTAGGGCTGCTAAAAAGATTCTTTGACAAAACAATTTTCTAGTGGAGAAAAAAAATGGTTTTTGATATCAACTGCTCTGATGAAAACTTTTCTTTTCAAACACAGCCCAATGGAGTCCTCCTTGACAGTTGTGCTCCAGAACTGGGCTAAAAGAGCCTGGAAAACCACCTTTTGCACTGCTTTGGTTTTCCTTCCACAAGAAGGAAATGACAACGATTCACCTGTTTCACAGTGAATTTAGTTCTTCGTTACGCTCACATGCAACATCACCAACAAAGCACTGAAGGTTTGTTTCCACGTGAAAAGGCAAGACTTCTTCTTAAATCATTCATATATTTGTTTTTAAATAAAAACTGTCAACATAATCAGCAGCTCCTGCCTTACCATAAAGCACATGTTAGAGCCCCAGAGCCCTCCTGCCAAAAGTAGGACGAAATTTGAAATAAAAACTGTACTCATTGGGGCAGCGGAAAAGAATTCTCTAATTCTCCCTTCCCCTCTTCAGTTTGCTCTCCCTTCAGTTAACCACATTCTGTTAAGACAAAACCACACGGGATGTTGCTGCGACCACACCAACTTGCTCGGGACCGTGAATGTAGAAGAAATGAGCAGCGTCACAGATTCGAACACAAACCGTTGCTAGGTCGGACGCTGTCTGTAGAAAACTCAGTATTTTTTTCATACATGCAGACATAAACGAAGAAGAGATCTTTATCAATTGGAAGATGACGCACAACTAGATCAAGGTTAGAGAACTATTTAGAAAATTAAGGTTTAAATCACTCAGAGAAGTGTTCAGAGGGGATAAATGGACATTTTCAGGAATACTACCCTATCCTCCCCTTGTTTCTCTCTTCATTAGCCATGTAACAAAATTCCCCTTCCCGAGAACCTCACTCAAGTTCCTAATTTGAATGACAAACAGAGCTATTTAACATTAGTAGCGTTTCTGGGTAAAACCAACCATTTCGTTCCATTGTGCTGGTGCTGGTCTCTTCTCACAGGTAATTAATGATAGAACGAGAGGAAATGGCTTCAAGCTGCAACAGGGTAGGTTTAGACTGAACATTAGGAAGGAGTTCTTCACGGAAAGGGTGGTCGGGCATTGGAATAGGCTGCCCAGGGAGGTGGTTGAGTCACCATCCCTGGATGTGTTTAAGAGACGATTAGATGTGGTACTGAGGGATATGGTGTAGGGGAGGACTTTGTAGATTAGGGTAGATGGTTGGACTCGATGATCCCAAGGGTCTCTTCCAACCTAGATGATTCTATGATTCTATGATTAAGTCTACCCTTTTCTGCTTGTAATCAGAAAAATATCCGAGTATGGACTGGTTTCCTATAGAGAGCTACTTTTAATTGATAGGTGAAACCAAAAGTATACCAATTCTTCTATAACATGATTGTCTCTGTAGGAACATCCTGGGACAAACACACAGTAGAACAGACTGATCTTACCATGATCTAAAATTAAACCAACAACTTCCCCATTTAAATATATATCTATATATGTAGCCAGCCAGGTAGCTAGAAGGAGGGGCCTGCTGCCTTGCAATGAACTGTGTAATTATCCCTGTCTTTTCCCAGAACCAGCTCCTGAGCTGCACACGCAAGTCTTCATAGGAATATGCTGGGACCCAGCAGGGACCACTGTCCCAAAAACTCATGTTCCGCAGCGACACCACTGCTCACCCAGTACAATCCCAATCTGCACCAAGAACTATTGGGAGCCAACTGTGTTTTCCTCCTGTTTGCACGCTAGTCCACGTTTTTCATCAAACCCTCAGTTCCCAGAATCTCACAGAATCACAGAATGGGTTGGGTTGGGAAGGANTGTGGCCTCCTCTAGATCCCTTCCAACAGGTCCATGTCCTTCTGATGTTGGGGACTCCAAAGCTGGACACAGTGCTCCAGTTTGCTTCAGGCCTCACAGTTCTCAGACATAGGAAGTTCCTAGCATGGCACTCATCAAGTTAACGTCAGACACCCAGATCTTTCCATCCCTGGAGTGAGGTTTTGTACTCATAGTCCCAGAAAAGTGAGAAAAAAAGGCTTCGGACCAAGCCTTTTGCAAGCTCCTGATGGTCTCACCTATTACAGAGACTTTTTAGATTTAAGATGCAGAGTTATAGTAGCTTTCTATGCATCCTGTATGCATTAAATATTCCCCTGAGCAAAAGGGAAGATTTCTGGAATCTCCTGTGACAGGTGAATATAAAAAGTACTATTCTAGAGTAACTGATCTCCAAGTAACTTCTTCAGTGACCTTCAAAAAAAAAAATCCCCAGTGCAGATACAAGATTTAAAATTCTGTATTAGCACTTCATTCCCTAATTATGCTACAGACACTGTTAAGCAAATCCCAACACTGTATTTTTCAAGTCTTTCTTAATGACTAACCCTGCTTTTCTGCTCCTCTGAAGCCCTGGGATGAATACCACAAAGGGGTAGCATTTTTTGTCACTGCAATCCAAATGTTACTCTATTGTTCCCTTTATCTACAAAATCATGTCTTCTACTGTGAGTGAAGCAAAGTACGAGTGAACACAGATTGTTTCATGTTCCTCATCAGTAGGCATAAAGATCAATGTAAATAATTTTTCGAGCTTGTTGTTAATTTCTGTGACCCCCCAGGAAATGAGCAGCCTTTTCCTACTTCGGTTCTATCCCCCTCTTAAACTGCTAAGAAAGGTCCAAGAATGTGCATATTATAAAGCAACTATAGGACTCTTATTGATTACTACCATCCAACATCCTGCTTGGGAAGTTTTACTTGAAATTGTATTTTTTTTCTAATTTAATACGCATCTTTAACTTTTAAATGCCTTCCCGCATCCCAGATAACACATACACATATAATCTCAACTCCACCAAACACACATATTATAGAATCACCTATTACTTTTGCGTTTAAGAAGCTCTTCATTTCTTCCAACAAGAGAAATAAATTAATCACAGAGCAAAATAAAAAGAATTTTGTAGCGGTCTAAAGTGTACTTAGTGTAAATAAAAGAAAAAAATCTTGCACAAAAAAAAAGCCATGTTTAAAGACAGGTCTCAAAAAAAAAGGAGTTTTTATTGTAAAAAAGTAGTATCAAAAGGTCAAATAAGCCTTTTGAAAATTTCGATTTCACAGAGGAAATACACATTTTCTTGAAAGCTGTGACTTACAAATCCATTTTAGTATCCCATATCAAAAGTGAACTACTTTAATCAAAGCGACTCATGAGCCTGCACGTGTTTCAGTAAGATTCAGTCCTCGGGTGCAGAAACAAAGAACAGCCACTGCCATCCCAGTACTACACTGATTTTAAAGAGACCCATTCAAACGTAACCTACTCCAATCAAATGTGATTATTCCTAGAAGACATACAGGAAAGAGGCCTTTTTAGTTAAAGAGTAAGCAAGTGTATGGGGTTTTTGGTTTTTAAAAGGTCTTCCATGTCAAATTTAATTTCTCTCTCTAAATCTCCAGCATGTTGAGTTTCCATGCTGAGACATTTTGTGACCATCAAGATAACACCAGATCTCTGAAATGTGTTTTGCATCACCCTGTTCTTGTTTGCAGAATGCAGCAGTGCCACCCTTTCAACAAAGTAAAAAATTCTGATGATATCTAAGGTCAGGAACACAAGCCCTTCTAGAAAATAAGATGAACAATACATGAAGATCTCAAGGACATCTTAAAGTATTTCATAACGTCTCATCCCAGTACTTTGCAATTTAAATGAACTTAAGGTAAATATTCATTTGTCCTTATTTCTCAATTTTTTCATGGCAATATGTGCACTACAAAGATGCATTTTGTCCCAAACATGACCCACGCCAACATGTCGCTTACCTTTTCATTATTGTAGTAAGAAATGCTGTCTCCATCAAACTTAACCCAGCGCTTCTGAAACATCCGCTTGCTGTGAATCAAAAATACATTTAAAATCATAAACACAAGTTAAGGCTGACTTTTAAGAAGGTCTCAAACACAAAGGTAAAATCATGTTTGGCTTCCTGTGTTTCAGCATAAAAATTTTGAAAATTAAAATAAAACTTAGCCCTATTAAGTGTTTTCAAAAGGAGAATGCTTATTGCAAACAATAAAAATATCTGGAAAAAAGAAGTGCAGTATTACTAGACTTCTTTTATAAATCAGTGTCTTCATGTTTTTAATCAATTTGGTTTCCTTTCTCTTTATTTCCTTCTCATCTGCTCTATATCACAGCTGAAGGGACAGAGGAAAAAGAACTTTCAAGAATGTAATTTTGCTTGAAACTAACATGGATGGGAACTGACTATCTTTACTGGAGGCAAAGGAAAATTCTGAACACAGAGCATTCCTTTAAGTGTTACAAACCCTCTAAGATAATTTCCAAAAAGGAAAGCTGAGAACTTAAAGTGACCATCTCATTGCCATGTTTATCAGACGGACAACTCTTTTTATAGGCTACGGTATCTTCAGTCATCAACTTCTCCAACACCCTCTTCCCCAGCCAATGAATAAATAGAGGTCACCAGATCAATCAACAAGCACAACATAATATCTCATTTTCAATCAGTGTTATCAACTGGATGTCACTAATGAGAAGCTCATTTGATTATTGCAGCTTGCTGGTTAACTCACGCTCTATAAGGACCTCCTAAAAAAAATTATTTTTACATAAACCTGAAGTAGTCTGTTATGTTCATTAAAAATGTTGACAGCCCATTAGTTATCATCTATAAAAGTTTCCATTCTAAAATATATTAAACAAGTTAATTAAGCAAGAACAAGACCCCACTCTAACATCTCTTTTCACAGCATTATTTCCTTTCCTGCTAAATGAGCACTCGCTTTAGGATTAGTAGACTGTGATAGTTTATCAAAACTTTAATCAAACAGCAGCTCTGGCTTAATTAACTTGTATTATACGACTACAATAAATCATCATTATTCATAACCTGGAAAGGCCAATGTAAAATCTATTTTCCATTAAAACGTCAATAAACTTCAAGATGATGCAAGGAAGAAAAAGTGAACCCAAGTACAACGGGAGTAAACGGAATGGCTTTACAATTTATAGCGAGTTAAACAAAAGGAGAAGCTGTTCTTAAAAGGCACGATTTGTAGAAATTTAGTAAAACAGTACGTATTCATTCCCTTGAAGACACCAAGTGCCAAGTGTAAATGGGTGCTCTATAAAAAGAAGAAGGGGAGGAGGTGGGGAAGAGAACAGAAAGAAACTTTCAGCTGGCAAGGACTGAAACAAAATATGACAATGTTTTAAGGGATGAAAAAAATCATTGGTTTGGGTTTTTTCCTTTGATTGGTTTCCTTGAGTCCTTAGCTATTTGAGAAATGGTATTGTGAGAACCAGAAAATGCAGCATTCATTAAACCATGCTTAAGAAAAAGTCCTTGAAATTTAGCCAAGGAATATCACTGGCTCAAGGCTACTGATCCTGCAACTGTTCTGCTCAGTCCCAACCAGTGCTAATTTTGTGGTTAACTCATTATCTTCTGCAAACAATATATTCTCACACGGTAGTTTATCTAAAGCCTTCATGCTTTGTTTGCAACTCTGTTCCTTCAAATAACACAAGATCAGTCAATAGGAATGAAGAACTATACTTTTTATCATTCTATTAGCTAACTGCCAAAAGCGTTTTTTTTTTTTAAAAGAAAAAAGAAAAACAAGAAAAAAATCCTGTAAATGAAATAAAATTTACAGCTAACGGCAGCTTGAGAAGTCAATAGACTTACAATTCTGAAAAAGAGATGTGCATATTATGCTGGGAAAAAGCCTTTTGACTCTGTGTATAATTATTCTTTGTTTCATTAGCAAAATTAAACAATGACAATTCATAAATGTGAGTTTTGAAACAACTAAAAAAATAAAAAGTTTGAGCAGATTGAAATCCCATAATGGTAAAATAGGCTTATTAAACCAGATTTATTCCTTCTTGTTATTCAGCTTGAACAATGTATCACTGTATCAACACAAATAAGCCAAAATCACAAGAAATTAAAACCTGCTAAATCAGAACCCTTACAAAGGAACAACAAAACCAAGAGGAAATTGCTATACAACAGAGCCCCTTCCAGAGGGCTCAAACCAGATTGTATTCTAAACCAATTTAATTCATTAACTTTGTCACTAACCTGAAAAAAATTCCAATTGCGATAGTAGTCAATGAGTAGTGATGATTACTACAGCCACAAACAGTAAAAGGAAAGGCCAAAGAGTTTGGTATCACCTTTCAGTGTAGCTAAACATCCTCCTAAGGATGCAGAACTACTACAGCTTGAGTAGAAGTACAGTAAAATAGATGCATTACAGCATTAACAAGGACAGCAGCTTTCATTTCTAGATCCTAAGTACTAGTGAAAATGAAAAACAGACTTAAAAAGTAAAATTGTGCCACTTCCGATACAAAAAGGAATTCAGAAGAAAATCATAAGAACAACTGGAGATCTGGAAACTACAATTTAAAATGAAGAATAGTCTATTCAGTTTATCAAGAAGAAGGTAAGAAGAATTTCAGCAGAGTTTGCAAGTATTTATGAAGCAAAAAATCTGATAATAGAGTGCCATTTAGTGTAAAAGAATCTAAGTAGAGCCAAGTAGGTTAAAATAAAACAATTAAGAAAAACTTCAAAATTAACAGAAGTTAAATATACTATTTTTTATTTTTTTCTTACCTATAGATGTGGCAAAGAGACTATTATCTTTCTATTGTGTTCCCCTCTTCCCTTATTTGAAATCTTAAAGCAAGACTCGGGCCCAGATTCCTCCCATCAAACTTGACGCGCATCAATAAATTGAACTAGGAGACAATTCACCCTAGATGCATTTCTAAACTCAACTTACATGCACAATCCTGAAACCAGCAGGATCTCCAGCCCCACCAATTATTAAATTATACAGCCGTGGCCAAATTGGTAAAGTAGTATTTCAGAATCAGAGTTTTTCACTTACTTTGTGAAGTGAAAAAAATCAGCAAAAACGTACATATTGGAAATATTGCTACAAATTAATTCTCTATTTTTCTGCTACAGTTCATGAGTGATGATCAACATTTTTAATAAACCACCTAAATAAACTTTAGAACAGGTAACATCATTAAAAATTACGAATTCAGAAAAGTCCTGTGCTCTTGCAACAGGAACAGTTCATTTCCTTTTCCACCACAAAGCGGTGACCAAAGACAAACTTGAGATCTCTCATGCAAACTTACACCTTCACAATTAGACAGTAACGACTGTAAATACCATACCCTTGAGGGGATAACTTATCCAGCCATCCCGCTTTCATCTTCTTTGCTGACGGTCCATAAAAACAAGCATACGGTGCTATGGATTCATTTCCAGTCGAAGTTGGATCTCCATCAAGTTGCTGTAAGTGGACTTGTTCATTGGCCAAGTGATCTGAATCTCTGCTTTGTATCTTACTGCAAGATGCCGAGTGCCCTTTGGCCTTATTTTTCTTCTTCTTTAAAGGCAAAGAACATTGTTCCACAATAGAATACACAGATTCGCTGTCAGATTCTTCTGGGGCTAATGATTTGTTTTCCTGGGACGGGGATTCATTTGTTCCAAATTCCTTTGTCTTCTCTTCCTGATTATTAAAGGAACTAGAAAGAAAAAGTGCATTTTACTCTTCATGTCTTGTTACAATGCACAAATACATAAAATCTTTAATAAGAAGCACTATTGGTAAGACATAAATATGTTTATAACTTGTATAACCATTGCAATAACCACTCTCCTTCCTCAGAAAACAAGCTTCATTCATTTTAATACATTGGAGGACTCGCCCTTGTCTCTTCCCTCTCCCACCTCAACAAAAGCCAGGGACAGACCAAGACTTTAGCTCCCATTCTGTCAAAGCACTGGCCATCACCTTGTGATAGAGAATGGTTTAGTTTTGTGTTTGTTTTATTTTTCTAATGAGATAGAGAGTGAGAGTACCCGGGCATGGTTAGCTACGAGACGTTCAAATAAAACTTGTGTCTTCCTTGTTCTGACTGGGGAAAAGAGAGATATCTTCCAAATCCACAAAAGACTCTGAAACCTGGATTAGACAATCTCAGGACAGCCCCAGAGCCACACTTCAGCTCCTGCAGCATGGGGTGAAGGCTCAAATAGGAAAAAAAATTAAAAATCCAGCCATGGTTGTGCCTTCAGAGGTAAGATCTACTTGTGATAACAGTAAATAACTCCTCCCTCTTTATGTTTTGAGTTTCTCTACAATTCTTATTTAATACCATTGATTCTTGTTAGAAGAATGCTCTTCATTCATTCCTAGATGCAATTTATTTTCACAAGCCAGGAATTCCTCTCCATGAAGTTCCTAGAAGAGAAATATATTGTAACCAATATTTGTACTGAAGTAGTAAGTGATGTTTAAATTACTGTAGACATAAATCACACACAAGCAACAGCCTAACTAACAAAGCTATTCTTTGCCACATTTTCAGATACACATTTGAAAGATCATGTTTTTAAAGTATTTCAAGAGATGTTATTTGTCAATATTTCCTTTTAAAAAAAATAATACTCAGACAAAGCATTTAAGCATAGTCAAAAAATACCTGATACAAAAAAATTAAGGAATTCAGCGTGTAGAAATATTGGTGCTCTGATTTTTCTTGAAGCACAACTGAGTATTATTTTTACTCTAAAATTTTCTAAGCTCAAGAGCCACATGTCACATGCATATTAAAGATACTATTTATGATTTGCCACTGCCCTCCTATCTTTCAAATCAAGAAATGACTTCTCTGAATTAAATGTACAGCCTTCATGGTACACTAAAGATAAAACAATGGTAAATTCAGATTACTACAGTGAGACTGAACTCAGCCAGACCAAACATATCTCACAATTTCTTGCCAAGGAAAAAGGCACATTTATTAATGTTTGTTTAGAAATCTTTATCACAAACTGCTTGCAGGGTACAAAATGTCAGAGTTAACACTGTTCGAGAACATTACATTTCACACCTCCTAAACTTGTTCTGACAATCATATTGCATTATCAACCTTCTCAATGCTTGTCGTTCTTCCTTTAAAAAAAAAAACAACCAACCACACAAACTGAAATGAACAACTTTGTACTTTCTGATGGAAACATTTTAATTTATTCATTTAAGCTTTGATGTGTATGTCACAAAGCTGAAGGGTGGCAGAAAAAAAAAAGGGGGATAAGCTTTCACAGGCATTGCCATTTGTTTTCTGCGTGGCGGTACCTCGTCTGGTACTTGAGGGCTGTAACGTGGCAACACGAAAAGGCAGGTTTAAAAAAAGCACATAGCCCAAAGCTGAGTACATGTACACACTGCAGCAAAAATTGGGGAAATCACAGGCGGCTGCTTGGATAAACCCTGGTGAAGAGTCTGCCTTCCTCTGCCAGCCAGATCCATTACAAAAAAACCAAAACACAATAGATCACCAAAAAACAACAATCACGACCACACATACACCACATTATTGACTATGCTGTAGCACAAGGATTAGACAAAAAAACCCAGAACACCATCATGACATTGATACTCCAAGAGTTGGAGCCCCTCTGCTGTGAGGACAGGCTGAGAGAGTTGGGGGGGTTCAGCCTGGAGAAGAGAAGGCTCCAGGGAGACCTTCCAGCCCCTTCTGGTCCCTAAAGGGGCTCCAGGAAAGCTGGGGAGGGACTCTGGATGAGGGAGGGGAGCCTGGAGAAGAGAAGGCTCTGAGGAGACCTTATAGTGGTCTTCCAATACCTAAAGGGTCTACAGGAGAGATGGGAAGTGACTCTTGATCAGGGACCATAGCGATAGGATGAGAGGTAACGGTTTTACACTTGAAAGAGGGCAGATTTAGATGGGATCTGAGGAAGAAAGAAGCACTGACCCTTAAGGAAAAAATCCAGCTTCAGGCTCCCAGAGAGATGGAACTGCTTACTTGCAGCCCTGTACAAAAATCCCCTACTTTCAATCAGGAAGTAATTCAGAAGCATTTTTGGCTTTAGCTTTTTCTAACGGGTAGTTTTGTTCCAAAGAGCAGGTCAGGAAAGCTGAATGGTAAAACACAGACTGCATGAAAAGTATCGGGATGGAGGAGACATGAAACAAAGACTGGATGCCATTCAGGAGAGGGACCTTCCTTAGGAGACACCCCTTGGTCTTCTATTAAAGCTAATGTCACACAGAGCTCCTCAGGTTGATTCTTCAATCACGATTTGGCAATACAATTTTATAACAGGTCCATAAAGATAAATTCCTCCTTTTAAAATATTATGGGCTCTTATTTTAAAGTGGCAAGATTTGCAAGCCAGCCAGCATTCCACAGCATCACAATGCTTCGGAGCTCCCATAGTTTACTGAACTCAATATGCATGTTTAATTTGGTCTGACAGTCCACATCAAGAAATAAAGCCAATAATTTGCTCTCTAGGGGCCTGGACTCATTACAATTCAGTTTTTCTGTGAAGAAATTCTAACGTACTCAACTCTTCAGTTGGACACAACAATAAACCGGCTCTAAAACTGGATTTTTGTTTGCATTATTTTTAAATATATATATAAAAAAAGGTTCTTTCTTCACGTTGCCCTTTAGAGATTTCTGCTTCTGGCTGTCTTTCTTCCTGACCTAAGTCAAAGGCATATTTTCTTTATAACCTTAATTCCCTGTTCTCTCCTGCTCACTTACCACCAGCCTGTAGTG
Organism: Tringa tobata; assembly: GCA_033628505.1. NCBI lineage: Eukaryota > Metazoa > Chordata > Aves > Charadriiformes > Scolopacidae > Tringa > Tringa tobata. The sequence continues at coordinate 13,461,985 of JAHREE010000245.1, forward strand.
ACTCATTACCTATGTCTACAGACACTCCCTTTAGAAAAGCCTGTAGAAGCCTCTCCTCCTTTACACCAACGAAACAGGAAAAGGCTAATGTCCAACTTAGAAGCCCTTAGAACAAATTTCAGTCAATCAGTGGAACAATTGGCTACGTTTTCTTGTATAAAGACAACTATTTTCTCATGTGAGGTTATCTTTTAAAATGAAGCAGCAGTTACAAGCCCTAAAATCTCATACACTTTGCAGCATTATCTAAACTTTCTTCTTTGTTTCTAGGATACTTGATAACTACTGAAAAAAAAAAAATCTTAAAGTGAAATGTATCTTAGGACCTTTGTTTTATGGTTCTTTGTTATGACCTTTGTCTGCAATTAAGTTCTAATGGAACCAAAATTAACTCTGAAGTTTCCAACAGGCAAGTGATAAATATAACTAAAAAGAAAATGTTCCTAACACTTAGATGGAAGTGATAATTAAAATCCAAATCCTCAGATCAGGAAAGGCATGTTATAATTTACTACATTAATCGTGATTCCACAGCCATTCTACCAACTATTTCTACAAAATAGTGATTTTATTTCAAGCACTTAACCCAGTTTAACAGCATGGGGTTTTTTTTTTATTTGCTGCCTTTAAGGTAAGAAAGCTCCCTGACAGCCTTCCTGGGTATGCTTTTTGATAATCCTTTCAATGAAACATACAGAATAATGCTACGAATTAACAAGAAGGCTAGGGAACTTCTTCTAGAAAACCTCCTAATGCCATTGAACTAATTACAAAGAAATCAAACTTTCAATTTTTAAAGGCATTGGCACAGACAACACACTGTACACAAGGAAAGAAAAAGAAAGCTTAAGTCACTTTCCTGTGCAGATAAGAACTAGAAAGAGAAATAAGGCATGAATTTATGTGTACCTCCTTAAAAAGTCAACAACAAAAAAAAAACCACAACATATTTTCAAAGAAACAAAGTACACACCAAAAATAGAGATCATTTTTATGCTTCTAAAACTGCTCCCATCAGAAGATGGAATTTGAACCATTTATTTTCACTGACCAATTCTTAAAAAATTAAAGTTGGGTAAAAAAAAAATCTTAGGCATCCATCTGGGTAGATTTCCTTTTAGTCAATAGTTTAGAGTAATTTAAAAAGTGAAACATTAGAGTGAAGACCAGAACAGAAATAAGAATAATTTATTATTTTCTCTAACTTGAGAAATTGGCTGGGACAAGTATAAGCAATCAGAGAATTATCAATTTCTGGTTCCCATCCTGCTGAAAAAGAGCAGGAGCAGGGATTCACTGCACTTGGGGGATGCCTCATTAAGCTAATTTACCTCCCAGATCTCCACATGATTCAGGTCTGTCGACGTGCCACATATGGCCTTCACACCATCAGTTTGCCCAGAGAAGCTGTGGCTGCCCCATCCCTGGAGGGGTTCAAGGCCAGGTTGGAGGGGGCTTGGAGCAACCTGGTGTGGTGGGAGGTGTCCCTGCCCAGGGCAGGGGGTTGGAACTCAATGATCTTTTAAGGTCCCTTCCAACTCTAACCATTCTATGATTCTAATTACTGACCCCAACAAAAATGTTCACTTCAGAGTTCACTATAGCAAAAGGGACTTTCTGGGTGCACAGCAAGTTTAGGTGATGCAGAAAAATATCAGAAGGACTGAGAATTTTCAGATACAGGAATTAAAAAAAGTATATGGCCAAAAGTGACCATGAGATCATCTAAGCTGTTTTCATAGGACATACACAAGCCTGGGCATAAAAAAAAGCCGCCACCACCCCCCCAAAAATCAAATAACAAAACCCAAAAAGTCAGTTATCTCTCTTATGTTGTTTAAAAAACAAAACCAAAAACAAAAATACCCCAACCATCACACACCACAGCTTCCTATTACTATATGACAGTACAAACTGTATCTCAAAATTAAGAAAAGTCACTAGCCCACTTATACTATAAACTTTGTGCATGTACCTAAAAAGACAGAAAAGGTACTAGGAACTGATAAAGCAGAGGGGAAAAAATTAAGAGTAATAAAAAATACACAACATGAAGATTAAAGTGAAGATAGACAATTTATATCCAGACTTCTCAACTTACTTTAGCATCTTTAGGGTTGTCACAACTAAAGGTTTCCCCATATGGAGAGATGATGGGTGGCTTTTCTTCTGTGAAAGTTTCTAAAAGCAAAAAAAAAAAAACAAATAAAAAAAATCCAGAGACATACAGTGCAATGCTCTACTAAAGCATTAAAAAGAAAAAATAAATCAACAACAGACACAGATTTGTCTGCATCTGATTTCTCTGTCCTCCTCAGAAAAAAAACCTGAAGAACAAGAAACAATTTCCCATTCCTTAATGAACTCCAAAGACCTTTTTTCCCTTCGGATAGCACCTACTCAGACACTGCTACTAGCACTATATAATTTGGATATAACTTGCATACAAGCCTTTTCTTCTTTCCCACCCTGAATTAAGTTGAAAAAAATCCCTCCTTTGCTGCATACTCTTAGGAACAATAGCTCCAAAGCAGCCTCTATTCTTTCAAAAAAACCCTACAAAACCCACAAAAACTCATTTGTGCACAACCTTCATTTTGATACCAAGTATTTGCATTAAATTAATATGCATAACTTCAAGCAAGACATACCTCCAGAGTATGAAAGAACTTTTGTTTACAACTGACTGCACAAGACTTCTAAACTCTTCCAGTAAACTATTTAATACAATTAATTTCCTGTTATTTCCTGGAGCACTAACAAATTAAGCAGCATTAGTCAGGAATATGCTCCTTATATTTTTCAAGAAAAAGTTAACTCTGCTTAAAAAAATCTAAATCTAATCTTAGAAACTCAAAATAGTCTAAAAAAAAGTATAGTAAAATAAATGAGGTTTAAGGACTGGATTTTCTAATTCTCATGTTATTAGCTCATAAACAAAAGCTAAGTGAAAACACAGAAGTGGTTAAATGTTCTGCTATTACATACATCACTTCTTCCACACCTTCCAGATAACTCAATATTTCTTAAAATGAGCAAGTCAATGCTCATTTTAGAAAACTTCTGCTCTGAGGTTTCTTTTTCGTCAGTACTCAAGATGCAAATAGCAGAGTGTTTAACTCACTGTTTTGTGAAATTTGCCTCCCAGTGCAAGAAATATTTACAAGATCCACATTTCTTCTTTTCTGCAGGGAACTAGAACAAAACAAAGCCCAAAATGGAAACATTAAGTGAAATTTCCTAGAAATGGAGCAAAAACATCTTAAGCAGTTAAACTATTACAATTATATACAAATAGAGAAACAGTCAATTTTACGTGTTGGGAAAAATTCTGATTTAATTTAGAAGTCACTCAATAATGTGTTTTCCTCACTTTATGACACCGAATACTCCCTTCTCCTTCACACTGACTACCAATGACTATATTTAAAGGAAGTTGTACTATGAAAGTCTAATTTAACATCAAGCTCAAAGGGAGCCTGGGCATGGAAGGCCAAACAGAAAATGCTCTCAATCACTGTGAAATTTGCTGTAATTTGCTGAGACAGCAGCTTTAGAATAACAACACAGGAGCAAATATGGCTGAATTAGTACATTTCTAACTCATCTTCACATCTCTACCAGTCTGGATTAGAAATCTTTCCAGACAAGCTCTGATTTTGCCTGTTAACATGAATAATTAGTAATTTTACCTCTTAATTTCAATTCACAATAGCGATAGATAGTCATGCATCCTTACAGAATATTCATTGATTGATAAATGCCATACAAGATCCTTGGAGATTTTCTGCTTGCATGTCCCCCATCCTTCAAAGCCAAAGATAAGTATGTTTTACTACAAATATCAATATTACTAATTTTTGTTTGCTCATTAGACATAATGAGAAATTTTATTAAGATTAGCTATGTTCCAAACTCTCGAAACACTGTCCCATGAAGTCCAAGCTGAATTGCTCCATACGACAGGCTGATGTTTCTCTGTGACAGAAGGCATACATTTATGAATTATTATTTCATATCATTTTTAATCCACGACTAAATCTGCCTCAAATTACTAAATTCAAGACAGAAAGTGCACCTTCTGAAGTTACTTAAGATTTCAAATGCTTTCCAGGCATTATCAATTAAGTTCCTCGATGATACTTTGCAAAATCCTGGTTTTAGAAAACACAGGGTGAGTTTGGCCACTTCAGGTAGATCATGGGTTACCTCCCATACACAATTGTTTATCCTCTGGAATTATAATTACAAAAAAAATACACAGAAGAATACTTTAAAGTCTGTGTTTTTTCCATACATTTTACTAAAATTGACGTAGTTACAACTTTTGAAGCTATATTAGCAGGTGAACTTCATGCATTTGTACTAACCTAATTTTAATGAACCTGGTATGTTTAAAAAAAATAATAATTAAAATCCTAACTTATCCAACACAGACCAGATGTTTTATGGTCAGGTTGGGTTTTCTTAAGGGTATTACTAGAATTAAACAAAATTTGAGATCCAGATAGCCAGCTTTGAGTCAAAGAGCTTCTAAAATGATGGTTTTCTTCCTTATGTCAAACAGTGAGTCACTGGTTTCGTTTCAGCATGGATGGATTTAAAAGTGGGTAATGGTAAGAGCAACCAGTGAAGATAAATTCACCAGGAAATGAAAGACAAGAAATCAGCTTAAAAATACCCGCATTTTTTAAATTAATACAATTTTTCAGGACTTGTGCATTCTTTTTTGATTATGTACCTACATGTAGCAAACCTGCTAATAAGCAAAGCGTAGCCTTTTTTTCCCAGCAATCAAAAATAAAACCTTTTGTCATTTTTTGGAAAACAAATTTATAACTTATATTCTGTAAAAACTATCTCAAGATATAAAATAAATGGAACAATTTTACGCTGAATATCTGCTTGAAAGATTATGTATTAGAAACAACATGCAGTGCAAGATATAAAATTGTAATAATTTGCCAGTGCTCAATAAGATAGTTAGATGGTTATTGTACAAATTGAATACCTGGATTAAAAGACAGAAAAAATACTGAAGACTTCTTTGGGGGCAAACAAGATTGAAAAAAAATCTTATTATCTATACAAATCTCTGACTTTTCCTTGACCGTTTCCAAAATTTAATACCTCTTCAGATTTGCAATCTTCTTTATTTTGCTCTTTACAGGAAGGTTGGCGCAAGCTGTCGTGAAGCATGCCGATTTTACACAAATGTAATAATTTCAATTAAGTTATCACTTTGTTTAAACTGTGGAGATTAAGACCCACTGTTTTCTTGTATTAAGAGGTACCGGATGCGGCTCAGGCCACGTACTCTTCCCCACCGCCCTTTCCTTGTGCATAAACAGGATGGAAGGGTGTGATGAGGCGGCGACTGGTTTAGCGAAAGGCTGAGAGACTGGAAAGGTGAGAGTTTGGTGCTGGGCTGAGCTGGTTTATTCAATATACTCCCACCACCGCGCAGATAAAGCGAGAGAGAGAGAGGTCGGTGCCAGGAGTCGCTGCTCCAAAGCCTTTACCGGCATTCAGCTGAGTGTTTTAACTGAAGGAAGCTTTTGTTTTTAAACTCATTCAAAACATGTTATCTTTTCTATCTATCTCAAGACCCAACCCGCCCGCAAAGTCAAAAGTGCTCTAACACCCTGGGTTGGAGCTTCGGGGTTCACAGACTGGTGCAGAGGTAAATTAATGGTGTCGCCTGACCATGGGAAAAGAGAGAGGACAGCTTCTCTCCTAAAAACTTTGCTTTGCGTGATAGAATATAGAGTATATAGAATATAGAGACACAGCAGCAACAGCTTCGGAACCTCCTTAGCAATCTTGACTCCTTAGATGTTAAGAAATGGATCTAAAGAACAACAGCACCAAGTTTCAACCCTAGGATGTACCAGTGGCAGAAAACAAATGGTGCCTGCTTAGCCCAAGCACTATATTTTATTTATTCATATTTTCCCCCAAACGCAGCATAATTTTCCAGTAATGCTTTTGGTCTATTTCTTCCTATTTGACTTAGGAAAGAATCAGAGCGTTCCCACTCCTGAACAATACAAGTAACAGAGTTGGGGGCTACAAAAAGAAATTATCCAGAAGTACATAGAGTTCATCAGCCCGAAATGTTCTCTGTGTAGCATTCTGTGTAACAAACAGGTCTACCATGTTACCAAGCTGCTTAAGCTGCTTCTTTGAACAAATTGCTGCTGGGAATGACGCAACTGTAGCTATTTCACCCAAGAGCGACTGCTAAAAGACATGATCCAAAGCATCCGAAGCCTCTAAAACTCTCTATACTTATTATCTTTAATCTTGAGCTAAAGGCACAGTGGTGATTAGCTCCAGCCACTGCATTACTTTCATTATTTTGTCTTCCCAAAGCCTCAATTTTTCACTCCTGTCTGTATGGAAGAAGTCACTTAAAACAAACGTATCAAGAGAGACCACAGAAATTCGAATCCACCGCTCAAGCCTTTGCCCTGTTTCATAACATGGACGGGCAAAACATATGAAAAATTTAAGACTTCTCACGGAAATACAGAACACAGGGTCTCAGAAAGGGTGAGACCTTCACTAGACTTCATCACTAGACGTTTTGGATGCAGATTATTTCTATTTTAGAAGATTATTTGCAATCCCCTGAACAATTCCAGTGCTTTTAAACATCTTTAGAGGTGGATCTTTACTAATTCAGAGAGCTCACAATGTTTTAAAATCTAGCATAATTACACATCACTTCAATACTGACCAACCAAAACCACCACTAAAATCTGCACAAGAACCTCACTATCAAGAACACTGTGTAATAATCACATTTTTTTTAACTCCCCCCACCCCTCCTCAGTACTACAATGATGCCACACATACTTCAGAGAAGAAAGAAAACCAAAATATTTCCATTTTCTAAAATGCTACAGTGTCTTTCCAGCTGACAGCATGTTTTAGAATCATAGTATCATAGAATGGTTAGAGTTGGAAGCAACGTTGAAGATCATCCAGTTCCAACCACCTGGCATAGGCAGGGACACCTCCTGGACAGCTCAAGGCCCCATCTAACCTGGCCTTGAACACCTCTAGGGATGGGGCTTCTCTGGGCAACCTGGTCCAGTGTCTCACCACCCTCACAGCAAACAATTTCTGGCTAATATCTAACCTAAATCTCCCTATTTCAATTTAAAACCATCACCCCTTGTCCTATGGCTCCACTCCCTCATAAAGAGTCTCTCCCCATCTCTCCTGGAACTCCTTTAGGGACTGAAAGGCCCTTATGAGGTCCCCCCCCAGAGCCTTCTCTTCTCCAGGCTGAAGAGAGGTCCTTTTCTTACAGGCAAGAGCCAGAAGCCCATGTGGGGCCCAGGGAAGTAGGAATAATCGCAAGAGAGGCAAGCACATTATTAGTAATAACGAGTGACATGGTCACAGCACTACTAAGGGGCACAAGGAGACCCAACATGTGAAGTTTTTGTGCCAGAAGGCACACAGGAACTCATGAGAAGAGCATTTCCTTCCATAAAAATTTAATGATTAATATCCATGCACGACTAGAAGGAAACACTGAGGTTCCCAGAAGATTTCAGCAGGATTTCTCTGTCTCTATGGAAAAGGCTTCACCCAGTGTAATAAGGATGAGACCAGAGCCTATCAATAAAAGCCATTTGAGAATGTTTTTCAATGCAATTCTGTAAGGCAGACACAATCTTTCCCGAGGTTAAAGATGCTGCAAGCTGCCATTTGAAAGTTCTTTATTAATTCTTTGCCCCTAAAAAAAAATACCCGGCAGTTATCAAGAATGTTTCTGTGAAGTTTACTTCTGTTTTTTAAGTTCTGGTTTAGCCTTGATCTTCCTCAGACAGAGAGCTACTTGTCCTTGAAGATTTCCATATTCTTATAACTGGAACAGGAAGATGGAGAAAATAAGCTGGAATTCAGAAATCAAACTGGTGGGTAATGAAGTTTGTGACCCGGTCACACATTAATCAGTGATAGACTGGGATTTAGAAGATTTACTTCAATGGTGGGAAGACTACAAATACAGCATATTCTCTCTACTGGAGGCTTGTTTCTCAAAAGAGTGCTCTTTTAGTAGCTAGTTATTGGTATCTTTTAGGATGAGATTCCCATTTGAGCTCAGCAGGAATAGCTTTATTATATGAAGTACAGATAATCACTCTACAAAAAGCTATTCCTCAGCGAAAGACTTTTATACTTAAGTTTCAATAAGCACAATGTTTTGGTGATTTAGAAAGTGCTGAGGAAACATTTTTTTTTTTAGGCACAGAAAAATCTCTTAACTGTTGCAAAGAATCTTTGCCTTTCCATCTTTTCAAGCAATTGTACTACAACATTTAATACTGACTTCTTTCAATAACCTAAAAAAAAAACCTCATAAATGCTGGGAAAACTCTGCATTTAGGGCATGTATAAACTTGCCAATGATGTTTCTAACTGCTGAGATATGCAGATGAAAAAGACAAGATAAATACAAAACATTCTCAGACACATCCCTTCCAGGCACAGCCAGTGGTTTTTTAAAAAAAAAAAAAAAAAAAAAGCACCAACCTAAAAAAAAGTGCAACCTAATGATTCGGATTTGGCTGCACTGACAAAACTTTGCATGTGTCTTTGCATGAATTTTTCCTCTCTATTTCAGACACTTAACCAGCGTGACGGGTAAAACCTTACAGTTAACAGAACCAAAAATATCACAAATTCATCTGTGGGGCGATATTCTTTGCTTACACAGCCTGTAATATGGTGATCAACTGCACATTCAGCGCCTATTAACATTCAAACAATATTACTTTTATTAAAATAGGCCTGGAGTTAAGTTCTAACATCAGACCTTTTCCTCTACATTCCACTGTGTTTTTGCAAGACAAGCTACAACAACTAATGCTTATTCAAGACAACAAGTGCTACTCACTAATTTGTGGATTCCAATTATGAACTCAGGCATTTTGAAGGAAGAAAAAAATCCACACCCACATCACATGAATATTTTGAAGCAAATTCCAACTCTCCCATGCAATTTATTGTAACACACTTTATTGGACTCTATTCAATACTATTCTCACCAGCACTGTGCAGAACTATCCTTACAAAGATTCCATAAACCCCAAAAGCCTCCCTCATCTATTGTGTTTTTTTTTTTTTCCTTTTTCCACCCCTTCTTTCTGCTGGAATGCCTCAAAAATATTTTTATACTATGAGCATCATTAAAAGCTAAGTTTTTTGTTATTATGAGAACACCAGCAAAAGCCCACGCCTTAAAAAATAGATTGCATTCATTCTGAGTTAACAGTTAAATGACTAGCAGTTTAGAAACTAATCTAAGAACCACCTGGAAGAAAGTCCTCACTTTCAACCCAAAGTACAATGTAATTTCCTCCTCCACGAAATATCCTATTCTAATATAAACCAAAAAAATTACGTTTTTCTATTTATATATAAATTTTATGTGCATTAAGGCTAAGACATGAGATTCTCATGTAATTACCTTGTGATGTCCATACACAATCCTATCAGATACATCCTGCTACACCATACAATGCACAAAACAGACACCAAGGTTCTTCTCAACTTTGCCTAACTTTTCAGATAACACTACATTAACAGCTGTAGTTGTGTAAAACTTCAGAGATCTTTCTTATAAGTTACACATATAAAAATAATAACCTTATATTTCCCAATAACAATATCTCTTGAAAGGTACAACCCTAAAAGTTGCTAAGATACAACCTGAGTATTTGTGTTCCACACTAACTGTTGTCTCATCATAAAAACAGATTATCATACTTAAGGGTGACTCTTTAGCCCTCTTGAAATCATTATGTTGTCACCATTTTCCTCTGATGCATCAGAATTTCATCAGACACATCAGAGCTAAGGTCTAATTAATATTATTAGCACTGTTTTGGTTTGGAATAGATTCAACAGTCTTTTCTGTTATTTTTCAATCTTGGCTTTGTAACACTTGTGCATTTCCATTCTTCCCAATCTTAACAGCATACAGATCAAAAATACTTGACACAGTTGTTATTAGCAAGGGTTATATCTAAAGTAATAAAGATTTATTTGAAAACAAGTAGAAGCAGAGGTGACTGGGGAGGTTATTCCTAAAATTTCCCTTTATGCTCTCGTTTAAGCTTTTAACTTGCATTGAAACTTAATCCTCCTTCAGTTAATGTGGCAACATTCATTCCAGATCCAGTGTATTTACAGCACAGATGAGAAAAACTGACACAAAAATTAAAGTAACATAAAAAAACCACGAGAAACCCCAAACTATAATTTCTACAGTGACAGCAATTCTTCATTAGAAAGAAACAGCAGTTACCTTGATGAAGCTTGAACTTTACTTGATTCGGGAATTTCTGGTACAGGCCGATGCCTTAATATAAAAGACCGGCTTGTTCTTGGAAAGACTTGCATGCAGTTCTGGGTATAAGAATCATACAAGTCATTGTCTATCATTTCGCCTTGAAACTTAAAGAATGTAGGATTTGGCTCGCTCTCAGATAAATCATCCTCATCTGCAAACGTCAGATGTTTGTTTTCACTGTATTTCGCCTCACATGAATGAGCAAATGAAAAAGGAGGCTCATGAAATGCTGACCGGCCAGCCAAGTGCTCATCAGCTTGGTATGCAGCAGCTTCTTCCAGCGATGGATCCAGCTGCATATTCGTTTTAATGCTTCCACTTCGGCTGATGGCTTTCAGTATGCTGTCCGAATTCTGGTAGACATCAGAAAAATCCACATTTGTACAGCTATCCTCGTTTGCCTCAGAGAAATTTTGCTCCGCAAGTTTGAATCTTTCTTTATCAACATAAGCTTTATTAAGAAGCGGTTCTGACAACGTTGTGGGTGCCAAGCTAGTCCCATCTATGCTTGAATTGCTCACTGGAGACTCCTGATCCGAGGACGAATATTGCTTCTCTTCCAAAACTTTCAAGTCTTTGAGTTTTAGATTTTCATGGCAAAGAGAATTTCCCTGTATTTTTGAAAGGGTGGTGTCTAATTGCTTAAGAATCCTTCTGCGGTGCCCTGTAGGCAACACTCCCATTTGCTGAAGCACGCTGTTATTTATTCCCACGCAATCTGTCACAAAGTTGTAGCCGTATTCTTTAAAGTTAGGAAGATACTGTCCCAAATTAATGCTGGCCAAGAATTCTTCAATATCAGCGCCACTGCCTGTGGATGACATGATGGCAGCTTCATTCCGAATATTGCCCCACACAGTCATGTAGAAATACAGTCAGGATGTGCGCATATTCCCTAGCAACAAAGCTCTCTACATTTGCTGTCAGCCAGCCAGAGGAGAATATCAGTTTCTTCAAGACACGTCTTCAAATTTCTGCAGTTCAAACTGATTTACTTTTTCTTTTAAAGACTGAAAACCTACAGAAAAAAAAAAAAGGGGGGAGGCATTAAAAAAAATTCCCACCTGAATTCACATTAACCTTGGCTAAAATTCTGAAAGGCTCCCTGTCATTTGTACAGTAATATTTTTTAATTGCTTGCATATGAAAATTTTAAGGAGGGTAAACAGCATACCCCCTCCATCCTTTTATCTTGCCCTGTATAAAGAGAATAGAGAAATCAAAGTCTTAGCTCAGCACAAGGAATACACTCTTAAAACATATAATCCTAGTAGTTAACATTGAGATGAACAGTTAAAAGATGAACCACTTACCTACACACACACTCTTATTACACAGTACTTGCATATAAGGGAGATATCAAAGTGAGCTGGAACCCAAAGCTTTCCCCTACCTACACCAGCACCAATTAACTGCAGTGTGGGGCTTCTAACTCCCTTATCTTCTGAGCCTTAAGCTCTTTTTAGGGCAGAAACACACTTTTAATAGGGAAAAGGAAAAATTACTGGCTAGAGCATTCTATGTGAAGCGTGGGTTCAAGCCCTCTTCAACTGAAAATCCCACTGAACAAGTATCACAACCAGTAAAGTAGTTTACAAAGGTAGAATCACTTGAGCTTTATGGGGGGGAGGAAGGAAGTGCCTTAATTGTTTAAATAACTACAGTCAGAAAGCGATGGAAGTCATGGAAATATCTCTTGCAGAGCAGGCACTTCAAAGAACTGTCCCGAGGGATAACAGGTAAATTGGCTTTTCAACTGTCAAGGAAGCAGTTTTTGCTTGGCCACAAACAGCATCAGAGGCATAACCCCAACAGGCAAGTTCTGGCCTTCACACAAGGGACATTCGGTACCTCAAGTGCCCAAGACAGTTTTTTCCAACTCAGCTCTTGCACTCTCCAGATTCCACCTATTTGAGGTCTCCTCTCCTTCAGGGCTATATCCAAATTCAGCATTTAGAGAATGCAAAGCAGACAGAGAAGCCGCCACTCTGAAGGTGTTTGAGACAGCCAGCCCCGAAATCACATCTCTTTAAAGAAGTTGAGCTCAGCAGCCGTCAACAGGTTTTTTCACCTCCCTCTTCCTGTATGAAGCGTAATTTGGCCTCAGGGAAACCTGCTGAGTGTAGCAGCTGCCCTGGCATGAAGGAACTAGCCTTAAGAAAAGAAAGAACAGCTCGGGTAGAACAGCATAAGACTTAAATAGCAATTAGAAAGAAAAGAAATCCTGGTCGTAGGTATTGTCACCTTATTCTTCAAAATATTTCCTGTATCAAGTCCTGCAATAAAAGATAAAACCTCTAAGATTTGCCCAGTATCTGTTGAATAGTCATCATTCAGAAAAGCAGTCATAAATAGATCTGTGCCCCTCCTCATTCCCCAAAGACACATATAAATGAGTATAAATTTAAAATCATGTATTGAACAGAGCACATCTGTTATCACCGCTATTGGTGATTGTACTTTATTATGAAATAAATGAATAAATATCTAGTTCAATCACTACAAGCCTTTTGCTGCAAAAAGTTTTGTAAATATCTTTGTTGCTCCCACACGTTCAAAAAGCAGTTATCAAAAACAGGGAAAAAACAACCCTCTTTATATTGCACCATATCTATATCACATAAGAGAGGGGGAAAAAAAAGAAGATAACAAACAAAAGTACATTTTACCAGAAGATGTAAAAATCAACACAGCACACTTCCAATGAAAGTTCCATCATTTAAAATGAGTCTTGGGATTCTTGTTTATCCCTTTAACTTCATTTTTGGTGCAATATTTTTATCAGCTTTGATCACTGTCCACAAGTCTGGGAAGTGACTTATCTTGAATGCAAAATTCATACAATTAAAACTTTTTAGAGACAGAACTCTATAGGCAAATCAGGTATCAACCTCTCAAGAGAGATGAAGTTTGTTAGGGAGTTGACCCTCAGTAACAGATTCCCAAGTCACTTAAATTCAAAAAACCTTGGATTGAGCTAAACTGATTAACAATCAGCTTTTAGATTTAACTTTGTCCTTTCCCAACCTCAGGGCTTATCTCAACACTCATCGGTCCTTTAAAAACTTCAGACATCAACATTTCCTCAAGCCATAAAAGATAAAATGCAACAGTATGGCCTCCACCCATCTCTAAACCCTGAAAAATACAAATATAAATACATAGTCTCTTAAATTGAATATATATTCCGAGTACAGAATGAGAAATGATTAGTACAGAAATGACTGAAGTGAGCAAAAAGGTATTGGGCAGGCGCTGTCTGTGCCAGAGTCTTTCACGTACCCATTAATGACAAAAAGCCCCACCACAAAACAACCTAAAACCTCACATGTTCAAATCTTTAAACCCCCTGCAAGGTTAGCGCATCAGTCTAAGTGTTCTACAGTTGGAACTGCAATTGGTTAGATCAGCCATTCCCACCTTCCTTGGCAGTTCTGGGTTTCACGGCAGCGTACGGGTATTTTTTCCCTGAGGTGTTAGTGCTTATTTCACAGTCTCATTCTCTCAATCCATCTTCAGCAGTAACAAAAAAGACACTTAGGAAAGTAGCTCTTAGTTACGTATTTATAAATAGATCTATTTTATACAAACATATATGTTTATACCCACACACTCTTTTCAGTATCTAAATACTGGTTTTTTTCTACATGCAATAGCTTTGCTCACACCTTATTCTGGAGCGCTGTCAGCATTGTTACTTCAGGAACTCAAATAACCACGTATTATCAGCTATTTGGATCCAAATAACCTGTATAAACCACATCACCACGCAGAACATTACCTAGCACAGAACCAGCTTTTTTTTTTCCAAATTTGCAAGAACCATTGCTTTTTTGCAGCCTATTTTATAAACAAAAATACGTAGCAGACTGAGAAAGAAGAAACTGCTCGCTGAGAAGATATTTTAAGCACGAAAAGGCAGCACTGCTAGAAGCTTTTCTTGTTTCTGTAGTGATCTACGGCAGAAGTAGCCAAAGCATCCATCAAGCTTTATGAAGACATTCTATAGATCTGGCCTACCAGTACAGCTGGCCAGACACCAGTAAGTTCACACGTATTTTTGTTGGTCTGAGCAAAGGGCTATACCGGCACTTGTTCTAGTTTCACTGCTCAGAGATTCAACTAGCAAACAGCTAAAGAAATCCACGCACATCGGTGAAATAGAAAATCAATACCCAATCATTTCTTGCATCCCAATGTTTTATCCTTCCTTACGGCTTAAGCCCAAGAAGTCTACAGAAGAGCAGAACTCACGGACCACCTTATCCAATGCAGGAATCTACTTCAATGTAATTAATATTAATTTTAAAAAGAATTTCATCTCCTCCGTAGCTTTATTGTGGAATAAGTCAGACCCTAAAGAATGTTTGTACAGCAGTAGATACAGAGTGCATATATATGATATATACACATTTGTATGCATTCATTCACTTTCACATCAATATTTGTACAGCTACTACAAGTTTAAGTAAACAATAGTCTTCAACAGTTCACATGGCTGCATACATCCCTCCCCCCCAAAAAAAACCCTTTAGCCTCAGCAGCAAGGCATATTTTTCCCACAGTATTTGATAGAAATAAATATAAAAAAAAAGAAAAGAAAAGAAAAGTGAGGTGAATTTGGTCTTGCTAAAATAAAACTGGTTCTTGCTGCACTATCATATTCTCCAATATAGAATAACCAAGACAAAAGACAGCACTCAACATGGTTACTAAAAATAGAAAAAGGCTATAGCGGTTATACAAAAATCAAGCTTCTTAGAAGATGCTTGACATTCAATTTTATAGAAACAAGGGTAAAACTTCTAAATTGCTATGTGGAGAAAAACAATACAAGGGAAACCATCTGGGCTTTTCTACCAAGAAAACATATTTTGGCAGGGGATGAATTGCAGTTTGTGTTGCACATCTCAAGCCTTATACAGGATCACCCAACTTTCTTCCAGAGAAGATGCTGTTTCTCACACTTCTTTTCAAACTGATTTTCACATCCATCCTTTTCCCATCTTATGAAAAGGGCTTAGACAAGAAGGTACAACAACTCAGAGTGGCAAAGCAGTTCTTTTTGTTCGACTAGAAGCTAAATAGCACCAAAGAAAAATTATAACACTGGCACAGAAAAAAATATATAACTTTCAGAACCTTTCCTCACATGGAAGATAACTTCCTGCACCTAAGATTCTGAAAAGCCCTATCAGTTGTTTTCCACGAGCCTTCCATTCTATGATTTTTTTCTAGTTGAAAGAAGACAATCAAGACAACATTGATTGGAAGACAGACAGACGAATGTAGGTTGAAGCTAGAAATCCAACTTTTGATAATGAAATGTGTGAACAGCAGGCTATAGCCGAATATAGAAACACTCGAGTCAAACTCCTTCCTGCCCCCGCCTTTTTTTTTTTTAAGATCCCTACAGATATTAGCAGAAAGCATCAAACCTTTAGAAGTGCATGGGCAAGATAATCACGCTTTAAGCAATCGGTTCAACAAATACAAGCAAGTTCAGGCTTGCTCTCGGCTTCTGCTAAACTACATACTAGATTAAGAACCAAGTAAGCGGTAAAAAACCCAAAACAAGCAAAAAAAAAAAAAAAACCAAACCAAAAAAAACCAAACCACCCCAACACTACAAGAGGACTTACCATGGAGCAGAACCAAATCTGCCAGCAGTGACTTTCATTTCCCATTGCACTTGATTGCACACAAACTGACAGGATTTAACAGGCCTAGAAAACAGTGTAGATCATTAAAGATCTTTCAAAAAAAAACCAAACCAAAAAAAACCCCTACGTAATGCAATCAGCATACTGACTGCAAGCTCAAAAGAAAAAAAAATATCTCTCAAATGACCTTTTTGAAAGCAATTACTCCATGATTTAACATTTGGGTCAACTCAGAGCAAGATAACTGATTGCAACAATTCCCCTTCCAAACGCAAGGAAGTTACTACGTGTAGTTGAAGCCAGTGGACAGTTACGAAATACCTTAAAGCACATCCTCTGTCAAAACGTTTTGGGGGTTTTTTTTTGTGGGTTTGGGTGAGGTTCCCCCCCCTATTTCAGAACGCTTCTCTTCCAGAGAAAAGTTCAGCCACCTTCACTACCTCGGAGTCAAACCTCATGCTGCAAGAAATTCCAGTGGAACAACTTGCAGACGACGGTCTCCGGAATAAGGCACTGCCTGGCAGGAATAAGCAAACTAAAGGTGGAATTGGCCAAGTTACACTTTAGTGAGTTGCTGTGGCAACACTTTGGGTGCTGTATCATTCACTTGGTGGTTTCTATCTAGGGCATCCTGGTGGCTCCGGTGACTTTCTCAAAGTGAACCTCATCCATTTTCTGGCAGGATTTCCAGAGATACACTGGCGGCCGACGCAAAGTCTGTGTGTAACTTCGCAAAAACAACTCATAGAATAAATAAATACACAATAACAAAGCATTGTTCCTTAGGACGACATTTACATAGAGACCGTTAAAATAATTTAAGCTAGAAACGGAAGAGAAAATAAAAATAAAATGTAAATACACGCCTTATTTTCTACCTGCCTACGAGCTATTTCTTGTCAGATTGCAACTTTGGTATCTGATACCAAACCGCTCAGCTCTGCTGGTAATTTTACACACACAC
>JAHREE010000245.1:13479358-13511767 GCA_033628505.1 Tringa tobata
TGAGGGAGGGGAGCCCTAGGAGGAGGGGGAAGGGTTTGAGACTGCAAGAGGGGAGATGGAGCTGAGATGTGGGGAAGAACTTGTTTGGTGTGAGGGTGGTGAGAGCCTGGCCCAGGTTGGCCAGAGAAGCTGTGGCTGCCCCATCCCTGGAGGGGTTCAAGGCCAGGTTGGAGGGGGCTTTGAGAAGGGAGGTGTCCCTGCCCAGGGGAGGGGGTGGCACTGGATGGTGTTTAAGGTTCCTTCCCACCCAAACCACTCTATGATTCTATGAATGGTCCCATCAGTGTCTGTCTTTAAAACAGACACTAGAATCTCACATGGAACTGGCCCTCAACGCATCCGTACTCAGAGCATGACATGATCTGTGACTCAACCAGAATTACACTTATCTACTTTTCTTGGCCACACTATAAGACCACAAATCTGAGATATCTTTTTTCAGAGCTTTCTTTTTCTTGGGGGAGTAGGGGGATGAGTGGAAAGGCAAAGAATGGGAGAAATACACCCACTCCATTGTATTTACATATTTGTTTGCACTATGTCCAGAATACCTTGTGTATATACAAGTTCATTTTGTGCCATGTTGTGCTTTTGGGGGTTTAGGGTTCTTTTTTTTTTTTTTTGTATTTGTGTATGTCTAAATGACATTATCAATATCAGGCAAACCTCTTACTCTTTGTTAGAAATAAAGAATCATAATTTAGCAGATTCTAAGCAAGCTCTCAAGTCTCTGTTGGAGCGTATAGTTCTCTGTCGGAGTATGGAACAGAAGCTTTTTGCCACTATGGTTAAAAAAAAAAAAAATCTTACAAAAATCTAAAAGGAAATCGCATCTTACTAATTCTGATGTAATTCAGATACAACATAAGGCACAGTACTATTTTATGGTTTTATATTCTTGAGTTTTGAAAATCTGCCGGCAGGCTGGAAAACTGCAGAGATTTTATTATCTGATAATTTCCTCTGATTTTCTGTGTTGGTATCGTGAAAAAACATTAGGTAATGGGTTTCTTAGTATGTCAAGATAAAATTTCAGTTTAGAAATTAGCTATTAAAAGAAGTTGTGGGACTTTTGCTTAACCTCTGAAAGACATTAGGGCCTTTTGTATTCCTAAAATACATTTCACCATACAAGAGGGCCATTCATCATGAACATGCTAAGATTGCCTTCCAGCTCAGATTTATGGTTACAAAAACCTTTAAAATAACCTTGTTTTCCAGTAATTGATATCAGCCTGATTATTTTTAACATCATCAGCCCATAAGGATAATGATGTAAGTCTATGTTTAGCTGAAGATGGAATAATATCATCTGAAGTGTATAGGATCTGAGCCATAGAATGTGAATCTTTCCACACTCTGTGGTTTGTCGTAAGTCAAAGTAGATGTTTGCCACATTTCTTCATTGTTCATTAATCTCCTAATGTAACTGATTCAAACTAGTCAGCCATTTTCCAAGTTTCAAATATAAATATTGCAATTTTTGGAGGTGTACATCTTTAAAACTATGGCTCAGTTCTCCTTGCTGCCTTATTTATTGTATTTAAGAACTGCAAAACTCGCTGCACACACAGCAAATTGATAAGATAAACTGCAGGAAACAACTGTTACTCCTTCCTTTATGTGTGTGGCCCACAAGTAGCTCTGGTATTTACATGGAGTTTGTCAGCAATCTGGAAATACACATAAAAAACTGAGTTTGTTACTTTTAATAAGATTATTTCTCTCTCTGCTGGGAAGATAGCACATATTCCCACTGAACACAGTCCAAGCTAGGCAGCAAGAGCTAAGTTCTAAACTTGGTCTTCTCCAAGCTTTTCAGTCTCATTTGCTGCTCTTCAAAGCAGAGGTAGTAAAATTCATCCACCCATCTCCTCAAGATGTTGAGAAGGTTAAATGCATTTAGTTTTTGGAGCTTATGAAAAGTGATAAGAAATGAAAACTTAACTACACCTCAAACAACTAGCAGGTGAATATCTAGAACTTTTATGATTTAAACTTCACTACTATTGCATATTATTGTTATTAAAATATCAGGAAAACTAACCTTGGAAGTTGAATTACAGTTTTCACAAGCAGACTTCTAGCACGAGGCAACACATTTCGCTCAGGGTAAGACAAAAACACTACAAAGCTGCAGAAAAATGATAGGACTGTTAGCTAACAATAAGCACCAGAGTTGAGATATCTTGGTTTAGTTTTTGCATTCGCTATCGATTGTTTATGTGACCTTGAAATTCCTCTCAGCCAGTTATTCAGTGCAGTAGAACTCGGATATTTGTATGTCTCATTGGAAACCAACCTGCATTTACTTAGACCTGTACCCCATATTTTAATAATATATTTAATTGTATAATAGTCAGTTTGATTTCCAAAAATCACAGAATCTTCATGGTTGGAAGGGACCTTTGAGATCATTGAGTCCAACCACAAAAAAAAAAAAAAAACCAAAAACAAACACCAAAACACACACACACCAGAAAAACCCACAAACAGACACAACCCAACAATCTCAGGCACTAGAGCATGCCCTGAAGAGCCATGTCTACACGTTTCTTAAATACCTCCAGGGATGGTGACTCCACCACCTCCCTGGGCAGGCTGTTCCAGTGCCTGACCACCCCCTTAGTGAAGCAATTCTTCCTGATACCTAATCTGAACCTCTCCTGCTGCAGCTTCAGACCACTTCCTCTGGTCCTGTCAGTATTGCCTTGGGAGAAGAGGCCAACCCCCACCTCTCTGCACCCTCCTTTCAGGGAGTTGTAGAGGGCAATGAGGTCTCCCCTCAACCTCCTCTTCTCCAAACTAAACATGCCCAGTTCCCTCAGCCTCTCCTCATAGGACTTGTTCTGCAGACCCCTCACCAGCTTGGTGGCTCTCCTCCGGACATGCTCCAGCCCCTCAATGTCCTTCTTGTTGTGAGGGGCCCAGAACTCAACACAGCACTCAAGGTGAGGCCTCAACAGTGCTGAGAAGATAAGAAGATAAGTTTCCAGTACCATATGATGGGTTTGTATTTTCAGACTATCACTTTATAAACCAGTTGATGTTCTTCTTTACAGATTTGACAACACAATTGTGGCTTTTTACCATCTTATTTCCTTTAATGGCTATATGTTTGACCTTAATGCAGTCTATTTTCTTAAAACTATTGATGGACTCATGAGGTAGTCCCTTAGAGCTATTTTGATACTGATATATGACTTTTGAAACAAATGACAAAGCTGGTGTAACAGAGTGATAAACTGATTACTTTTACAATATAGCCATTGTTTTCCTTTACTAATTCTGGTGACAGTTAAGTCAGAGTAAATTTTATGGTATTATATATTGCACTAAACTGCACACGCAATATTCTCTAAAGGCAAGAATACTCAGATTAACTGAAATACTCCAAGAGTAAAAACACAAACCAACAGTAACATTTGCATAAAAGCACCTCTCGTAGGGCAGTGATGGGTGAGTCAGACACCATGACCTTGACCTCACTCCCAACAGGAGTCCACAATTGAAAGTGGCAACTCAAAATACATCCTTGGGGCAAGGTGAGGTTTCTGGAAGTTAAGGAGGGTCTATTGAAGGCTTCCAGACAGCCTCTGGAAGTTGAGGACCTTTTGCCAAAGCACACAATTCAGTCCTTCCCTGAACTAACCTGCTCCATATGTACTGTCTTGAGCCAGCACCCAAGCCTCTTGATACAGCCCTATGGGCTGGTGATGCCCCACTTCCATATACACCAAGGTGTGTTTCAGTCTGCAGCCACCCTGAGAGTTCTGCCTGCAGCACTGCTTTATTTGAATTCATTTCTTATGGGGAAGTAAAGAGCATGTCCTATGTATAAGTTTTACCTGAGTTCACAAGCCTAGAAATGAAAACAGCAAATTTACTCTACCAAGGCAGGGGGGTTAAGCTCTTGCTTCAGATGAGAAGCGTCTAACCAAGAAAAATACAAAAACAAATTCAAAAAATACCCGGCATCAATCTCTCAATCTAGCTGCTGCGTACGGTTTCTCTGAGAAATTTGTCACTAGAAAAATCTAGAGAGGTGGCTCCAATAGTTTCTTTTCAGGGTACCTGTGTTCAGTGCGAGACCTTATCCCAGCACTTCTGTCTCTCATTTATATTTAAAGGTTTTCAAGTTGCTTTTGAATACAAATGCAGCTTCAAAGCATGTACCAAGTTCCTTTTTATTTCTTTGCTATTGCTCTCATTTAAGGGACCTAGTTACCTTGGCATAGCTTCCTGTCATCTTCGACAAGTCTAATGGAGCATTCTTAAACATATTTGAAAATAAATCCCTCTGAGGAACTTTCCTGCACATCAAAGTGCTAAATTTGTTCCCCATATTCATCTTTTGCGCAGTTCATTGAATTGTAATGAATCACACATCATTAAGGTTTTATCTACACAGCATTGGCTTGCTCACATTCTACAGAAACCACATATGACATATTTAAAGATGGTATTAGTTTTAAAGGTCACCGTCTCAGTTACCTCCTTCCCTTTTTCATTTTACTTGTTGCTTGAGCAAATTTGGCATGGAAAGTAATGAAACACAGTAGACATCACTGAGCTATTTATAGAGGAAAAAATTTTCCAAAGTACAATCACAGTTAAAATCGTGTTTAGTTCAATATAATTTCACACTATTATTTAGGTCTGGTGGAACACATTCTCTTTCTCTCTTTTGTTTTCTCTTTTCCTCATTGCTTTCTGCCCAACCACAGAAACCGACTTGTGATAGTTCACTCACTCTCCAGGATTCCAGTGCTATTAAACTGGAAGCTTACTGTGTATACAATTACTACTTCAACAGAAAACTCCTAATGAAGACACCCCATCTGTCCATGAATAACTTCTTGTGAAGTTACTAATTTAAGGTAGAAGCTGATAAATGTCAAGTCTTTGTAGTTTTACTACATATATGCCGTTTCACATATGGCACATCCCATTTCCTCAGTTTTCAGTCTCTTTTTGACATAAAAAATGGAGAAACATCATCAAATGTAAAATGCTAAAAGAAAAGTTAAAGTAGACAAACCGCCTGGGGAGTACCAGGAGGTAGTGGAAGTACCACTAATCTTACTTTAGCTAAACAAAGGATAGCATAAGTATTATGCCTACAGTTATGAATTAGATCGCCATTTAAGAAATCTCATTCAAAGACTCAGCTTATATTACAAGTATTGTTGAAATTGGTCACACCATTCTATATCCAAATAGCTACAGTTCTCACTATCTTTTTCACCTTCTACTCAGAAAATTACATACTTCCTTCAAGGATTGCTTTGTACCAAGGGTGTCTCTTAAGAACAAGGTTTAAATCCATTATTGAGGACAGCAGTATAAGTGAGACAAGGGCTTAGTCATTAGGAAAAGAAATACCATCAAGTGAAAACAAACACTTTCATGTCATGTTTCTATAGCCTCTCCCTTTCTAAAATTTAATTAAAATTGCAATTAAATAAATGTCACTTCAATATTGGATAGAAAAGCCTACAGTTTTCCTTCTATAATTAAACACTAACATTAAAACAACATCAATCATGTTTAATAACTACAAAATACTACTGCTGATCACATCAAAAGGCATTTTTCTTTCAAGAACAAGTTTTTCCCAAAGGTTATAATTAGGTTATTACTTAATCTTATAAAATGAGACAAAACAGCAGAGAAGCTGTGGAATTTATGATTTCCAGGTAAACAGTTAATCAAGATTCTGATCCTGTGGTAATCTTGTCTTTTCCTTACAAAACAATTCAAAAGCAAACATATGACACAAAGGCTTGATTCAAGATAATTCAATTTTGTATGCACAAAGCAAAAAAACCTATGCAAAACCAAAACCTTGACTAAATCTTTTTGTTTTATGCACACTGGTACGGAACTCAAATTACATACTCTGTTCAGCTACTGCAATACTAAACTTATCACTTGCTTATGAATATTTGGAATCCTGGAGGCCTTCACAGTTCTTGCGTACAGAACAGAATTAAAAGGATATAAACTTAAAAATAAAGGAAATTCTATCTTAAATTAATGCACTAAACCAATTCATTTCCATTTCTACAGTGTAGCAAGGGTCTAAATAAGCATGAAAAAAATGTAATGAAAAGTTATTAGAGTATTTCAGTGGCCTGGGAAAGGCCACTTTTTCTTTGTATCTGTCATCAAAGCTCACTTCTTCAGTGCCTACTAGGAATTGCCCATTCCAAGAGAAGCACAAATAAAAGTGTTTTGTATTTTTTTTCCACACAAGGGAGGTATAGGAAATGCACATTACAGTTCAAGCTAGATTTCAGGCAGAGTAAGTTTTCAACTAATTCAAGATTATCTCCTGTAGAAGAATGTAAATAGGATAATATAGCATATGGATTTGAGAGTATATATTGATATTTTTATCTTGTTATATCTTTTAGCTCTATGCTCAAGTAGTAAAGGACAGATTAGATGGGGTAGAAGTTCTTCTTGCCATTCCAAAGATGAGGACCTTGCCCACCAAAGATGAGGACTCAAAGTCTCAGTTTACAATCTCTTTGTCTTTGATCAGTACATAGACGATTATTTGTTCCCATGGAACATTATTCAAACTACTTACAAATAGTTATCAACAATTATGCTAGAAGAGATCACACAAAGAATATAAGCTGCTTTTATCTTTCCCCAGATCACAAAGCTAACCAAGGGCTGTGCCTATGTAATTTGGCACAGATCAGGCTCAGAAATGAGAAAAACACAGCACCCTGATCCCATGTTCTGCATGTTAGCTCTACTCTAGCACAGCTGAGAGAGGCGTGTTTTCTCACCTGTGGTTACCTAGAACCTCCACAGAAGCTAATTTAAGCATAGCAGCAAATTCAGGCTGTTGCGGTTTAGGCCAGATTGGCCAATGACAAGATGACAGATGCTCTCCACCGCATCTCAGTCTAAGGACAGGAAGGAGAGAAATAAAGAGATTTATGAGCTTAAAAGGAACTAAACTACATTAATAAAATATTAACAATAAAATACAAAGGAAATAGCTACAATATATACAAAACCACATCATGTTCCCAGAAAGATGTCACCAGCAGGCCCTGGGGAAGTCCTAGACTGGATTCAGCAATGGATGGGAACTGGATTCCAGAAAGCACAGATTGGTATCCAAGGACAGATGAACAGACAGAGCCCTCCTCAGACATCAGCCACCAAAAAAAGGCCTAAATCTTTGATCCTCAGCTTTTATACTGAGCATGGCATGAAGGGAACACCCCATTGGTCAGTTTGGGGTCACCTGTCCTATCCCCTCCTCCCCACAGGTGCAACCCCTCCATGGGGCAAACAAGGAAGCCAGCTGGCCCTGATTGCCACCAAAAAATATAAGCAAGAGCCTCTTCTCATGTCATTTCATAATCACATATTTCAAGGGAATTATGACTTTCTTCAAAGTATCCAGTGCTGGTCACTATGATATAGTGCTAAATCAACCATTCACATGAGCATATAATAGAATTTCTATGGTATAGTACATCTACAGCACTTTCTTTGTTTTTCTTACGCTATTGTTTTCTGACTTGGGCCTTAGGATACAAGAGAGAGGAGGAAAAACCATTACACACCGTTTCAAATATGAATAGATCAACAAATGCACCTAAATGCATTTATTGTCACATACTGACCTTTGCATTGTACACAGAGTATAAGTGTAAAACTTACTGGGTCTGCATCATATAGTGTAATCTCTTTTCCTGGCAGGGCAAAGTCCACTCCCTTTGTTATCAGCCATGCAACACTCTTAAGGTATTCTGAAAAGAACTTACATACCTGCTAAGTGGTAACTTTATTTTAATGTATACTTTGATCCCTATTTTTCGAAATTCGATATTTTATTCCTCTTACATCCAAGGCCACTATTTAATATGGATGTGGAAGCTCTCTTTTTTTAAGGACTCTTTAGATACTTAGAGATTATAGTTAAAAGTGAAACTATTCTTTTAAAACAAAATCAAGCACAGACCCAATTTTCCACTTTTTTTTTTTTATGTAGTTTTGCTGAAGAGTGGGATTGCTCTTCAGAAAGGCAAAATTCAATGGAGAACTAAGCAATGAGGATGAGTGCACAGCTCTTTAGTTATTGGTTCTTTCAGACAAAATAAATGAATAAAAATCAACCGAAGACCTGAAAAGGTACAACCTAGTAACATTCCTACATCTATCACAATTGTTCTTGAACTTTTATTTCTTACATATTGTCTCTTAATTATTTTCATTGTCTTTCCTGTGTATTACATTGGCTACCCAGGCATAAGGGCCTGTTTGACGATCAGGTTGCAGGACATCCATGTCTCTTTTCCTGCAAGTCTAATAAGCTGGTGTCCATATGTAATGGACACGATAATAGCTTGTATCTTCAGCCTACCCCCGTGGGCGTGATTCTTTCTCAGTTAAAGGATATATTTTAGGCAGGGTTTTCCAGTGAAGCTGGGGATCCACAGTCACCAAATCTATGAGTTTCTTCTGATACAATACCTCAGAACCAGGTTTCTTTATGTCTCATGTTTTGTGTGTATGCCTTTTTTTTTTCTGCTCAGGATTTTGTAGTAGAAGCTGAAAGATCAAACTATAGTTTCAGTGTCCAAGTCGACTCTGCTGGAGGATGGAGTAATATTATCCTTATCAAGTCTACATATTCCTACTGTCTCAATCTCCTCTTTGCAGCGGGTGTGCTGCATAGTGAACCGTCTCAGATAACCAATCCAGGCTGAATTTAACTTCACAAAAGTAGAATCATAGAATCATAGAGTGGTTAGACTTCTAAGGGACCTTAAAGATCATCGAGTTTCAACCCCCCTGCCCTGGGCAGGGACACCCCCCACCAGACCAAGTTGCTCAAAGCCACATCCAGCCTGGTCTTGAAGTCACGAGCTGGTCATGAGCTTAGAGTGATTGTAAAACTCCAGCATTAACTGTATGATATAAATTCCATTTAAATAACCTTTGTACTACATTCTTTATCATATTGCATGGAAAGGACTTCCTCTTTCATGCATACATTTTATTACAGTATCTTATTTTCTCCAGTATACTCTGGACATTAATGCAAGGAGGTATATATTTTCAGAGACTATACGCTCACTGTTCTGTAATTTTTCTGAATAACTCATGTCCTCTACTTTCTTTACCCTTCATGTTTTCTGGTTACATTTTACTCATTTAATCAACATTTACTTTTACAATTTGTAAATGGTGTTCAGAAAGCTTCAGCCATGGTCCAACTAATCACCTGCCCTCACCAGACAAGGCTGGTCTGGGCCGTGAAGGCTATGGGTGCATCCAAGGCCCTGAAAGCCACTCCTACAAGTGGAAAGAGCTTGTGTCAAGTGAAAAATGCCTGATTGTTCCCAAAGACTCCATAGATGTATTGTCTAATACCTGCCAGTATGGTACATAAACACAAGCCTGAAATCATAAGACTATTCACTAAATAGCATCAAAGATTAAGAGATTCAACTTACATAATTTATCACCATGCCTCAAGTAAGGAGAAATGGTGGGTTAGTAGCAAAATTTCATAAATAACAGCTTTTCATTGTCCAACACTGAGACTGAAATTAAAAGAGGGTGTGGGAATTATTGTTGTTTAACTGAAATAACTGTTTAACTGAAATTAACAAATAGCAATGTTTTTGCTATATGAATAGCTGGATTTAAAGACCTCCAAATATTGATCATCAGGCAACCGAAATATACAGTCTCTTTACCACTGCTGGAGAGTAAAAATCCTGGAAAAGTCAACCGAAATTTTAGTGGCCATTTCTGCCTCATTTTCTGTCACGAGGTCTGATATATAATCATGTGTTTAAAATTCAAAAGTCTCCCAATATCAGTGCTTGTGTAGTAACTGTTTCAGTAAGAAAATATCTTACTTAATTGCCTCTACAATAAGTTCTTATAAAGACCACTTTATGATTGTAGACCCTTATACCACGTAGTACTTCATATTTTTACAAAATCTTGGGGTTTTGCATGTTTTAGTCATGTATCCAGAGAAGATCAATATAAATTTTTTTTATCTCGAAGGCATAAAATTGTTTAACTACCCATTAAAAG
Organism: Tringa tobata; assembly: GCA_033628505.1. NCBI lineage: Eukaryota > Metazoa > Chordata > Aves > Charadriiformes > Scolopacidae > Tringa > Tringa tobata. The sequence continues at coordinate 13,489,448 of JAHREE010000245.1, forward strand.
AATTAGACTAGTTTCTTTTCTCCTACTGAGTAAGTTTTGGACAAATGTATTTTCTAAACTAACTAATATGCATAGATAATTGAAACAGATAGCATGTATTAAGTGAATCAGACGTCAGATATATAATTTTTTGACAAAAAAAGAACCAAAACAAAACAGTTTGCTTATGGCAAAGAACGTGAGTATAGAACAGTTCTAGTCACATCTAGAACCGTGTTTAAAAGTGTGTTGTAGTAGCTTCTCATAAGCTCTACGACATTCAATGAGTAGCATATTCTGATAACAGGCCCATTTACTATTATCTATTTCATACATAAAGGTTACTTTTTAAAATCAAGATCTTCTTTTATCTTTATTCAAACTAATGCCTTTTTTCATAACTCATATCTGCACATCACTAATTGACTTAGGCTGAAGTAATAGGCAAGTACATGTGTTGGAAAAGATCCAGAGCTGATGAATCCAGCTACATTATGGTTAGGGGAATGATACAGGTTCAGACAGAGAAGCTGGTCCATGCAATACTATACTGTAAATAGCTAATAATGATTTTTTGCTCATCTTCTTTTTTTTTTTCACTTACATATCCTAAAAATTTTGGGTAGGAAGATGACATTTTTCAATTCCTATACATGAAAGTAGATGTTCTTTTCAGAGTTCCCTTTATACTAGTAATAATTTGTGAAAACGTGGAGATGCTGCACCATCAGAAATGGTAAATAGGTTAATGATTCACATACCTTTTTGTGTTAGCTCTGCAGTATGTTTTCAGTATGATCAAGCAAACTACAATGAGTCAAAAGGAGCTTTCCTTTTGAATTTAATAATTACAGCTGGTTTCAGTTTATACATTTGGTTAAAGATACTTTATAACTTTCATTGTTGTTTTAACATTTATACAGTGCTTTACATCTTCAAAGCGCTGTGCTGACATTACCTTATTAGTTCTTGCAATGCTTAGACGCAATTTTCAGTGTGCTTGTATATCACAGTCCCATTTTAATTGCTATTTAAAGCTGCATTAATTGTATTTATAATGGGCCATAAAAAGGAATGTTTAGTAGAAAAGCCACTGAACCAACATTTTATGTAGTAGCTTTCTTAAGCTATTAAATATTTTGGTGTATGTGATACGTCAGATTTAGCCCAGTGCTGAGCTCTGCTAATGAGGGTTTTGGGCCTGTCCTCCCCAGGACGCACAGCATGATGTGAACATGATGCATCAGGAAAACTCTCAGTGCTGTTCCTCTGCTTGTTTTCATCGTTGTCCTGGTGAAACCTCTTCTCCCAAACCTCCTGGGCAAAATGGAAATCACTGCAAATACTGCCGTTGAGGTATCACTGCTCCAGTTTCACCCGCTGAAGACAACAAGCAGAAGAGGAGCCCTGTCAAACACTGGCCCTGCTTCCTCCTAGGTTGTCCCCAGGAGCACGTGGTTGGGAGCCCCTGCAAAAGCGGTGCTGCCTGCTCTCATGGGGCTACTCCTGAGGACAGTGTTTTTTCCCCATGAAACCCATGGAGTCAATTCTTGATGCTGGAGTTAAGCGTAGTGAGCTCATGGTTTTTCTCATAAGTTTGCTTCTCAACTTACAAAGTGTCAAACAAAATTTCAACCATTAGATATTTGAACGTTTAGCTGTTACTGCTTTTCCTTTATGTTTCTCATATAAACCGTTACCCCTCATCCTATTGCTCCACTCCCTGATAAAGAGTCCCTCCCCGTTTCTCCTAAATGTGGCCTACAGGAAAGACTCTTGATCAGGGATTAGAGCAATAAGGTGAGGGAGAATGGTTTTACACTGAAAGAGTAGATTTAGATTAGATATTAGAAAGAACTTCTTTGCTGTGACGGTGGTGAGAGCATGGCCCAGGTTGGCCAGAGAAGCTGTGGCTGCCCCATCCCTGGGGTTCAAAGGCAGGTTGGAGGGGGCTTGGAGCAACCTGGTCTGGTGGGAGGTGTCCCTGCCCAGGGCAGGGGGGTTGGAACTCGATGATCTTTAAGGTCCCTTCCAACCCAAACCATTCTATGATTCTGTATAAACACACCCCAGAAAACACTGCAAGTTTCTTTGAATGTTTATTCCCAATAAATATTTTTTTGCTAATCACAAAATTACATTTGTGGACTCCTGTATTGCTGAAACCAATGAATAATTCAAATACCTCATCGAGACTGCAGAGCAGCTCGGGCCTGTCCCACCCATTTGATGTCTCTGAATAACAACTGAAAACACAGCTTCTCAGAAAATGCTGTCTAGAGACCTACAGCATTCAATGTTAGGTCACAATGAAAATACTTCCTCATCATTGGTGACTATACAATTATGAATTCACAATTAAGCTTGATTTCATAGGTACTGATCATTTACAGCTACTGAAGTTGGAAATTGCTCAGAGCTCCCGAAATTTAAGTCACTGCTACATAACTGAGATTTCATAACCTCCCTTAAAGGTGCGTTGTGTACATTGGCATCTCTTGGCAATCCTCTCCCATAGTTACAGGAGCCACTCCTTTCTGTCACCTAGGAACTTCTTAATATCAACATCAGTTCAGTGTTTCGGAGCTAGAGTTTGATTCATCAGCGTTACGTGGAATACAGCACTTGCTTAAACGTGGTTCAGGCTTCAAACACTAAACAGTGTGGTAGTCTGAACCAAGGCCAACACCTTGTGGAAGCAGGAAAAAAAAAACCTGTATTAGTATTTTCTGAACATAAAATGGAAACGGCTGAAGGTAAGATTACGGCTGCAGGCAAATCAGGCCAACTCCTGGAAAAAATCTGGCACCTGAACTTGCTAGCGAGAAATGAGCTTCTGAAAAGTGATCTGGATCATGAAGGTACAGCAGAGTATGTGCTTAGGCTGATCTCGTTAACAAAAGAGCTGAGCAGATCTCTCAGCCGGCAGCTGGAGAACGTTACAGAAAGCCTTCAAGACACTTGCTACTTGTTGAGTACTCTCCATGACAGACACAAGGAATCGACTGCAAGTCCAGGCAAGTACGGAGGGACGTGCCTGTAAACAGAATGGACTGGGTATACTGAATGCTAAGTTTTGCCGTGTGATGATGCTGGGGGACCTTACTTTTCATTTGTTAGTATTTCAATATTTGACCACTCATTAGACTAAATGAATTCATATTTCAATGGTTGTCTCACAGTGTTTTCAAGTCTATTAAATGAGATTCAATATGAGACTTGTAATTCTCATTATGTGAGAAAAAAATATATTATCTAAGCAGAATTGAAGTTTTGCGTATATTGTATTTTGGTGGATTTATCTTGGCCAGACACCAGATGCCCACCCAGCAACTTACTCCCCCTCCTCAATACGACGGGGAGAAAATAAAAAATCTCACGGGTGGATATAAAGACAGGGAAATCACTTACCACTTGCCGTCATGGGCAACACGAACTCGACTGAGGGAAAAAATTAATTTAATTTACTGTCCATTGAAATAGATTTGGATACTGAGAAACACAGGCAAAAAATTAAACCCACAAAAATACGTAACAAATCTACCCTCACCAGACTAGGTTTGTAGTTTAGAAAGCTGACTTTGTTATTTTTTACAGCATCAGGTGCATGGGGGATTTATTTTTTTACAGCATCAGGTGCATGGGGGATTTATTCTCCTACCATGCACACCCACCACAGTTCTCTGCACAATTTTTATACACATTTTGCAGCATCATTATAATATTAGTACCTCCTACCCATATTTGGTTGGTTAGTAATTTACATATGATTACACCATCAAGTTATAGCTACCAGGCATGCTCAAGGGAAGGGTCTTCACCTGGGGAAGGGTCTTCTTGACCTATGGGTGTGATTTTTAGTATTATAATGAAGGTAGTATAGCTTAGGACACTAAGAATTTTCACTTTTCCTGCCAAGTTGCTGAACTGCTCAAAACATGTACATTTCTACCATCTTCAAGGTCCTTTTGTTCGATGTGCCTCCTCGAGAATGATACAATACTTGCATCCCTTGACTAGGGATTCTTTTCATTAGCTCATGCTTGATAAATTCAAGGATAGAATCCTCATTATTCGTGAAAATACACATAAGGCCTTTCAACATTAGTTACTAATAACATTTCAAGGATATGGTTTGGTAACACTGTCAGGAAAAAATTGGGCTGCAGTATCACAGAATCACAGAATGCTATGGGGTTGGAAGGGACTTCTGGAGATCATCTCCTCCAACCCCCTGCCAGAGCAGGGTCACCCACAGCAGGTCCCACAGGAACGTCTCCAGGGGGGTTTGGAATGTCCCCAGAGAAGGAGACTCCACCACCTCTCTGGGCAGCCTCTGCCAGGGCTCTGCCACCCTCAAAGTAAGGAAGTTCCTCCTCATGTTTAGATGGAACTTCCTATGTCCATGTTTGTGCTTTTTACCTCTTGTCCTGTTGTTGGGCACCACTGCAAAAAGACTGGCCCCATCCTCCTGACACCCACCCTTTGAGTATTTATAGGTGTTGATCAGATCCCCCCTCAGTCTACTTTTCTCTAGGCTAAAAAGACCCAAGTCCCTCAGCCTTTCCTCACAACAGAGATGTTCTAGTCCCCTCATCACCTTTGTAGCCCTTTGCTGTACCCTCTCCAGCAGTACCTTCACAGAATATCTACCTGCTCCGGTGTGGGGTCCTCCATGGGCTGCAGAGTGGGTACCTGCTCCACCATGGTCTCCTGTGGTCTGCAAGGAAATCTCTGCTGCAGGCCTGAAGGCACCTCCTCTTCCTCCTTCTTGGGCCTTGGTATTCCCAGGGATCTTCCTCACACTTTTTTCCCTCACTGTTCTCTGGTGTTCTCGCCCTTTCTTAAATACGTTTTCACAGCGGCAGCACCAGCTTCGCTGACAGGCTCCAATCAGTCCTGAGGTGGGTCTGTTGAGGAGCCGGTTGGAACCGGCCGGAACCGGCCATGTCCGGCACAGGGCGGCCCTGGCCTCTCCTCACAGAGGCCTCTGCAGGCCCCTCACTGCCGGTGCCTCACCAAGCAAATCCAATATATATCATCTACAGTCCTCTACAAGTAACAACGCAATTAAAAACAACAAAAATAAGAAAGAGTTCTGCCATCTTCGTTTACAGGTAATCACACAAAATTTAATTTCTTGCTTTTATTACGGTGTCATTATAACAGCGCTATTTACTGTGAGGACCAAATCCAGATTTTTTTCCTGAAAAAAAAAAAAAACAAAGCAGGATCATTTTGTCACGATGAAACAACTCCTTTTCCTCAGAAACAACATTTTAACAAACAGGCATCAATGTAGAAAAGAAAACTGACTTTTCTGCGTTTAATAATGGTCTAACAGCCTGATGCATAGACAGAGACACACACTCCAGGCAGAAATCTTTATGCCCATGTTTATAAGCCTTTGTTCTACAGGTTTATAAAGTGTCCACAATAATAAAAGAACATTTTTGTTAAAAAAAAATGTTCCAAGATCAAGCTAATTTTGTCCTGTTGGCCTCATAGCCTATGTGATTAATTAATTTATTTTTAAGATGTCTAAGAATTCAGTATCACTCTTCTTCCAAAAAGCTACTTTTTCCTCATGTAACGCTTTCCTCTTTAAAAAAAGCAAAAAGGTTTGAAGACAGTTGCATACAAACTGCCACTGGATTCCAAAGCTGTGTTATCAAACACCAGAAAAGCACAGAAAGCGAAGTGTTAGAAAAGCGATGGTGACCGGGGGTGGGAGGGGTAACACAAAAGAAGACTTATTTCGAGGTTAACCTTGTAACAGAGTGCAAAAAGTGTCTTTTCGTGTGACACAGTTGGGTAAAGTTACAAAGGCCCTGTCTTCGCTGGGCTTTAAGCACTGCAGTATTAGAAAAGTCACATTCCCAGCACAGGAAAACGCCATTGTTTCAAACAAACAAACCTGTTATCCTCAAGTTTGATTTTAACAAAGTTTAAAGAGATTCGCTTTGTAGGTTTTTTTGGTTTTGTTTACAAAATGCAAAATTCAGGGAGGAAACAGGTTAATTTTGGCAGTGTTGCCAAAGCTTGAGTTTTGCCTTTTAGTGATACAGAGAAGTTGTTTTTTACACCCTCTTATGCAAACGAAGCTGTGCAAGCTGCATTATTTCCAGTCCTTTTGTTTTATTTCTCAGCTCTGTTAAACTATTGAGAAGTCCTTCTTCACTACTATAAAAGCACCCCTGGAAAAAAAGCAGTACTTTAGAATAAATATTTTTTTTTTCCTCAAACTACTGGTGTAAAAAATATATTAAAAATGTGTTTGCGTCTTCTTTTTTTTTCTCTTTTGCCCTCCAAATGTAGTAAAAAAAACAATAACAAATCATTTGGGAAGTCAGGAAGTATTACAAAAGAATAATTTTTAGACTGACTTTGACAAGCAAAAACCTTTATTCTGAGCTGGACACTTTGTAGGTTTAAGTCAATCAGATGCAAATAGAGATGAAAGGCCTACCGTATATGAGTGATGTCATTATGACTCAATAAAATTATTTTCCTAGTTGAAAACCTTGAGACATTGATTTACCTTACATAATTTCATTGAAGAAAGTGAACTTAAGCCAGTGGGTTCCCATAAGACTTGGATCAGCCCTTTCTATTGTCCTTCCCTTGTGTGTTTTTGCCCATTCTAAGCAGACAGCACACCCTACCATGTGTCATTCTGTACAATTTTCTTATTTGTGTTGACTTTCACTGGATTTAACCCGCAAAACAAAGCTTTCCAGGACCTCCTGCAGCAAACGGAAATAAGCAAGAAATTTTCTGAGAGGTTCACAATATTCCTAATTAATGAAGACACAGTTCCAGTTGTAGAGCTTGACAGCACCAGGTGAGGGGAGAGCTGAAAGTAATACATCTGAAATCCTTGGAGAGAATGCATGGAAGGATTTCTAAGGAAAGGTGTAAGCTAAGAAAAATGTTATAAATTAAAAGATCATAAAGTGATTATGTTAAAATAAAAATCTTACATGAATGGCACCTAATGACTGTGTGCTTTTCGTGCATCCTTATTCACCAAGTTTTTTAGTTATACGCAAGAGGAACCTTCACCAGTCCTATAACTGGATGCTACAAACTGCTGAACTTCAGTGTTGTAAATGTGCTGGTATTTTTGTGTTATTTATTTACCAATTCCATGCTTTAGATTGATTGTCATTAAGAATTTAGCTCGTGCCTGATCACTAGAAAGGTGTTTGTTGGAGTTGCCAGAGCAGTACTTTGACAAATACACAGTTGTACTTGGACAGGTACACAAATGTACTTGTCCCTATTCAATTCTTCAGAAATTCACTCAAATTGAGTAGCAATAAATGCAAAAAGATAAAGTGGAAGCCAAGAAATGCATTGTGCTTCATGTATTGAATGGCACTATGGAATTAGGTGGAATTCATCAGGTATGTATATAGGAGTTTGCACATTTTTTGCTAGATTTCATAGCAAAATTCAATTGGTTATCTTTTTTTTTTTTTTCTTTTCCTCAGAGTACAATGGAATTATAGTTTGTCTGCAGAAAGTGAAGGATTGTTTGGTAACTACAGTCTCACACCTTCAAGAGGCAGAAAATAAACTTTGTGCCGCTAGCTCCAGACACAATGATGACTCTCAGATCCAGGCTGCTCAAAAAGCTTCTAGAGAAACAGATGTGGTTCTGAACATTTATTCTGAAGGAGAAGTGACAAAATCTGTGCAAGAACCTTTTAGATGTTCCCAAAGAACTCCTTCCCTGAACGAGGCAGACAGTCAGAATGTTAATCAAACCCAGCCGAGTGAAACTAAAACTGTGGGAAAAGACATTGCTGCATTGTTAGCTGAAAACTCACCTGCTGGAGAACAGGACATTAGTAGAGAACCTCCAATAAAAAAGGAAGATGGTGAAGAGAGACTACCAATGAACTCCGTTACAGAGAAAAAAGATTGCAGTGAAAAAGATAAACCTCTTGGGGGTAGCTCTGTTACTGAAAAGTCTCCAGAACTGGCTTTTCAAGATGCTCTGAGGAGCAGTGGGGAAGGCATTCTATCTGGGATGTCGAAAGACATTTATGACAGAACTGCCAGGAATCTTTTTGAACAGGAAAAAGAGGCAGTAGTCAAAGAATCTTCAAAAGGGGTAGGAAGTCAAGAACATAGACAGACAGAGCAAATGGAAGGCAGTAAAGTGGAAACAAACCATGATATTTGTAGGGATGACCTAGTGACCTTCACATCTTCAGCACAAACATGCGAACTTACTGCTGTGACTCCTTCCGTGAATGATTCAGAAGAAATACAAAAATCTGGGCAATGGATGACCAAAGAGTAAGCGCATATTCTTTTTAGGAACAGATGTACATAAATATTGCTTATTAGCACACATATAAACATCTGTGGGCCCAGAAACTCAATATGCACGTATTGAAGAGCTGCTGGTCATGCATATAATAGCAGTTTACATTCAGCATGCACAATGAAGATCTTCCATTTGGTCTAAAGAAAACTGTAACTTTCTATTTGATTGCATATTTTTTAATACCAGAGGGAACCTGAGTCACAGCCAGTCAAGTCAGTAATTCCCAAATTGTTCGAAATCAGTAGGAGAGGACCCCAATTAGACAGTTTTATAATAATTTGTAAGCTGCTCTGAAAAAAGTTAAACAAACATTTTCATGATTTTCTCATCTATTCATAAAGATGTAATTTTATGAATGATCTGCTTATGCTATGATGCAGCACATCATTATAATAAAGTACTAATTAAAAATACAAGGCACCACTCCACCCAAAATATAAAGACTAATATTTTATGTTCTTTTTTCTCCAGATTTCCAGTGGAAGAGAGTGGTAAGAATGAATGTGAAGTAGCTTGTTTTATTAAAGCTCCTGCAACTGCTCTGGAGAATCTGAAGTGTAAGATAGTCAATGACACCAGTTCCTTGGTGGTGGGTGATGCTGAGGAGCTGGTCAGCAATGTCATCAGTATTGAATGCTCTGATCTTGAGAAAACAATCCCTTTCCCTATCAACATTGCAATCCCATTTACTTCATGCTTCAGAGGAAATTTTCGGGAGATCGTGGTGAAGGTGACCGATGGGAACTTTCAGTCAAACTACTTGACTCCCATTTCTTTAGAGGGATACCAAGGAAACCATAAGGTTGGTTACAATCTAAGCACTGTAAAAACATCATTCCGGGTTCCCATTTAAGCCTCTGTGAAGTTATACTAGTAAAGATGTCGTTAGGAAGCTGTATTGCCTGCTATGTGGGGTTAATTTGAACTTCTCTTCCTAATTTTTCAAGTATTCAAGTATTTCAAACATAGTATTTAACAAGGTCCCTTTTTCCACTCATAATGTTAAGGCAATTTCTTGATCCCAATATACTAATGCTTTAGTAATGGTTTATTATTTTTGTAAATAAGCATAATACATTGCATTATTTGATAAAAGTAAAAACTTAAGGGGAATTATTTCACATTCAGATCCCAGAGAAGCAACACAGTTCTGTGTGTCTGAGTCCAAACTGCATCTCAAAGAAACACAGGATAGTTCTTTTTATAACTACAGAAGAGTTGCATTGGGCCAGATTCATCAACCAGTTTACGAGCTTATGTCATTTCACCCCAGTCATACACTGGAATGTGAATGACAGCACATGAGGACTAGAAATCACCAAATAACTGGGCATCCAGGTGGCCATGATATTTAATTTATTTTCATTTCACACCTTACTCTATAAATAACGTTGCCTTCTCAAAATGCTAATCTGCTGCGGAACAGAGCTTCCTTTGCCTCCAGTGTTCTCTAACCCCACACTCTTCTTTATGCAGGAAAACTTTGCAGAAGTGAAAATTTACCAGCTGGGTGTTTTTTCTGTGATGTCATGCTTAAAGAAAGAAACATTTACTGTTCCAAAGACAGGACTCTTGCAAAATTTGAGCGTGGATTCTAGAATCTCTTTCTACTACCCTCCAGAAACATTTGGTTCTCCAGCACCCGTGCAGTTAAAGGTGAGCTTGAAATACACAGTATTTGTCTCATAAGTCTCTTTTCTGATTTATTCTGAAGCAAAGATGCCAATAATGTTAAAGGGCAACCTGTTCCATTTCTAGAAAAAGTGAAAAGTGGTTGCAGCTCCACATCCTGTATACACAGCAAATGGTTTCCTGTCAACTTCATTAAAGCCACATACTATTTTCAGTAGTCAATGCTATCTGTAGATGAAAATGAGAACGACCTACCTTTGGCTGATATACTTTAGAAAATATAGTTGTTTTCAACAGCGACGTAAGCACCAACTACAAACTTCAACTGTCTGGCCCAGCATTTAAGATAACAGAGCAATTTTTCACACCTGACATTCATCATTTGTACGAGGCTGCGCAACAGAAGGGTTTGTCACCTCTTCTGAGAATAATCTCAAGATTTGCATCAGCTAGAAAGCATTTCTCCCTTCCCCCATAAAAAACATTGATTCAGAGGTACAGAGGAGATAAAATTAAGTGAGGTGAGACCCCGGCCCAGGTTGCCCAGAGAAGCTGTGGCTGCCCCATCCCTGAAGGGGTTCAAGGCCAGGTTGGAAGGGGCTTTGAGCAACCTGGTCTGGTGGGAGGTGTCCCTGCCCACTGGATGGTCCTTAAGGTCCCTTCCAACCCAAACCATTCTATGATTAACAGTGAAAAAACTACAGATTTGAAAAATATTTTTGTCCATAAAGGTTGCAGTTTTTGATGACTCTCAAGCACATGGTTGTGCATTGTATAAAGTGCTGAAACGTTGTTCGGATTGTTCCTGGGTTATAGAAAGGTTTCTCTGTAATCTAATTCCAAAAAGATAAATCTATTTGTAAAAAAAAAATACAGGAATGTCAGAGAAGATTTATTCACTTGCAAGTTAATTGTATGATCGCTTTCCATATTTAGGTTCAGCCAATTGAACCATCATTGGTTTCCACCTTGAAAGCAAGACACGATATGTACCACTCGGTGGTATCTACTAGTGCATTGGTTTATGTCCAGCATCCTTCAGCCCAGCCATTTAATGGCCCCGTCACTATTACTCTGCCCTGTCCTCCAAACCCAGAAAAAAAAAGGCAAGGAGACGAGACAGACCATGCAAGAGCCATTAGCGCTACAGTAAAGAGGGTTGCTATGGCACACCAACCTCGGTAAGAACAACTTCCCTACAAATTCAGCATTTTCAAAACATGAAAATGAATTCATTTTAACAGCTGATGATTAATTTTATTTTATTTTATTTTATTAAAAATGTGTTAGTTCCTTAGTATATTCTGCTATGCTTATAAACGCTGCTAGGAACACTAGAGCAAAGCCCCACAATTCTCATGCTACAGCTTCACCCAGAAAATTCATATAGCATTTGATGTGTAATCTGTACATATGCTGCCCACCAGCAACCACTATATTTCTAACAAAAATAAGGATGAAAAATGAGTGGGGTGTTTTGTTTTTTTTTTAGCAAGAAATGTCCAACCATTTTCACCAAAGCCAAACACTGAACATGGAGAATAACCACATCTCAAAGCTGCTGGGATTGTTATTTTACCAGGGGGTGGTTTGGCTACCCTGGCCTTTGACTTCTCTGATCTCTACTTCTACACACTCCCATGGCTGATTGGATCAAAATTCATGACACAACAGTTGGGAGTAGGTCAGTTTATGGGAACTATCTCACTAGATAAAGGCCCAGATTTTTCCAAAGCACTCACCACCAAATTTCTAAAACTTAAGACTTTTTGGAAAGTCTTAATAAAAGCATTAAAACATGGGGACTCCTAAAAAAACCCTCTAAATTTCAGTTAACTGGCAGTTCAATAAAATTTATCCATCATACATAAGAGGAAATAGATAACATTTTTTTGGTGAAAAAAAAAAGCCAAAGCTGACCTCATTTATATTGACAGTCTGCAAAATAGATGCTGGTTTTACTGTCTCATGCAAGAAAAATTAAAATAATAATTAAAAAAAAAAAAAAAAAAATCAATCTGAACTTACCATTTGATCATTGTCCTTCCAGTTTTGCTACCACTGTCAACTCCAGCTACAGAAAGGCTTAATCCATTTTCATGTCAGAAAGGTTCATCTGGTTTTAAAAAAATTGATAAGGAGGGTGTGTGTGTGAGAGGAGAGTTATGGGCTTCTGTGAAAAAACCCTCATGTTTCATTCATTAGGATAAATTAGCCAGAACATGTCATGTTAGAGTTGCCTGATTCTGAGTGTGATATCAATGTAATCACCTGCTTTGAAGGGAAGTTACTTTTATTTTCTCTGTGGAAAGAGACAATGGATAGCAGTCATGTCTTATTTTCTAAATTCCTTTATGGTTATTGAGTAATATTTGCTTCTGGAAGAAAAGGTGCTTCTAGAGAATCTAAATCTTGACAAATGACCCAAAACCAACCTGTAATAATTACTGTGCACAATATTAAGCTCTAGATTAAACTAGATTCATTTAGACAGAAACCTTTCTTTTTCCCGTTTTTTTTTTTTTTTTTTTCCTTTTTCTGGAGAATTGAAAAAAAATATAAAAATAAGTCTTAACAATTGCTCATGTACTCTGGAGTACAGTTCCATATGTAGATTTTCAGCAAGGTGGGGAAAACATATGTAGACACCAAGGAAAACAGAAGGAAAAGCAGAACTACAATCACAAACTTACTCTTTCTGCAGGATCTATTTTTCATTATCATTTTTCCTGTAATTCCTTGGTTTTCCAGGGCTGTGAGTGCATCTGTGAGAAAAAATGCGGAGAATCTCAGTGATACTTTGAAATTATTAGGTCACAGAAACAAAGGAGAGGGGTGGAAGGTGTTTGATGATGTTATTATCCAGAATGCACGGAATGGACTTGTATCATTTGAACTAAATGAGCATTTAGAAAGGTAATGTATAAATAATTTAATAAAATTTTATTTACTAAAATATTTACTTTCAAGTAATTGAAATTAGTAGTGATAAGAAATCATCCACTATTAATTATTAACTTGCCAGCATCTCTTTATCCTGCTTTGCAGTATAAGATCATTTTGATTTGTTACTCATAATTACAGAAAATATAAATTTGTTTAAATATTTTTTCATCTTTAGACTGTACACAATGTAATATATACAAAACATGAAACAGGAAATGCAGATATTAATCTTAATTGGAAAATGTGATTTAGGTCTCTGACTGCAAAACCATGATATGTTTTTGGAATTTCTTATTACGAAATATTATCTTACTTTCATCTAAAATTTGTGTGTATTTGTATTCATAGATAGAGAGTCAATACACTCTACACTACAGAAGCAGGCAAATTTCCAGCCTTTCATATGTGTAGAAATAAGAATGAAAAGGAGGTGGCAAAAGTTCCAGTGGAGACTGAGCCCTATATTATTTTGAGTAATAAACTGATAGAAGTTGATAAAATGATCTAAGACAGAGTTATTTATTTTTGTGTCTTTTTTTTTCCTAATACAGCTTTGTGGTCATTCGCCTTTCATTTCTCTTGGAAAACACATACCTTGTCCTCTTTGCTCAGGGTCTGGAAGAAGCGGTTTGTAGCACCATGGCTAATGTGATACTGTATCGGAAAAGAGAAAACCCCTATAAAATAGTAGTTTTGCTCTCTGCATCCAAAGAATTGACCTGGGAACTTCAAAAGCTCCACGAGGAGGGCTACTTTGGTCCCCCAGAGCCTACACAGCAGTTCCCATTAAGAGAAGGAGAGCAGATTCATTTTAGGTTTAGAGGGAATATTTTTGCTTCAGGTAAGGTCATTAATTCACGCATCTAGGATTTTACCTTTTACTTCAAAAGGGCAAGATTCCATTGATGGCTTTTTAAAGTAAAGAACATTTGATAGGAATTAAATAGATTCCAAACAAAAAGAAACAGTCTGCTATTTTGTCTGTGTAAATTCACTTAAAGTGGGCAAGATGAAACAATGAAATCCAGGGCAAAATGTTGCTGTTTGTGAGCAGCACTATGAATCAAGGTAATGAGAAGGAGTTAATATACTGTCTCCATTTGCAGCCTAAAAAAATCCACCATTCAGAGATTTGCTTAAAGGGAGAAGTGATAAGAATCCTCAGAAAAATTTTCCCACGAAATTACATATAATCTCTTCTGCCAGTTTTGGAAAGAACATGTAAATATATATTTGGCCCTCTGAACATTTTGTATGTAAACCTCTCCCATTGAAAACTCTGTTTACCCTAAAGAAAGGATTCTTCTTCAAAAAGGGAAGTCTCCAACCCCCAAGGAATGCCTGTCTGTCTATGCAAAGGATAATGTTATAGACGTATCAATTAAAAAGGAATTACAAATCCTAAAAATGCACCTGCCTCTCTACCTCCATTCATCTTTTTTGTTACAGAGAGACAGGTATTCATCCTGGATAACCAGGAAGCATATACTTTGAATTCCATTTGCAAAACTGTTCTATTTTTATTTCTGTGTTCCATACTTTATCCCCGTCTGTGTTCCTTATTTTTCAATTTCTAGCACAGCCTTCACCACTTACTCCTTGTGCCAACAACTCAGGGGCTACGACAGCTAACTATGAAGACATTTCAACTAACAAACCTCAGATGTTCAATAAAAAGCAGCAATAATGAGAAAGAACAACCAAATGTTATGTGATTAGCTCTATTTGACTCACTCTAATGAATTATTTTAGATGCCACACCTCAAAATACAGTGTAGAAAATATTTTTTTTATTTCTCTATTTGTATTTGCAGAGGATGGAAAAGATTTTGGAAAAGTCCACAGGCTGATTTTTCATTCACAAAGGAAACCCAGGCTGGAGCTCCAAATTAAAGAAGTGGATGAATTCGGTAACCACAGTTCACCTCATTACAAAGGAACAGCAGTGTTTTACAAAGTTACCAGAGAGATGATAACCAAGACATGGGAACAACCTGTGCCACCTGGTGACTATGAACACCAGACCCCGCTTTGTAAATTAGCACTGACATTACCAAAGGTGGGTTTCTCACTTCATAATGTTAGAGATACTTCCTTTTTTCTGTTACCACATATTCATTAGGTGAAAGCACCTGGGTATGATTTTTGCTTTACAGATACACACAGAAGTCACTGATGGAGACATTCTAATCCATCAGCAATGTACAAACACCCTCAGAATTTCTCTTAGCAGGTGGGAGGGACCCTCATCCACCCATGCACAAGCTTGGAAAAAAATGTTTAGCAGAAATTTTTCACCCGTTTGCTCTCCCCAAGTGGTATGGACTTGAGAAAGCATTATTTAAATTTCAGTTAGATACTCCTTGTATCCTTGTCTTGGGAGTGCACAACTGCAAATTATAGGAGCGTTAAATGGCTGATGTAACCTATCTTTCTCCTATCACCTGATTCTCCTATTATGCCTGATAAGTCTCTGCAATTATCTCTATTTCTGGTGAAAGCTATTGCTACATAAATTAATCTTTAATATACCTGCAGTGAAATCTCATTGTAATCTTTTCAAAGAGCCTGAGTATCAGCACCCTATATCGTACAAAATGCTGCCACTAGAATACTGCTATTAAATTTGCATACATTCTAATATCAAAATATGTACAGTAGCACTTGGTCAAAATCTGTGGTGACGAGCAGTAACATCTCTCTCTTTTTGAATTTAATTCATTCTTCCTTAAGCTATCACCTGCAAATACATCTTTAATTTCATAAGCATAGCTCTTCATTTCTCTCTCATCGCCATTCTCCCAAGTAAAAATTAAGAACGATCATCTGCAGAGGATTTTAAGAGGAGATCTCTTTTAGTGACCAACTAAGGCTTATTTTAAGAACCACGTGCTTCCAAGCATTTTGCTATTCCACAGGGCAGAGGGAAATCTTTTCACAGAGAGGGAAATACACACTCTTGAGGTCCATGGGATGATTTTAAAAAAATGGTGATAGCCTTCGGGAATAGTTTCTCTACATCTTTTTTTTTTTTTTGAGTAGTGGTTCTACTTTCAGCTAAAAATTTCAAGCACAGAGGACTCAAGTTTGAAGCATAAAAAGCCTGCTTAGAGAGAAAGGATTACTACATCTTTTCAGGAAATCAGTGTTGCAGCATCTTGCAAATAATTTTTCTTTGGCTTCTTGTAAATATATTTAAAGGGGTGCTCAAAATGCTTGAAAACAATGGCATATTGACAACTTTTTCATTATGAGATTTGTAATTTGTCTTACACAGAATAAAATAACTATAGAATGAAGAACAGCATCAAAACAACATCTTCCCTTCCATTGCAAGTCATCATAGTACACAAAATGTCCTACTTTGCTGTAGCTGGTGAACTCTCCTTCTTTTTGATCTATATTTAGAATCATAGAATCGTCTAGGTTGGAAGAGACCCTTGGGATCATCGAGTCCAACCATCTACCCTACTCTACAAAGTCCTCCCCTACACCATATCCCTCAGCACCACATCTAATCGTCTCTTAAACACATCCAGGGATGGTGACTCAACCCCCTCCCTGGGCAGCCTATTCCAATGCCCGACCACTCTTTCTGGGAAGAAATAGTTCATCCATCCATTGTAATAATTTAAAACTGATAGTGCCTAAAGTCAGGTTTTTTAATAGAAAAGAAATATTCCTTAATAATTTAGCTAGTTAATTTATCGTCTTTTTGAAGAATTATAAAACATCAGTGGAGCTGATTATTTGACTTTAGTGAATAATTACTAAATTAAATAAAACACACCTTACTCTTGGTATATAAATACACCAGGCAAATGGGAATTTCTAGTGACAGGTAATATTCATTAACACAAAGTTATAATGTTTACTCTTTTGCTCTTCATAATTTCTTCCAGCCAAGTAAATTTTTAATTCCATACTGAACAAATTCACAGAAATTTTAAGAATAAAAAATATTCACTTTTGGTTTGTTTGCTGGCTGAAAGATAGGGAGAAAAGAGTAGGAGAAAGCAGTCAATTTTCCTAAGGGAAGATGATTACTAGTAAAGACTCACACAGATGCATGCTAACATATTACAGAATCACAGGATGATATGGGATTGGAAGGGACCTCTAGAGATCATCTCCTCCAACCCCCTGCCAGAGCAGGGTCACCCACAGCAGGTCCCACAGGAACGTGTCTGGGTGGGTTTGGAATGTCTCCAGAGAAGGAGGCTCCACCACCTCTCTGGGCAGCCTCTGCCAGGGCTCTGCCACCCTCACAGCAAAGAAGTTCCTCCTCATGTTGAGATGGAACATCTTATGTTCATGTTTGTGACCATTACCTCTTGTCCTGTCACTGGGCACCACTGAGAAAAGACTGACCCCGGTATTCATCAGAAACTTTTGAATAATCAATTGAAAAGTCTGATGACAGCACAAAATATTCAGAGTACTAAATTTTTCTATGAAAAAACACAGAATATGATGGTATTGAGCATCTAGAAAATAAACTTGACAATTTAGATGTCAATAAGTGTTTTGCTGGGGTGGAAGTACATACGTCACTTTATACTGCTAGACTCTAAATTACCTAGTACCACTCAAAAAGAAACTTCTTTGGTCATTTCCTCTCTGAAAACTTCCAGAGCAATACGTAATATATATTCAGCAGCATCTAAAAATTTAAGTAGAATGTTCTAAATTATTAACAAAACTGAGAACAAGATTATGCCATATATCTGTGAGGCATCCACATCCTGACTGTGCCCTGGGTCACAGAACTCAGGAAGAGGGTTTGGAAGAAGAGGAAAGAACGAAGGGGTCAGGAAGATGGAGTGGTTGTAGGTAGAGAGAACACACATTGACATCAGCACTTTAGGCAGTTTCAACAGAAGTTGAAACATTGTATGAACTTACAAATATCATGGAGAAACTGGAAAAGGAACAATGATATCCCCTTTCACAGGATATAAGAATAGTGATATTGGTAAGTGACAGGCGCAACCAATAACATAAAAGAACATACTTTTTACATACGAAAATAATCAAATGGTGAACTCATTTTAACGGGATATTTGCAGCAGTTAAAAATGTGTTTGAGCTAGAAAAAGAATTGACTGAAACAGAGACAGCACCATATATTAAACATAATGATCCAGTTGCAATTAAATGCCAGAGCAATGAAAAGGAAATTCTAATTACTTACAGTATCTTATTATAAGTTTTATAATTATTAACAGCGATGAAAGCACTGACAGTAAAAATTCACGTAAGAACTTTTATCCTGTTTTCACTATCCATGATCCAATCAACATATTTCAATCAGATATATCTTCACATTCATGGGGGCTTTCTAATGAATAAAAGAAATAGAAGGAAATAATTGGTTAAGAAAACACAGTTAGGGAGAAATATAATGCACTAATTATAGAAACAGCTACACCAGCCATCTGTCAAATGCAACTGCTATTTACCATTTCATTAAAGTCCAAGTCTTGTGCTAATGTTCACAGAAGATGAACCAAGACTGGCACTGTCCATAATTGGTCTTATGCCAATACTGTTGGTGTATATTACCAAAGCAGCTACAACAATCTGACCACATTTGTGTGCGGAGACGAAAACTCAAGCAAAGATCCTTCTGTTTTGCTAGTTTTTATCATATATATATATATATTATTACAGTACAGCAAATATGCCAGCACAAATCTCGCAAGCATCAGAGTTCATACCTGACCTATTGATAACGATGGCTTGTTCGTTGTGTTTGTTGCTCACACTAACACAGCTGCTTACAGAATTCCAGCCTTTCATGAGTTTGGGAATAAAAACCCCAAAATAGCAGTAAATGCAGGGCAAGAACAGCAAAGTCTCTTTACATTTCTACTATTTTGTTGAGTTCATAAACATCTTGAGTTTAGTTTAACCCTGTTAGCAGATTACATGAGATCACAAACACGCAATGTTGCCATGAACAATAGAATTTTTCTCAGCAAAATGAAATGAAGTTTTGGCTTTTTCTTTTCTTTTTTTTCCCCCCTTCCTTTTAGTTTGCCAGATGGTAAAGTTAGTCCCATCCACAACGCCTGGTTTTGGTTGTGCCAAAGACAGATGGAATCTTTTTAAGGCAGCCCCTCTGACTACATTGGCGCTCACTTCTGTAAAAATTCCCACCTAAATTTCTCTTGAATTGTGGAGAGCAGACAGTAACTCCATAGACAATAAGCCATTTTTATATGTATGTGCCCACATTATCCACTCTCTTACAAATATATTTCTGACAGCAGTCAAGGCAGTGGTTGTTTCCTTTGTATGCAACCATTCACATCCGTTTTTAGTTTGAACATGGTACACGTGTACAGAAGGATGCTGATCTTCACGAACAATTCCTATTTATGCAGCTTTCATTTCCTTGGTCAAACCCGTTATTTTCAACACAGCTTAAACAGAATGGATCAGGTCCTGATGTCAAGTCTGTGTGTATCTATCAGCAACATTTCCACTGATTTCAAAGCAGCCGTATTTATGCGAAACTGGGCTAAAGAACGTAAAAGGTTAATTTCTCCTTTTCTCTCTGTCCTGCTTGATATGCTACTGGAGTCTGGTCGTGTCTGAGAGGTCTATTTGACAGAGCACTCCCCTATTACTGCCTGAAATCGGAACGCTTTGCAAAAAGAAAAAAAAAAAAAAAAAAAAAAGAGATTGTTGCAATACATACGAGCATTATCAAATTACTATTCTGCCGAAGTTTTCCGTCTAATGACTGCCTAAGAGCCAAAATAGCATGTGATCCTCTGCCTCAGAAAGGCACTTGCTTTGCTAATTGAAGGACCTTCCAGACTAGAAAACAGCCTTGGCTGCTGAGAGTATTTTTACTGACGCCCTCAACCAGAACAGCGGGACCACAGCCCAGTGCGGCTGAACCGCGGGTGAATTTAGCGCTTCACCACAGATATTTAATCTTTAAAGGCAGATTTAATGTTTTAGATCTAATGCATTGTATAGTATTACGCCGTTTCGAGACAATACTCATTTTCAATTCCCATCATTTATACTACTATTTTAACATTAAGTAGCATAAAGTGGTTGAGATTAAAGCCAATGCATGGGTAATTGAGTTCATCTACAGTAACTTTGAAAATCTCATACAGACCTTTGAGGTGCTAAATTCTCATTAATGAATGAAAATAAGTTTAAAAATATAAATGCATAATTAAACGAAGCCAAAGAAAGCTGTCTTGGAAGAAAAACAATGCCCCCTTCTGGAAAAGATTTATATTCTCTTTTTTAGCCCCTTTGAGGGGCTTTTAGGGGAGTTTTTAGCCATGTAATGCTGTTTTCATATCTCAAGATGAGTAAAGCTCCGCACGCTGAAACCCCCTACCAAGATGACCAAGTACAGGCCTGATGAAAAGGCACTTAAAAAAAAAAAGACAACTGCAGCTTTTCATAAAAAATAGAGCTGAACTTCACTTAATATAAATTAATCTCTTCCTGGGCTCAGTGCTCATGTAAGTAATTCCTTGTTCTATATGGAGTAGGAAACAACAGTAAAGCCCACAAGACTTTCCCTTCTCTCAATCAAGAGGGAAAAAGTACAAAGTATTTTTTCTTTCTCCCCTGTGTTCAGAGGAAGAAATAAAAAGAACTCTCTACTTTCTAATGGAATTTGTCTTTTCAATTACAATGATTTTTAATGACTTCTTATTAAAAGTTGAACTATGCAAAATGAATAACTACAGCTACAAACATAATATGATTTCTAGAGCTAACAAACAGCTACTGTACACCTAGAAACTGTTATTTTCCCTTGAAACAGGATGGCATGCACAGTTGTAATAAGAATGCAGAGACAGCAAAGTTAATGCAATATTCAAAATTAGAATCCATTTCCGTCATTTTGGTAGCTGTATATTAATTTATACCTGCTGGTGGTGTTACTGGTTTTCAATAATGACACAAATCCTCTGTGTAGGTAGAACCAATCTTAAATGTTGATTTACTGCATTCCACTCCCATACCCTACGTCTCATCCCTTGCTCATTTAGTCATTTCTCTTTCCCCACCACATTGTCTTTGATAGCATGAGAAGTTGATCAACCGTCCACGAAGTACAAAAAGAATTTCCTCTGATTCATCAGGTAAGAGCACATACATAATATATTGACATCAATCTAAATAATGGTTTTATTTGCCTTTTTTTTTTTTTAAATGCCAAGGTTTGTTTCAGCTGTAATTGGTATTTTAAAATGCCATATTCAGAAACCAAAAGAATTAATGTATTAAAAGATATTCTGGTTGGGAAGTGTCCCGCCCAGGGCAGAGAAGTGGGACTGGATGATCTTTAAGGTCCCTTCCAACCCAAACCATTCTCTGATACTTAGCATTCTGGAAATAAATGAGGTTTTAGACCATTTTAATAAACCCAACCATATTGAAAGATATTTAAAAAAAAAAAAAAGTAATCTGTTTACCAGACAATAAGAAGCTCTAGTAAGATAGGTAACATTATGATGGGGTGCCTGAACAGCATATAATTTTTTGTTTAAGGAGATACAGTTTTACAGGAAGATTCCAGTTTAGCTGATGGATCAGTTATAGGAAATGCCCAAACCCTTTTAGTTTATCACAGCTTTCTCCATGCAGTTCCAGAAGTTATCGACAATTGCTGAATCTGCTCTTGGCTAAACTAACTTCTTGTCGCAGTGGAGTCACCAAAAACTGCCTTAGAAATAAGAAGTGATGATGCTTCCGTTAAAGGGAACAACAAACCATTTTTAGTTGGGGAGTTCACCCACTGAGCCTCCAGCTTTAGAAAGCTTTTCAAAAGAAAGAAGGAGTTACATAGCAGAAGAATAACGCCCTTAATTTACTAATTTTTGTTCCTCAGAGGCCCCATGGGACAATGTGCTGTACTGGCTGGCAGAGGAGCTCGCAGAAGACAATACCTCGTTGCTCACTTTACGCTTCCCCGTTCGGCGGAGCGTGCTGCAGCTGGTGAGGCTGAAGTGCCCCGACGATTTGACCCACCAGATCTACGAGCTGCTCTGCTGCTGGAAGAAGACCCTTCCAAGGTTGGCGGATAAAGAGCGGCTCCTGTCTCGCTATTTGCGGCAGAGCGGCAGAAGCGATCTTTCCGAAGAACTTCGTTTTAAGTGGCAAAACAAAGCGTTTGCTTGACCGACTCACTGGCAACCAACAGCCCCACTCCACTTCTTCCTGAAAGGTGCAGATATTTCTGTGATATCTTTGGGTGAAAAAGTGACAGGGAAACCAGCCAGGGATCAGACTGCTTATTTAGTTTTTATTTCCAAACTCTTTACTAAAGTGAAGTATAACAGTAATGTCCTTGCTTGCCAAAAACGAACATTTCTCCTGTGGAAAAGTGAGATATTGAAAACAGAGGTAGGAAGGATCACAGACTGGTCTGTACA
>JAHREE010000245.1:13536620-13570108 GCA_033628505.1 Tringa tobata
GTGAGAGCATTCCATTATCTCTTTCTTGCCTGACAACTGTCCATCACTGACAGTGTAAATGGGTCTGAATTACAACTAAGGATCTGAACAGTTTCAGCCTGTGAAAAGGTGACAAGCGTGCTTGAATTTGAATACATATGTCCTATATTTCTCCTGTGAGCTTCATCAAAGCTGCGATTCAGCTGGCACTTTTCCAAAATTTAATAAGCTCAGACAATTTGTGATAATTTCATAGATGTCTGGTACCTTGATGCTGAGTGGTTTCATAGTTGTAGAATTACACATTATGCATCATCTTTGAATGTAACAGGACCTGATTTTGCCAACATGTGAAAATAAAAAAAAAGATTCCTTGCTTAATAGTGAACATTTTAATATTTTTTTTTAAATATTTTAATAGTTGACACTAGTGATACACTGAATGGAAAATCTACCTATTTTGTCTGTATTTTCTCCATAATATTTTTTTCAAAGATCAGATGTGTTTATCATCATTCTAATATGAATTCCTCACAAACAGGAGCAAAGTTATGCTCATAACATCCCTGTGAAATACAAATAAAAATGGTGCTGGTGGGAGCAGATGTTGAGAAACTCTAATTGGCATTAGTATGAAGACTTCTATGTATTTCAGGGAAAAGGTGAACCTGGTAGCCCTCGTGAAGTAGGCACTTGCAATGGTGTGCAGAACTCCCATCGACTGGGGTGGGATTTGAGAATATACTTACACATGTATGTAAGCACTTTGCTGAAAGCAGATACACATCACAGGGGATTAGAAAAGATGTAAGATTACTGAATGAGTATCTGTCACAGTTATTCCTCCCACTGCTTTCTCTGTAAGATCTCCAATACAAAGTTTAGGATTATGAAAAACAACTCCCCTAAGCCAACGAGTACTCTGTTTGCTGGCGGATACGTTTTATCTGACTAAAGATGTGAGTTTGTCAGTCGCTGCTGCCATTGCTTGTAGTCTGAATCCATATTAATCATTCACAGTGTAATGAAAAAACCCAACCGAATATTTCTTTAAACTGGAAGAGGGGAGATGGAGCTGAGATGTGGGGAAGAACTTGTTTGGTGTGAGGGTGGTGAGAGCCTGGCCCAGGTTGCCCAGAGAAGCTGTGGCTGCCCCATCCCTGGAGGGGTTCAAGGCCAGGTTGGAGGGGGCTTGGAGCAACCTGGTGTGGTGGGAGGTGTCCCTGCCCAGGGCAGGGGGTTGGAACTTGATGATCTTTAAGGTCCTTTCTAACCCAAACCATTCTATGAGTCTATGACATAGTCACCATGGCATCAGGGTACCTTTTTTCTCTTCAAATGCAAACACAGATCCTCATCCCCTCCCACAATTTGTTTCTCACAGCAAGCACCACATCGGTTTTACAAGAGTGTTGTGACTGTAAAATATTATCCACTAAACCATAATGATTGCTTATCTGTGAGACATAAACACTTCCAACCAAATGATGGATTCAGCCACAAGGTCTTTCCTTGCTCGTCCAACAAATGATTTACACGGGGTTTTACACACCCGTCTGTGGCTTTATTGGCACCGCTGAAATAATGCGCTTCTAAAAGTTGTTTTACTGGCATGGAAACACTGCAAACAAGGATCAGCTGAATGAAAAATGCATATATTAAGAAAGACCTGAGAAGAGGTTTTCATGACTCTTCTTTTCTCAGTAATTCTTATTTTAGAATAGGTTCTAATGGGATGAACACTTTTCTTGAAATTAGGACGGCAGCAGGTGCTTCCCTTTCAGGCTTGTTGTGTCTCACAGCACAGATTCCTGGTTAGGAGCAAACTGGGACAGCTGAACTTGGGCAAGCAAAACAGGTTTATATAACAAAACTGTTGATTCCGTCAAATGTAGAAATAGTTTTAGTGTGTACTAAAAATAAAATGACAAAATGTAAACGTTGATTTTACTCCATTAAATTCTACAAAGGCAGACCTATGTGCATTTAATCTTATGTAGGCAGCATGAAAAAAAATAAACATGAGCTTTAAATGGAAAGATAAGGCTTTCACGGCTAGTAAAGCCCTTAAAGCATTTTAGAGGCATCCAGGTATTTGTGTTGCAAAAAGCCTTTAATATCACAAGATATGAAAATGCTCTTTTGAAATACAGTGAAGAGCTATTGTAAGAACAGAGTAAGTGAATATGCAAGCAGGAAACCCTAACTTGAAAAATGTAAAATAGGTCAAAATATATATTATGGACCAAATTATATCTATTTAATCCTAAAGAGCAAGTGAGAGATTTTTCCAGACTCCTCCCTCACCTTTTAAAAATAATTTAGGCAAAAGTATTTTATACCATCCCAGAATTCTTCTGTATGTTTGAATACAGAAAACATTTCATCATAACATTATGAGACTAAATTCACTGGTGATGCAATCCGAAGGGAAAACGGGCACTTACATTGTGTAACGTGGCATTTAGTGGTAAGTGAATGAAACGACAGCAGCGAGAAGAACCCAGAGGAGTGTGACGCCACTTGTTCCATCTCAAACCTCACCAAGTGTGTCTGGTGCCTTCACTGAAGTCAACAGCAACACTCAGATGTTCATTTGTAACTCATAATATATTTGAATTTGACTGCTATCCCGCTTGCTTGTGTTGTGATTCCTCTATCAGCAAAATTAAACTTGTGAAGTATCCATGATAAATATTTCTGTTCATCTTCTGCTTCACTCCTGAAGGTAACATTTCCATCTGCCTCGTTCTAGAGGCAACGGGAAAAAAAACCCAAACCATCTTTTTTCCACAGATGGTCAAGAAATAATGCAATTCGTATCTTAAATCCTGGAATTCTGCATCCTTATGACTTCATATAGAGTCTTCAAATCTCTCATTAGCATAGAAAGATTCAGACTCCTCCCTGGTTACTTAATTTCCAGGCAAGAACCCTATCACCAGTGGTGGTGCTACTTCAAGGCTCTTGTCCAGCTTAGCACATGGGTTTGGTCCCCCAGTCTTGTTGAGACTATTGATATTTTTCAGCCTTGGTCCATCTGATAAACAAACTGTACTCAATTTCACCTGGTACCCTTTTTGGCCTGAATCACCTTGTTCCCAGGGATTCAGACCACGTCACTGAACTCAGAGGAGCCTGTAGATCCTCAACGGCAAGATCAAATTAACCCTTTTCTTGTAGCTTTGGCATCATATGAAATAAGCACAGCTGATTTCTAATAGCTGAAGATTTGTCCTGTAGCATCTATTAAAAGCTGTGCATAAACTCTGACTCCTCACAGTCTGCTGGTTTTTATTACCATCCATATGAACTCATCCATAAACTTCAATGCCCTAAATTTCGCATCCAGGTCTCAGATACCGACTGATTACTGCAATTACATCCCATTCACACCCAAAACGCCAAAACCCCAGCCTCACAGCAATTATTTTGGCTTGGCATTTTGGTCTTTTAGCCCTTAGATTTTCTGGCGTCTTTGCAAAGAAGAAAATCTTTACAAACCAGTGACCGATTATTTCCACTGAATACTATTTAGTGCAAGTTATTTCTGCTTTTCACAGTAAGCGATATTTAGAGAAGATGTAGAGAGAGCCCTTGGAAGTCAGATTTCAGACCATGGACTCGAGGTCAGGAGTGACCTACCCACGCTGGGGCTCCTTTGCCCAAGCTCTCATTTTGGCCCCATTTCTTTATTGCACCATGTTATAGGGACCTGTTGGGTTGTCACCCACACACATCATGCTTTGTAGGATGGCATTTGACAACTAAGCATGGCATGATGGTGATTATTCTTTTGATTTTTTTTTGTGGGTTGTTTTTTTTTTGCTTGTAACTGTGTTTTTGTAAAACCAGGCTCAGGGCTACTAACAGAATATATACATGTGTACAAACATCTGCCCTTTAAGCCTTTTATTATTATTATTATTTGGTCTACTGGAACATGTATTAATAGTACGTTTAAAAATGTAATTTTTTTAGTCAGGTATCAACCTGTATGGACAATCTGGTGGCTTTTTTTACGTAAAAATGAACAAATTTAGTTTGTTCTGCATTACAGTACCAGAACAAATCCCATTTGAAAACCACCGTGGCACTCTGCCCAGGCTGAGGTAGAACTGGTTGGAGGTTAGAGATTACTCAGCCAGAACATTTTATTTAAAGTTTACATGCACATTTACTAATGTAATTTTCTGCACAGTTTAACATAAACATTTTGATTGTTTCCAACATAAGATTGGGACTACTTTGAAACAAGAACTCTTTCATAAAGTTTCTGGGAAATACCATATTCCCACCTCATTTTCCTCCTGAAAGTAAACACAAAATGACCTCACAGTTGAGGTGGAAGCATTGTCTGCAAATGACATATTTGGATTTTATCACAGGTCATCTTCCCTGCCCCACTTGCAGCCTTTATTATGATTATGAGAGTTATGAGGCTTTTCTCTGTTTTTGATCAGCCTGGAGGTTACAGATCTATTGCTTTCCCTGTGTTCAAAACAAGGAGCTGCAGTGATTTTTATTCCTTATTCATTATACTCTTCTCCAAAGGAGTAGCAGTTTCACCTGTGATACAGAGCTATAAAGCAACTACAATTTCTGTCCTGCACAGGATTTTTACTCATATCATAATGACCTGAGTAAGGGAGTGAAGAGAGAGAAAAGCAGCGTCTGGAAAAATGGAAATCCTTAGAAAAAAAAGTCTTTCAAAATTGTCATTAAAAATATTTGGAGAAGGACTCTGCTGCCAGAACAAGGTTGGGAATTTGAGGGAAAGGGACTGGTGGGAGCTCTCACAGGTGACTGGTCTGAGTGAACCAAATACCCTGAATCAAATCTTTTTATTAGGAGATGATATTTATATTATCTGACCTCTGTGAGAACATAGAAAAAAAAATCTGCTGTATTCAAATTTGATTCTCTCACAAGAGTCTAAGGGTGCAATTACATTAGTGTTTGAGTTTGCCTCCGCAGTGTACTTTTGACTTTATTAACTACCTGCACTTACTGTGTTTTTAAGTTATATTGTGGAGTGATCTTGGAGCAAATAAATGCCTTTTTTTCAGGTGAAACTGGACAAAAAGATATGACCCAGGAGCTTAC
Organism: Tringa tobata; assembly: GCA_033628505.1. Classification (NCBI taxonomy): domain Eukaryota; kingdom Metazoa; phylum Chordata; class Aves; order Charadriiformes; family Scolopacidae; genus Tringa; species Tringa tobata. The sequence continues at coordinate 13,541,706 of JAHREE010000245.1, forward strand.
TTACTGCATTCCAACCATTCCATCCATGAGATCAGACTAAAGTTAGTCCAAAAATAAACCCTCTGTGCCAACGGTTTCACTCTGCAAATCTTCTCTCATAGGCAGAATTATTGCCAATGCAGACATAGCTAAGGTGAGAAAGGTCAGCTCAAATTAACAACAAATTCTACAAAAAGCTTTGTTAGTCACTTTTGGACAAAGCAATTCCAAATCTCATGGTATTTTAAAATTGTTATTGAATCTGAGACAGGCAGTTAATAATATTCCATATTAAAAATTTGGAAACTGGAGCTCAGTAAGTTAACTGGCTCATTAACAACGTACAGGCGTTTCTATGGCTGAGCTGAGAATTAACCTACTTCTTACAACTCCCACTTGCATAGACAAGGAAAAAGTTGTAGGTGGTTTTACCACAACATTAGAGAATTGAATCTCTGGTATGCAAAACATACTGTCTTGGATTAGTGAGGAAAACACATTTGTGCTCCACATACAAAAGACAGAAAGATAAAAGACGTTCTACCTCAAATTCCTGTACAGACCTCCAAAAATTAGAAAAAAGACTACTAGGTATCAGGGCATAGTCATATTTTAATACTCCAGGAAGGGAGCAAGCCCTTAGTTTTGCAACCCCATGGACATTTGGCTTGTTTTAAGGATTCTGATTCAGACTGGTTTAATACAGATCCAAAATATTAGCTTCTGTCCCAAGTACCGAAGAACTACAGAAGGGAGAAGGAACGAGAAAATCATTCTAGCCTGAAAAGATCCACAAAGCCCAGTCAAAATACTCCCTCTGGACAGATTTTACGCTGTTAGAAATCATGTCTTTAAAGAGTAAGTAATTAAATGTACCGTATTCTATTCTATATAGAATAGAATAACAGCTTTCAGTTCCTGAAAATAAGAATACACGAGAGCAGCACCTGCTATGCTACAATAAAAAGATATTTGTGGAGGAACGGGTAACTGAGAAAGGACATGATCTTATTAGCGTGAGCAACCCAGTCTTTGCAGCTGGTGCAGGCCCCGAGGATGAGATAACCTGTCCTTGAAGGAATGTAGTAAGCAAGATAAGAAGAACTAAATCTGGTCAGTGTCAACAAGACCCTGCGCGTGAACAGCAACCCTCTACCAATCATGTAATTGCTTAAGGCGCGTGGACAGGCATAGTGTACCAATTATATTTTATTTTGTGCCGCGTGCTCTGCTTGACTGTCTATATAAACCGTGTAATGGCTTTAATAAAGCGAGAACGATCATACTCATATTGAGATTCCATCGTTACTCCGGGACCGAATCCCACTCCAACACAGGGGAATGATCTGAATCATTTATTATGTTTATAGAAGCAAACTCCAGAAATTCAAATTGATGAAATACCCAACTCATTGTAAACTTACTCATATGACAAGAGGCTGAATTCTAATCAAGAATTAACAGCAAAAAGGTATCTTTAGCAGTTTGAAGAACACTTGGCGACTAGATGCAAAACCAGCAAATTATTACATGTTGAATAGAACAGACAAACTTCAAAATACACAAAGAAACACAATGCATCTCTAGTACCAATTGTCACCACACCTGAAAAACATCTTTTCCCCAGGCAATGACAAGAATAAGGCAACAATTTCACTTTTCTGTAATCTGCCTTTAGGATCATTCCTTATTCCATGCCAATCTTGCGTCAGACTAAAACACGAGACCTTGCAAGGAACAGAAGAACATACAAGGCCAGGGAAGAAAAACTCTTTTGCCTGCACTAAATGAAAAAAGGTACTAAAGGCTGAGCCTAGGGAATAACATATGTTGCAAATAACAGCGAGTACCCACTTCCTGGGAGATTTACACAATAGAGTTCACACATCAGCAACTGCCTATAACATAAATTCAAATTGACAAGACTGAGGTATTACGGAACTGCACTTATCTCAAGATTGTCAGGAGAAGAAATTTCATTTCTTATGATTCATTTCAGCTGTACATCAGTGTATTAACTGGATGCATTACTGATCTTTGCTCCATCCAATTCCAGCTTATAAAACATGGACAAAGTGATCTCAAAAATATCAAAATATCACCCCTGGCTTTTTTTTTTTTTTTCCAAAGCACAGGAGCTTCTGACACATGTCTAAGGAAAACATTTCTTTGCGTTAGACACCCTATCAAAGCAACACATTCTGGAACAAGCATCTGCTTTTGAGCAACACGTTACTGTGTTAGCTTTTCTAGAGTTTGTACTAGAATATCTAGAAAACCTAGAAAAGATTTTCTAGATACTTTCCTCTGCTTGACTGGAAAAAAAACCAAAGATGGAAGCAATCACGACAGCCCTGATACACTAAAAGGGAAGGGAAAGGAAGGGAAGGGAAGGGAAGGGAAGGGAAGGGAAGGGAAAAGGTTGTCAATCAGAATCAGAGAATAAGACTGCTACACATCTGGGTGAAAACACCTTTCAAGCACAGAAGGCTGCTTCAAACATATACAAGCTGTCACTGTGCAATCAGTCAGTCTTTCAGTCTAAGACAGTATCATTTAACAGCTGCTACGAACATTACGAATACCATGGATGTCCCATTACTTTCATCTGGTCTCTGAAGCATAATAAGGAGCCAGCCATTAATAAAAAAAAGGGAAAACAATGTACCAAAATGAGCAGCAGCAGAAAGTACACTGACATAATAATGATGTTGTCCTAACTCTGAGGTTGTCAGTGAGCATGAACAGCATACAGGTGAGACCAGGATGCTGTTTAATTTTATTTGGATAGGCAGCAGGATTCGTAATTGTTTGAGAATCCTTCTTCACTGTTCCCTAAGCAAAATTGCATTTTTGGGATGTATCAAGTTCTAAAACCCCAGATAAAGGCACTATAAATAGGTTTTACTATGCAGTTGCCTCAAAAGAGTGGGAGAGTAGCAAGTGACAGCATTCTACTTGTTTTTCAGTAGCTCTGCTTAGCCGCCTGCAAGATCAGGGCCCTGCTGAAAAAGACATTACATAAAGGAAGAATAAAAGTTTCTTTCCCAAGAGTTTACAGTGAAGACAGACAAAGAGTCAGGAAATTACTCAAGTAATCTGCAAGTCAAAGGACAAAGAAAGTCACATCTCTTCCACTAATTGTCTCTAGACACAGAGCCAGCGCTCTCCTACCAGTTTTGGATTCCCACAGGAAAAAGAGATACCTCTGATCTTTAAAGTAACTGTGTCAATGGATGTTCACATCCTTGATTCAAACTGTTCTGCACTCCTAAGACCTTCCTGATCTTTGTGACTACTTCATGACTACTGCCAAAGTCAGCATTTTTCCTGTGAAGGGCAGCCCTTAGCAGTAACAATTTGCTTCTGATGTTTAAAATGGTTGGTATCACACTTATCCATTTTCTGGTCTTGTGCCATTTTCTCATGGGCAGCCATTCCAAATAGTCACGTTAAAATTTCCACCGTCACATCGTAATGCTATTTTGACAGCACCACTTTTAAAATCTGGTGTCTCAAACTACTACTGAGCATTATTGGCCGACATTTATTCCATTAATTGAAATACAGACAGCCAAGCTATTCAGCTGGGAATCATAATTTTGAGTTTCAGAAATTGGCTGCAGTGAAGCAACCACAGTGAAGTGAAATACGCCAATATTATTTTATCTGAAATTTTTATTTAGTTCCAGTTCACTACCTGGAAATGAAGCGACATCTTATGGTCAATGATAGGCGGTGCGAGCCCACAGACCAGGCAACCCTTACATCGCTTGGAGCACCACCACGGAGGTTTTTACCTCTCTAGTAGCTTTACTCCCATCTAGGTCCTCTGTAGACAGTATCATATTTTCCATAGACTCACATTTAATAGATGTGAAATTATCACTTCAAATAGGACACTCAAAAAATCTCACAGAATAAACATGTTTCAAAACTATAAAAAATACAGTATCCCAGGCTCCACTGCAGCTCCTTAGAGTTATTTACACTTTCCACCAAAATTGATACAGCTGCAAAACAGCATCTCAGTTGAATTTTGGTGTTTACTGTCTCAATTCTTTGCTCACCTCTTGGTCCACTTAAAAAGAATACTGGTTTGGTATTTCTGAAGTCCTTAGGGGAGAAGGAAATAGTGCAGAAACATTATCTGCCTAATCTCCTTGTTTCTTAAGTCAAATTGCTTCAGGTTTTTTTTTTGTTTGGGGTGGGTTTTTTGTTTGTTTTTTGTTTGTTTGTTTTAGGACATAACTGGATCTAGCTTAGCATCAATGCATAGAGATTTTGGAGAGATGTAGAGTACATTTTCAGACAACAGGAGATATTTATCATTAGAAACAATCATATATAGGGCTTATCAATGTTTCATGATTTATTCAAGACTCGCACCAAACAGCCATTGTTCTAAGCGTGCACGTAGATACACAAAGACAGCAAGGAAATAACAATTCTTACACAGAAGGAAAACTAGAGCACACGACTTATGGTTGCTAAGGAATATAAACAGTGATGCAGAGATCTGCCACATGAATCCAGGGGGGATAAGCATCCAAACGTTTCTATGCTTTTTCTTTTTTTTTTTTTTAAATTTGTTTCAGGAGGATGACACTGGAATTGGCTAATACACTACACAAAGCCCACAGAAATCAATGGAAATCTTTCTTTTGACTTCTCTGGGCTCTAGTCTGTGCCATGAACTGCAACAATGACAACCTGGAAATGAAAAAAACAGATTACACAAAAAGCAGCTCAGATTCAATCGGTGTTTCCACAGACAGCTCCACAAAGAAGTTTGGTGTCTCTCCATTTGTAGCTGTTTGGGGACATAGTCCAAATACTCAGTAGTTTTCTTACAGGTTTTCATTTTCTGGGTTATTTCATATTTATATACCCATCTTTTATTTTTGTCTGTACATCACATTATTAGGAGGTAATGACCTAAATTTGAAATTCTTTGAGCTGTGGAAGTTTGTAAAGAAATTTGATTTTCAGTGTAAGAGCATTCACATACCAACTACGCAAACAATCCTCCTCACCTACATGAAAAACCAGGAAGGAACTCTATTTCTATTTCAATACACTCCATCCAATTATGAAGCCTTTTAGCAGATCTGAACACTGCACAAAGTCACCCAAAAAGAGAAAAAGAAAAGAGGAAAAAAAGGTATCTTGCTATGGAGCCTCCTCTCTTTTCTAGAGCCATTTTGCTCTCATACCTGAGCTTTGTCTTGAGCAGGTTTCGGAAGATGAGTTAAAAAGCGGCACTGAGAACCTTAAAGCCTGGTCATTTACTGATTTAAAGACTAGAAATGCTCCTGTGCTTACCCCTTCCATCATTTTTACTCTCCTGCCTCCAAGCTAACTAGGAAAACCTAGGAAAATCTGTGTTGCAAGGCACCTGATTTCACGTGCCCTTGCACTGGTTTTTCAGACTACTTTATACCTACAGAGGTCTCTTCCATTTTCCACTCAGGAGCATGGACCACGGCAGCCCTGAACTGCTGAAGCCCAAAGCCATGACGAGAAAATGACAGGGTGTCTCTGGAGCTCTCCAACTGCCAGCAGCTACAGTCACATGTGTTGTCCAGCCAACAGCATGTGACACCAAGAGGGAGGAGGGGACATGCCACAACACAATTGGTCCTGCTCATTTGTGGGGAAAAAAAAGAATAAATTAATTTCAGATGTCCCACTTCAAATTTTGATCTAAATCCTGCTTCCTTCTCTCAGCGGAAGCTTTAGTGAAAACATGACACAAAGTGGATTAGAGCGTTGAAAAGCAAGAACGTTTTTGCTGTGCTTCAACCAAAGCCAGTTCCTTCATCCCCTGTGGCTCCAGCAGAGCAAAGCCCCAGGCGGGGTGGGGGCACAGGCTGCGCTGCTGCTTTATAGAGCTCAGAGCAGAAGGAGAGCAGTGCCCCTGGTCACCCCCTTACCGCTGCCCTAGTGAGGCCTGCAACACGCCACCGGGTTCCACTCCCCCCCTCGTTTTAGCTATTTATAGACTAGTAATTTCATTTAAAACCTGATGTATTGACCAAACACGCCAGCTCCGCTAGTTCTAACCTTCTGGAGGAAAGGAAAACGACAAGAGGTGCCACATTCTCCCCCCTTTTCCCCACGGTCCACCTTCGCTTCGCCCCATGGCTGAGGGGCGCGGCCCGGGCACCCCCCCTCTCCCCGCACCCACACGGCTTCGGACCTTCTTTTGAGGGCATTACACAGAAGGAACCGAGGGGGGAGCCCTGCGTTTTACGACTGTTGCACGAATCCGCACAGTATCGGCGTCTGAACCCCCGCAGCGAAAGGCGGCCCTGGCGCCGGCCCTGCCCGCAGCTGCCGGCCCCGCTCCCCTCACGGCCCAACGGCAGCCGCGCCGGCCAGGCCGGGCCGCAGCCCGCTGCCCAGGGCCCCGGCCCCGCAGGAGCCGCCCCGGGAGGCGCTCGCCGCCCCGCAGCGGGCGGGCCCGCACATGCCCAGCAGCACGGGCAGCCGCCGCTGCCCTCTCCGGCCGCCGCCGCCGGCCCCGCGCCGTCCTGCCGGTAGGTGCGCGCGGCCGGGCTAACGGCCGCCACCAACGCCCCCCCCCCTCCCGCCGTGAGGGGCCGCGGGAAGGGGGCCGCAGCGGGTCGCTCGGGGAGGCCCTGGGGACGCCGTGCCCCTTCCAGGAAGGGTGGGGGGACAGCGGTGAGGAGCCTCGGGCATCGCCGCGGGGAGCGGGGCGAAGCGCTGCCCGAGATCCCCCCTAAGGCACAGCCGGCCTGCCGGGCCCCGGGTGGAGGCGGCGGCGGGAGGAAGGGCCGAAGCCGTGCCTGAGGGGCTGGAGCAAGGCTTCTCCTCAGCCAGCAGCGCTGCGGCAGGGCCTCGGGGTGCTGCTGCGGGGTGAGGGGAGTCCAGAACGGGGTTTTTAGAAAGCGTGAGGTGGGTTGTTTTTTTTAAGCAGCCTCGCTCAACAGATCATTTTAATACCTGCCAGCACATGCGTGTTGCAGCAGCTGCTGAAGGAGTATGTTCTGTGAATTCAGTAAAGGCACAACTTGGAAGGGGTGGTCCAGATGACAGGGTCTCCCTGCCCGTCATTTCATCCCTCTGCTTTCCTTCCCGATGAAGGAGCAGGTGGCTTTCCTGGGAGAACAGGCCTTGAGGCTTCCCGCCGGACTTCGGTTCACTATCCACCGAATCTCAGTGGACTACAGGGAAAAGGGGGGGGAAACACTCATCTGAAGCATTTTGAAAGACATTCTTAATTATCCTTCCTAAGAAAACACCTCTAACTTGATGAGTGTTGTGACTTGTAATGATGGCTTGCAATCATTAAAGCGCTTTAAATGCAATACTTAATACAGCTAAATAAAGCTGGAATCTCATTTAAAAAGACCTGATGGGTGTTCAAGATCTGTCAGATCTTCACATTTGTAATCTGCCTCTAAAACTCCACAGCTGGAGTAAAGGGAGGGGAAAAAGGCTTTTTCCTGTTCACTACAGACCAACAAGTTCCCCAGATCAAAGCTGTACTGCTACTGATATTTGTCAGAACAGCAGCATCTGGCCTATTCCCACTGTGCCAGTGTCACCAGGAAGCTGTGACAGAACCTGAGTGTGAAACAGAAACTTTACCCCTGATTTCAAAGTGGAAATTCCAGCACTGATTTTAACATTAATAAATTGACATGTAATTTATGATAGAGCACACCTATGGAGATGACGAATTGGAAGCGTTACTTGTTGGCAATGCACATACCAAAAGCACAGGGATTCCTTTTCACTTTTCCAGCTTCACATCCAACTAATTGCTCTTTCCCCATAGGTATGAAATACTCTCGATTCATCACCACTGTGAGTGCAGCAAGAAAAGCATCTCCAATAAGACTTTTGAGTGAGTATAGAACCGTTCTTTCCAGGTTCTCTGGACAGGTATCATCCTGTGTTCTAGACTTTGCTGGGGTATCATGGCTAAAGACTTGAGAAGGCTTGAAAAAAACTGTAAGCTGGTTAACTTCTGTCAAGTTGAGATGTCAAGCAGGTATAAAGGAGAATAAAGTGAATAGCCCTGGACCCATCCAGACAGAAGAAATAGTATTATCATTTCAACACGTGTCTGGAAAAAAAATCTCTGTGACTGGCTCTGAAATAGGGCTTTTGGCACAGCTTGCTACTGAATTTAGGCCGGTTGTCTGGAAACAAGCAACTGCTAATGACTTGAAAATCAATGCCAGCATAATGCTTCTTTGCACCTGGCTTTCCTGTGTCCTGTCTTCCCTCAGTGTTGCTACACTTTCCTTTTCTATGTGACACAATCTTTAAGCTACCATGTTACATAGTCTTCTCTGTGACAGATAGAACAGGTTAACTGCCTCAGTTGAAACCTACAGGGTCCTGATGGAATCGGAGCATGGGACATACATCACTAGTTAAGCCTTCAGAGGTCAATTTCCTCTCTTGGTAAGGGGTTGGCATTTGCTGTTCTGCCTAAAATGCTTCGTACAGGTACAGCTAAGTCAACTAATTCACTCTAGTCAGTCTCTATGCTTTTTCAAGTAATACATTAATATGCATCATAACACAAATATTAAGTAGCGCAGCTTGTGCAGAAAAACACACTGAGGCTGCGGTTTTGATGATGAGGTAAATATGTTTACCAGACCAAAAGTCGTAGACGTGACCCATATTGCTGAACTGATAAGAATTAACTCCCCATGCACAAGTTTGCAGTGGAGTACAAACTTGATAACAGGAGGCTTTAAACCAGATCTGGTACCATCTGTCCTCTCATATCTGATGTGAAAGCATCAAGCCAGCACGAATACCATATTGTGAGCTCTTGGATTTAATACAATCAAATGTGCTTGCTGGTTTGAGGTCCAGTCTGTGCTGCATAGACTGGATGTGAGTGATTGTGAAACTGTGACTTTAAAGCAAGAGTTGCTAACATTTTCTTCATACTGAATTATTTACACAGCGGCTCTGCCACTAGAGGCAGGCTGCCAGAAATGTTCCTGCTACCTGATGAAAAAGCTATAGTCATAGATGTAACTATCAGTGTAGCTGCACTAGTGCCACATCAGCTAAAGTGAGACTGAATAACAACAGCATAGGTGATTTTTTTTTTTTTTATATCTCCCACCTGTGTCATCCCTCCCAGCATCTATTTAATCCAAGTAGAAAGGTGAGTTTAAAAAGAATTATTATCCTTTTGAAATCCTGCAGTTAAAAAAATAAAGTGAAAAATGGAACAAGCTTTTCAGGACCATTATTATATATTGACTAAAGGATATGATCAGTGTTGTAATAATGAAATTGTAACCATGTGTTTTTTTTTCTTTTTACTCTAGCTGAATTGATGCAGAAGTCTCCTCCATCTCTCATCTCTCTGGCTGGGGGGGCACCAAACCCTAACCTTTTTCCATTTAAGAGGGCTACGGTTGCCATTGGACATGGAACCGCTGTTGAGATTGGGGAAGATCTGATGAAGAGAGCTCTCCAGTACTCGGCCTCAGCAGGGTATCTCTCAGGGCTGCTTGCAATTCAAGATACCAGAATCTAAGGAACATAATACCTTTTATTTTGCATTAATTCACCTGGGTTTTTAAAAACTATTTGTAAAACCTGTTTACAAAATCAAGTTTAAACTGAAATGCGAGGCAAATTGAAATAAGTTAAGTGGAAAATTTTAAGCATATTACTAATTAAAAAAACCCCCACAAAACTAATACTAGTAATTCTCAAACCAGAACATCTACTGGCTGTTAGCATCTGAGAATCTAGACTCCCAAACTGCTAGGAAGAATAATTTTGTGTTTTGCAAGAAAACGTTAATTAAAAGATACTGCATAGTATCTTATATACTAAATACTACATGTTATCTTATAACATAGTTTGGCTCATTCTGGAGTATTTGTTTTGCTCTCATTTGGTGCCACATATTAAAGTCAGTATGTACTACTTGTGGATGTAGTTAGAGGTATTCATAGTACTGTCATTTTTAGTACAAAAATGACATATCATTAAGTTACTTTAGCGCTCCTGTGAACTCCCAAGCAGACACCACTTGAGTCAGGCATGTGACAGGTTTGCAAAAATATTTAGGTACCTACAGAGGCATACAGGGCATTAATCAGTGAAGTTAAGACTTAACATTTGAATGAACTCAGCCACCTGTGAACATCCTACAACATCTTAAAACATTTTTTTGTTTGTTTCATAAATCTGTATTATCTGCAGCCTATTCCTAGCAGTATTGCAAGCTTTGTCACATCGCCACATTCGAATATGGAAAGATCACTCCTAGGAGTGGATGTTGTTCAGCCTCCACCCCTATTCCATCCTTGGCATATTATTTACGCTCAGAATTCAGTGTGATAATTTGGTGTTGAGATGCCCATCTCTTCTGCTTTTCCATAAGAAACATTTATCTAATTTTCATCATTTGATAAAGGGGTCATAAAATTAGCATCTAAGTGTATCGTTGTTACAGTTGAAATCAGACTCAGAAGTGTGTGCTAGATTTGGCAGTGAACTAGAGGAACAGCCTAGCTTCAGCCTGTATGTTAATGTACACCTTGTTTTATTCATGTTTCAGGATTCCAGAGTTGTTGTCTTGGCTAAAGGATTTCCAGCGGAATTTACATAATCCCCCCACATCCAACTACAGTCCTGAGCAAGGACAAATGGAAGTGTGTGTCACAACTGGCAGCCAGGAAGGCTTGTGTAAAGTAAGACCAAAAGCTTCATATGTTAAAAGCATTTCTTTCAGAAAGATGTTTATTCTTCTGTAGGTTGAGTTATACTTGGCATTAAGTGCCACTATAACTACATGCAAGGTAGTTTGTTAAATATATGTCTCATGGTATTATCAGTACAGAAAAATAGAACTGAAATAAAGCTGGTGTGGCAAGTCTAATCTGTGAGGGCTGCATGAATGTCTGGGTAGACCAAATAGCCTGTCAGAAAATATGCTATAATGCAACATCTCATGTTATTCAAGTAGAGCAGTAATAAGTACATAGGTGCATTAATTGCATTACCATAACTCAATTCTAATTATGTTAGACTTCCTTAAATAATTACCCTTTCTAGTCCACTCCCATTGCTGCTTAATTGATCCTTTCTGTCACTGAAGCAGTCTTTCTATTGTATGAGAGCACTGTCTTTCCATATTCCCTAGCTGATTCCCTAGCTTCATTTGACTGTAAAGCAGATTTTTCATCTGTTCGTTGCTTTTCTCAGGCAGTATAACTGAACAGTTAGGGCATTACTAATATCTAATGAAGATTTTTAATCCCAAAGAAGTCAGAAGTATGACGCATGTGTACAAGAATGGCAAAATCTTTCTAAAATAGACTTCCCTTTCACAGGTGTTTGAAATGCTTATTAATCCTGGGGACAATATCCTTTTGGATGCACCTACATATTCTGGGACATTAGCAGCTGTAAGTACTTTTTAGCTGCAAAATGTTGTGAATGTTACATTTGAAGTAAACTGATCTGAAGTACCTGATCTGCAGGCTTATATGTACACTTACATGTTCTGTAAAAACATATCAAAGAATCAAGTTTTTAGTGTTAGTCCAGTTAAGTTCATAAATATTAATTCATAGAAGCTTTTCTGCTAAAAGTTTTATAAAAGCTCTTCCCAGGACAGAAGTTCCTCTTCCAAATCCTGGTTCATTCAAGGGCTATGGTCACAACCTAGTCAGGTTAAAGCAAATTTATAACAAGTGGGTATTCAACATGTGGGTATTCAACGCGTTCACCCAAAGTATTTTATGATCTGATAATACCATAGCTATAAGTGGTATGAAATTGGAACAGGCCTGAAACATCCATATATGAAGGTGTTAGTAAGAACTATGCAAAAATAGCAAAGTTTACTTCTGAAAAATAATTCAATCAGTACGTAATTAAATCTCAGCTCAAAATGCTTGAGAACTGTATGTAAGAAGGGACAGGATAGATAATAAACCACAATTTCAGTCTAGTCTCCCCTTGCATCAAAAGGTATTCTGTTATTTTTTGCTGTGCTAAGTTTGAGTATATCTTGTCTAATCAGATGTACTTTGTTAGGAATATATTTTGACAGTGCAGCAACTTGCATTTCTACTTAAAAATGCAGTGTACTATATGGTACAAACTGAAATTCCACAGGGAGAGACAGCTTGCTTTTTGTTAGTATTTTACTATATTTTTTCATGCTGCTGTCAACATGTCATTGCAGTAACATCATTTCATTCTCTCTTGTATTGCTGAGCATATCTATTGAGAATAAATTCTTTGCCCTTTGTCAGTGAAGAGTAGTTTATAGTTCTGGCATTTCCACTGAAGTAGAGTAGAAATTCTCACTAGGAAATGAAGGTGCTTACTGTCTGTGGTGAGAGTATGAGGAGTCCTGAGAGAACACAGTTCAAATTCACAAAATCCCTTTCTGTTTGCAAAACCATGTGTGATTTCCTGGAGAAGAGCAGCAGTTGGACACAGGAGCTACCCCTTTCTTGTCAGTTGCCTTAACAAGGCAAATAGAGTACTGTGATAAGCTTGACAAACTTCACAGCAATTTCAGGCAAACTTTCTTTTGAATCATGAGGAAATGAAGTTTGATATAGCTGTAAAGTCTGAAAGACTTTGTATCACTGAAATTTTACAATGCCAATGACAAAAGGAAGACCTTTGAATTACAGGATTATGACAGTTTGTTCCTCCTATCAAAAGCTGAGACCTTTGGGTTGTAACATAATTAATGTTCCTAGTGACCAACATGGCATTATTCCAAAAGCTCTAAAAGAAATTCTATCTGCTTGGAGCCCAGAAGATGTCAAAAATCGTAGCCACCACCTCCCCAAATTCCTGTACACTATTCCGAATGGCTGCAACCCAACTGGAAACTCTCTGACCACAGAGCGCAAGAAGGAGATTTACCAGGTACGTAGCTGGGACCTCGTGAACCATGTAGGTGGAAAGCGATAAATGCCAGTCTCATTTCAGTTGAGGATACTCCACGTGTGGTCCTTGGGCCCGTTATTGGTCCAACAGACATTCCTCCTAGAACTTGTTTTTAGCAGAATGGCTTTCATGACAACTCTTCAGAGGTGCAGTATGCATTAGATAAATTGTTTTTGCAATAGTAGCCCATTGCTGGCTGGTATCTTTGGCACGGGCTTCAAACTGGACTTACTGCAAGTTTTCTGCACGGTTTGGGCACTGCATGGAACAGACTTCCAGTTTTATGTGTGTGTCCTTGTATGGCAGGTATCATCTTTACTCTTAGAATTGCTTGATGCCTAAATCAGGCATTTGAAAACTTCTCTTGATAGACCCTTGTATAATAATGAACGAGGAATCCATGGGATCGTAATGTGGTCCTGGTAATAGGGCCAGGGTATAGGAAAAACTGAGTTTACAGTGTCTTTACATTTTAACAAATCTTTACTTTTTAGTAATTTCTTTAGCTTGCAAGAAAATATGATTTCCTCATAATAGAAGACGATCCTTACTACTTTCTTCAGTTTGAAAAGGTAATTTGTCTTCCATACTCCTTAGTAACATCGTCTGTTCTGGTGCAGGACAGAACTAAGGTTTGAGCCATGGATGTTCTTTCCTGCATGTTCCTTCATGTCCTACCAAGATCAGTCTATGCTACTTTCAGTTGTTGTCCCCTTTGTGGCATTTTATTGCATCAGTCCTGTTAATCAGTGGCTCAAATTCCTCAAGCCTTATACAGGACAGAATTTCCTTCAGTTGCCAGAAAATGGCAAAGACTTTGCCTTCAGAGCAAGACAAGCATGCCACTGAAGCAGCACTTGAAAATAGCAGCCTCTTAATGTTCCTTTCAGCCTAGCCTCTTCATTCAGTGGAAGACTGCTTACTCCCAAACGACTATATCCCATTTTTACCCCTTTGCCATTCGGAGAACCCTAGAGAGTTCTCCCAGATACCACAGGACATAGTACTGGGTAGGCAGCTTCCTTCCTTCATGGAAGTTTTCCTCAAATGGGTAACAATCAAGTGTTGATCTGTCTTCACACATGGATCTACAGTCTGCACAGTCTACCTAACTTCAGGATTAAAAACTGGTCTTATAAAGCAGTAAAACATTGGTAGAAGCTAATGTTCAGTATTTTCTATTTTGAAATAGGTTTTTAAGGGAGTGGGCAATAAAACTGCTTCACTTGCTCATTGAATAGCATCGTGCAGCTTTGTTGGAGGGTGTAAGGTGAGAAGGTGTAAAAGTAGAATTCTTGATAAGGAAAAAGTGTGCTGAACTCAGATCATCACAATTTGGTCATATCTTCTGATTTCCCTTTTTAAGCAAAACCTAAAACCTACAGAGCCTCATCTTAGAAATTACAATATCTGTTTACTCCACAAAAAAAATCTTGGCAGAGAAATAATTTCTTTCTCCTAATTATGGCATCATACAAAAACTTGAACTGTGGGCTGAACCCTGGTATACTGAACAGTGGGCTAAGCATCAAAAAAAAAAAAAGCTGATTTCTTGATGATTTTCATAGAAGACTCTCACCCAAATAGCCTAAACAATCACTTGTCAGCAAGTTACTGCATTTTTTTTCTTGGAATGCACATCTGTAAAATATTTACTATCAAATAGTTTAAGAAATTAGTTATGTCTTCATAGTAAAGAAAATAATTCCATCATAATCCTTACTAGCACCTTGAATTTTATTTTTTATTTTTCTTCCAAGCCATGGGCTCCAACTTTCCTCTCAATGGATGTGGATGGCCGAGTTATCAGGACTGACTCTTTCTCTAAAATTCTCTTGTCTGGGTAAGGCCAGCTTCGGACTGCTCAGCATTGCCTGTTCAGTTATGGCACAAGACTAACACTTCATACAAAATGATCAGACGTGTCAGTGTTTTTTCATCTAATACCTATCCATTTCTGGAATGTACTTTCAGATCCACAGCTTCTCTCAGTCCGCTCACTTTTCATGTCATCTCTTGGCAGTCATTTAACTCCAGATTCTGTTTCTCTTCTGATACAGATAGCTAACCTGCTCTCCCATGGCAGCCCATTCTTGCAGACACCATATAGACAGAAAGACATGCTGGATTCCAGCTCTGATCCTGGAACTCCTAGGAGCTTTTCTCTCTTCTTTCTCTGTTTCTCCTTCTATCTCTTACCATTCCTGCAGGACTCCCTGAACATATGATACAGAATAGAAATGATAGCATCTTTCTCCACAATTTATTCATAGGATTATACTGATCTCTTGTCTTCTAGCCTTACAATTCTGGCAGGTTGTTTCCACTTGCCTGAATGACTAACTGGCTGTTTTTCATTTCACACAAGTCAACATATTTGTTTTTTAACTTGCTTTTGTTTATTATCCTAATAGATATAAGAAAGTAATGTGAATTCTGCACTGGCAGCTAGTGGATTATAACCCCATCTCTGAGAAAGTGAGGAGACAACATGATGCTAAGTGTGATTGCACTTTCAGAAGTGACACTGCAAACAGGCATGATGCAATTTTATCTTTGTCAAAGACACATATGAGCTTACTGGTTCTATTTTTCTTCAAAGAAAAACTTCGGCCTATCTGTAAAAATGGGTCATAAGAACTGAAGCATGAATGAGAATCTAGTTTATCAGTCTAAATTCCATTTATTCTGCAGTACTGAAAGGGAGCGAAAGAGTAAGGCTGTTTGACGCTTCCCATCTGTTTCTCATAAAGCCTGAGCATTCATGATTTTTCATCATGTGAAAACCTAACTCTCCTTCCCTTTGATTCATGTAATCTTTGTGGTTGCAGAGGAAAGCTTACAAATGTGGGATATGTCCTGCAGTCTCAGAACTAAGAAGATATTATAAGCTTTAAAAACCCTTAGATGTTTTTATTTCATGACTTTGATACTCAGGTCATAAGTTGCATAAGCCTGGGGCTTAGGGCAGTATTAAGATGTAGATAAACTTAAATGCATAGAGGATCCTTTCAATATCAATGAAACGGTTACATTTTTTACCACTTATAACTATAACTCACACAAGGTATTGCACACTGCATTTCTGCAGTAACTTTTTTTCTTTTTTTTTCTCTAGGTTAAGAATAGGTTTTCTGA
Source organism: Tringa tobata (assembly GCA_033628505.1). NCBI lineage: Eukaryota > Metazoa > Chordata > Aves > Charadriiformes > Scolopacidae > Tringa > Tringa tobata. The sequence goes on from JAHREE010000245.1 coordinate 13,557,759, forward strand.
CAGGTCCCAAGCCTCTTATCGACAGAGTTATTCTACACATTCAGGTTTCAACAATGCATACCAGCACTTTCACACAGGCAAGTACCAAACCGCCAACTGAATTGTCCTTGGAAAAGATAACATATTCCAAGTCACAGGAAACCACAGACAAACAGCTTTGCACATTTGCAGTTGCTCTGCACTTTTACAGTTTTGTTTATAAGCAGCACATACATTGTCAGTTCTGCCAAAAGAAAAGAGACCACCGTAGAAATTACAGCCAGAGCTACAGGGTGTCTCAGCGCATGGAAAGCACAGCTAAATGCCCATAACCTTCAGGTTTCAAGACTCAAGAATTAAAATACTTCGTATCTCTTGCTAGTAGGTTCACTTGAAAAACCACAATGTAAAGCATACATTGGAAGCACTTAGGTTTTTTTCTGTTTTTCATTCTACTTTGTAATTGGAACAATACGGGCAGTCCACAGAGACATTATAAAGCAGGCTGCCAGCTACAGCCCCTTTATAATTAGTAATAAAGACACATTGAGCACATCTAAATATGGCTTCCATCTTCCAGCCCCTTTAGGTCAGCCCAGAGGCAGTATTAAAGCAGAGAAGCTGATATGGGCAGGAAGGTAAAGCAATATAACATTGCCTTCCTTTTTCTCCCTGATTACCATATTCAGCTCTCCATCCATTCTTCCCTCCCCCACCCCAGCTTCCAAACACTGCCATGATCCTTGGAGACAGCAGTAACACGTTCTACGATGGCCTGTTGCTGTTGCCACCTCTGTTTATAAAGGGCTCCAAGAGACCCCACATGCAATTTCTTGCCTGTGTGGAATTTTGAATAACAGTACATATCTTTTGATAATTGCAGAACAGTCCTGTTTAAAATATGGTATTGATGATGTGTTTTATTTCTTTAGATTATGATATCACAGCTGCTTCAGCAATGGGGAGAAAAGGGTTTCTTGGAGCATATAGACAGGTAGGGTCATGTCATATGCTGAATCCCATCATCTGTCATTCTGCTTCTCCTTACCTACATAAAACATTCTTTGTAGTAAAGAGGTCAGAGCAGGTACCAGTATTAGGCCACGGGGATAAGCCGGGTCACCAAGACTGACCGTATTCACACAAGAGTCCTGAAGGAGCTCAGTGTGAAGTTGCAGATATGCAGGTCAGGGCATGTAAACTACCACCACAGACCCACCACCTGCCATTCCACCAGCATGGTTATTGTGCAGCTCCCAACTGAAAGGGAGCTCAAGAGGATCCTGGGAGCGCCAAGTCAGTAAATAAAGTTGTCATCCCTGCTAAAGTGGTAGAGCCTATAGCAAAGGCTAAGGTCACTGAGCACAAGATCTATTGAGGAAGAGTCAGCATAGCTTCTATAAAGGGAGCTCTTGCCTCACTAACTCGGCAGGGATTCACCCTCTAACACCCTTAATCTAATGATTGTGGATGCTGATGGAAAGACCTACAGAGAGCAGCAAGGTTCACCGACACTTGTTAAACATTACCTCTGTCACTGTGCTTGGAGACAGAGCGCTAGGCTAAGGTTTGACTCAGGATTTTTAATATACTGACTAACATGTTTGTTTTTCAATTATTATGCTGGAGGAGCACAGTTTCTCTTGAGTATCTGTGCTTCATTTCAGATGCCATACTTGGATGCCGTTAGAACCCCAAGCTTCCTACTTCAGTGGGTAGTGTGCTACACTCTGCCTAGGCCTGTAACAGGAACGTGAGCAAAGCATGGGAAAAGTTCTTATATCTGACTGTAATGGCCACTTCTGTCCCCGAAGCACCTGCCTGTTGTCCATACTGTAAACATTAGTATTTTAAAAACCAAACCAACAAAAAGCAAACAGCAGACACACCAGCCCTGGCTTTGCCTTGTTTTGAGAAATAGGAGCATAAAGATAGGCTTTGCAGGGAAACTCGGACCATGCTTTAGCTTAGCTTTCAGTAGTTAGAAAAATATATCCTAAATGCATCTCTTCACTTACTTTCTTCTTGTAGGCCAAAAAGCATCCTTGTTTAAGCCAGAAGTCTGTTCTTCCTCTTGGCCAATGAAAACAATACTGCAGTAGGGTAGCTGCAACCCTTTATAACCTTCTAGTTGTCAGGTGATTTACTGATAAGGCCCAACAGCTGCGTGTAGTCTCTTCCAGGTGATTTTCATTTGGATAAGGTTTACTTGTTAGATTATGCTTTTAGGTAGGAGATAGCCTATTTGCAGCAGCTGCATTTTTGTGCGAGTCTTGTCTCGCTAAAACTTATGTTTTCATTCCAACATGAAAGTAAAACCATAACAGAAAGGCAAAAAACTTGCAATAGAATTTGTGATGTGGTAAAGACGGCGTAAGCGAGATTTCCCATTTCATGCAAAATGTAGCAATTGGTATAGGCTGAGTCCCAAAACTGTATAAGCTTTTGATGGGGTTAGTGTTTGTCAATAGGGTGTAATAAAATGCATCAAAGCTATTGGTTCAGAGAGTATTTAAAAAAAAGTAAAATTATACAATTTACTAAGTACAGTTTCTGTACAGAGAAGGAAACACATTTGCATTGATTTATGAACTCTGTATCAGACATTTCTCTTGTGTCTTCCATTGCAGAATCACAGCTGTCTCATTTTATGTCAACAAAAGCCACTGCACAAGATTTGTCCATGTTGAAATTCGGGTTAGGGTCATTTTTCCCAGTAAGAGATTGAATTATTTGGAAGTTTTACTTAAAGTGAGAAGGAAATAGATTCAAAAGCGTAGGAAAGGGGAAGCTGTCAAATAGTGATGACAGGTTTATAATCTGATTTGCTTTTTACCTTGTGAAATGTCATTTCCATGTGTACCTATTACACAAATTCTACCCAAAAGCACAAATATCGAGTCTGTGCTTTTGCATATGTATAAGTCCTTGATTTTCTTTGGTATGCCTGTTTTGTGTGGTAAATATTGCTAACAGGGCTTGTATCCACTGATATAATAGACAGAATGGATATAACATATAAAGACTTTCCATGGCCTATGTAAAGATTAAGAAGCAGCCACACGAGCACTTCCTCTCTCTGGTTGATCAGTGCTTTGCTGGAGACATGCTGAAGCAAGTATTTAAGATTTCTCTGATACATATACAAAGTTTCATGCACACAGTATCCTGTATTATGTCCGTCTGGGATATGCTGGTGTTTCCATTAAATGTGCACTGAGGTTGCTCAAGTAGAAAAGCTTTGTTTCTGCCTTTGGAAACAAATGGACTCTGAAGCGCTGTGGGATCGTGACTGAAATGGCAATTTACTTTCAGAGTGGTGGAGTTCTGCAGGACCCAGCGGGATGCAATGCTCATTGCTGCTGACAAGTGGTTAAAAGGTCAGTGAGTGCGACACAGCTAATTACTTAGATTTTTTTCTAGCTGTTTATCATCTTTGTGTTCAAGAAAAACCACTAAAGTTCATCTCTCGACTGAAGTGACAGATAAGCACTATAAGCAAATCAATTACATTAAATATTAAGCTTAGGACACATTATGTAGTGCTGCTGTTTTCTTGCTTTTCTAGTGGGAGTAGGAGATGGCGATGAGAAAAAAGCTCAGCACATTATTGTGTAAAGGATTTTTAGAAAGAACATGTATTTCACTCCACTATGTTCTTATACTTTTTATTTTTAAAAACTGCGTCTGAAATAGCCAGATTTAGTGGCCTTAATTTAAAAGAAGATATAAACAATTGATATAGCAGTAGTGGTAATCATCTTTTTGTCAGAAATCAATTTCAGATGTCCACTTTAGTGGTTAATCACGGAGCATAGGAAGAATTTGATCAACAGTAATGCAATTACAGTTAGTGACTCATTTCTTTTTGTCAGTCTAAGTGGAGTCAGCAACAACTGCTTAAGAACTGCATGCCTACCTTAGATGATACTTCTGTGGGACATGGGTGTTCGAGCACCATACATTCATTAAAGTACTTTTGCTAATTCCAGGGTTTTAGATATGAAATATTTCTTCTTTTTCTACATGGCTCTGAACAACCATGGATTGTTGACCTGGGTAGGCCCTCTTTGTCTCAATTCCCCAAGTATCAAAACAGCGTAACAGCACTGGGCTACCTTAAAGTGTATTGTGAGAATATACTCATGTGAAAGACTACCAGGTCTTCACATTTTCTAGTAATAGGAGCCATAACATTATGGAAGACAGTCTTTATTTTGTAGATATGTAATTGTTAAATACACTGAGGAAGAGCTTGAGAAGATGTCAAATACAGTTTCTTCAAAAATATGTCCAATAAAGAAATCTTGGTAAACAAATGTATACAGTAGGTCTGGATGTATAATTTAAGACATAAATCCTCTCTGTGCATTCCCATCCTCCTTATAACTCCTAGGCTCCCCTTTTCTTTGGAGGAAAATCTGTAATCATTGTGAGTTAAAGGAAAACAGTTTTGCCCTTTGCTACACTTTAAATTCTATTGATAGTCAATGTGATAGTAGGAGAAACTCCATCACTTAAGTTGTTTACTTGATCTGAAAGTAATCAACAAATACAGTTTGTTAATGTTTGGGATTTCTGTAATCCAAAGCAATCACTTTCACAAAAAGCATTGAGGATACCAGCACAAGTACAGTAAGCCCACACAGATTTGATTAGCAGTACTTTAAATTTGGCAAGTGTCATCCTGGCTCTGAACCTTTGAGTTCATTAGAGCAACAAATGTGTAATATCACTGAATCTGTGGTGTATCAGTTAAAGATTGGACAGAACTTTCTTTCTTGATTCCCTTCTTTTCTCTCTCCCCAGGCTTGGCCGAATGGTACCCTCCTGCTGCTGGCATGTTCTTGTGGATCAAAATTAAGGGTGTTTCTGACACACAGCAGCTGATCATGGAAAAAGCTTTGCAGAAAGAAGTATGACCTATGGTTTAATGGCTTATAATGTTAAAATGAAATAAGGGAAGAATAAAAAAAATCACCATACATATCCACACAGATGCACACACATAAAAAAGCAGGGGAACTGTCATTGAGCCTGCAAGTCAAGCATTGACACATAGTGACTCATGAATAAAATATTTTCATGTCTGTATTCAGGTGTTGATATTTAATCAGCTTAGTGAAATTTAAACCATGTTAATACATAGTACAATGTCATGTGTACTATACATATACACAATGTTAATATATGTACCTATATGAATGATGGCTGTCACTATATCTTTTTAATAAGAGAAATTAAGTGTGATTTTATTTCTACAATGTATGAGAGTCAGCACTGTGTACTGAGTAAACTACATCCCACCTCACTGGCGCTTCCAAACATTGTGATAATGATAAGCCAGACCTGGGAAGCCACCAGCCAAGGAAACCAAAACCTGAGAGCCCTTTGATTTGAGCCTGATTACAGATTGCATACTTTTGGTTTCTCATTTTGAAGAGAAAAAATATATTAAGGCATGTTCTGCTACCAGTGTTTCAGCAGTGAGCGTTCTCAAATTTAACTTAGCATAGAGTTTTAAAACTGTAGAAGTGGTGATAACTGGGTGGCAATCAATTTTTCTTAGGTGTTACTGGTTCCTGGAGGAGCATTCAATATTGATAGTTCAGAGCCTAGTTCTTACGTCAGAGCCTCCTTCTCTCTGTCTTCGCCAGCTCAGATGGATCTGGTAAGTGAGATTTGTTTTTGTACATTCTTATCAAGACAGTTTCTCACATAATAAAGCTCCCTTATTTTTATTTACTTCTGCTTAAGTGTTTTGTTGAATGTTTGTTTAGTTTTTTTAATACTTAGGTGATTAAGCAGTACTTTTGAAGCAGTATTAGCTGTTCCTTAGGCAAAATACTCATATGCAAATGACCTGAAAGGTACCATATTTTTAGGATCACTTAGCATTTTTCTGTGTCTCTCATAAATGTAGTCTCATGCTTAATCCTCCCAGACATTATTCATAAAGACTTTACTGAAGTCAGAGTAAGTTTTATGATTTGCTTTAGCATTAGCAGGCATCACCTATCTTTTATTTTCCAGCCTTCCCATTTCTGAGCTGCTTGCTTTTGTGTGTGTGTGTGTTGTCAGTCCTGTATAAGAAAGAATATTGTTTTTCTTTTATACAATTGACATATATGTTGTATTTCATTTATCAGGAACTAATCTTCTATGTATTTAGGAACATTTTGGATTTTATTTGGCTTGATCTGTAACATCAGCGGGAAGAAAGATAGGACACATTTATTTGTGTAGACTTAGTACTCATTTGGTTCAGGTGCTTGAAACACTTCAGTATTTGTAGTCGTGCTTTCAGTTGTGAAGGTTTGTAACAGATAAGCGCTTCTATTGCCTTTCTATTTCTTCTGTATTTCTCCTATTTCTTCCTCCTTCTTTGTAAAAGTAGTTCATAACCGTAGTATTGACAGTCAAATTGTATCTTTTATATAATTCCTCACTCAAATGTTCTTCCTCTCACCTTTGGAGCCTCTGGGCCCTTAAATTAAGGTAAAAGAGATAGTCTTCCAGGGATTACTAGTTGTATTAAAAGTACAGCTGTTTAGTTGCATCTGAACTCCAAATAACTTTTGAACATCAATATATGTATTTTTCTGTTTCAGAAAACTCTGCCTTTTGTTTTCTGTCAGAGAAGTGGAGGCTTTGACAAGTAAAAGCCTGTACATGTTGTTAGAAAAGGAAAACAGAGAATATCAGCAGAATTTTGCAGTATAAAATACTGAGTTTGTATATGGTTAAGGTAGTTTCAGTAGCTTTACAGGTTTAGTGTGTTTCCTGTATAAGTAACGCTGGAATATAAACGTGAACCATATTTGTGTCATTGCAGGCCTTCAAGAGACTGGCTGACCTTATAAAAGAAGCTTTGTGAAAAAGCTAAATAGAGCTCTTGCAGCAATCAAAATCGTCTCCAGGAAATAGTTATAAACATTTTGATTTCATCAGAACACTTTAACAGCAAGCACAATACAATGGATGTTTCCTTAGATCGTTTCAGCTAAAAAAGCAAAAAATGAAAGAGTGAAAAAAAAATTTGCTTAATTGTTTTGACAGGACATTATATTACTAAATTTATTCCAACTCAGAAACATTTAAAATACTCAAAACCAAATGTTCTGTTTCCCATCAAATCCATGGTTTTGTTAGATTTGAATTGATTTTTGTTCTGGCTTTTGTTTTCCGTTTCAGTTGGGAACCAGGGAAATCAGTCACTGAGGAAGTTGCCCCTGAGGTGGCCTTATAGCCACTGTTAATCCCAACTGATACATTCCTCCAACACCTTACCTTGGAATTGGTTTTGTGTGTCACTTTCCTTCTTGTCCTGCTGTATGGTAACTGGTTTTGAAGATTTGAAGATCGGTGTTTAATGTTACTGAAGTTTTGTCAGATAAAACTGTTGAAAGGATGTTCAAAAATTGAAACTGATCCAGCAAAATTAGGCTACGATTACAAGTAAAACTACTTGGCCTAAGGTCCCTTGCAATTTGCGTGGGTTTTGCGGCTCAGTCTTTAATTTGTAAAAGGTTTTCTGATTGCTGGCTTCCACTTCAGTCTGTGAATAATTACCCTGTACCTGTGTTAGAAAATCTCTGGTTTGCAAAGGCATGTGGATGTGCTAATAGAACTGCTCTCTGCTCTTAGTTAATCAGTCAGATGGGGTTTTGAATGGAGTGTGTGAGTAACTGGGGACGTGGTGGAATGGGCAATAATCTGACACTGCCAGATGTACAAAGCAAGCAAAATCAAAAAATAAAGAAATGTTTTGATCCCTAATCCCTTGGTCAGTATCATCCCAAACATTTCATACTTGGCAATACGTACAAAACTTTCAGAAAGTTCTAACTGTAAAGATTCTCCAAGGCTTTCCATTTTGCTTAGTGACTTAAGTTTTATTTACTGTTTGGGTGAAAGTGCTGTGGTTTTCCACCAATAGCAGATGAATGTTTCTTTGTGTGCAAGTGTGCAGAATTTCAAAGTAAAAATGTGCGTTCAAGGATCCTGCCCATCCTTCAGCAGCTCAGGTAACCCCACCAAACAAGGATCAGGCACAACCTTGCTTAATTGGAAGTTTCACAAGAGTTTTAGTACTAACAATCATTTTCATTCTCTCTTTTCTCCCTAATTATAAATAGCATGTGTCATAACAAACTAGCACGGATGTGTGCCTTTCCCAGCATCTCTCCCATCACCAGGATCATTCCAGTGCCTCCAGCCCAGCATCGCCTTTTATTTCAAGCCTTTTAATTTAGTCACACCTGCAAGCCACCTCTGGGCTTTGCAGCTTCTCGAGCAGCATATCTAAACTCAAGCCTTTCCCCTCTTCCCAGATTACTGTGGCTTTTAGTCAAGTCCGCGTGATTTTCAGACTAATTTTTTCCATTTTGTTATCAGTCTGTCACACCTTTCTTCCCAGACCCATTCAAAGAACTTGGTGTGGGCTCAACTTGTCCGTCACTCCTGCTCTCCTGCAGACACGGGGCTGGCTCTGTTGTCCCACCACACCTCATCTGCAGCCCAGCCCACATCTCCAGGTTCCCTCCGACCCTCCCTGTCGGCAGCGGGCAGGCCAGTGGCGCAGTGGGTGAAGTCACCACACCATGGACCCACGGGGTGACAGTGTGGGGAGAGCCCACAGTCCCCAAACTGCTCTCAGGGCGCCAACGCTGTCTTTAAAGACAAACATAACCCTTTTTACGCTGATGGTGCTAACGGGGGGTCCAAACTCTCAGTGTCCTCTGTGCAGTGCTGCTTCACAGCAAGTTTTCACTTTTCAACTCCGTTTCTTAGCCATGTGTGGAAGTTTTGAAAGCTCTGACTTTGCTATCAGTAAGGCAATTTTTATCTTGGATTCAATTTAGAAAGTCATTTTATACAACAGAATGAATTGGTGTGTCTGTTTCATTAAAATAATGTATTTTTCACATGAATAAATGTAACTGTCATTTAGTAGTGATTTTAGTTCTCAAGCAAATGCTATTATCATTGTCAAATAATACTGTCATATTGTCATTCAGCCAGACCTGATTTAGAAAAACATAATCAAAATGTCCTTATTAAGCAAGCTTTATATTGGTGATTGCGTTGAATAATGCACCTCTTCTCAGAGATCTAAATGTTAATTTAGTAGAATGTAAGCAAAATGCAATTCCATTTGCTGCACATTAGATGCTTTTGCTATCAGCTAATTTAATTTAGAGAGTGTTTTTTTCCCTGGCTGTGGTGGAGCATCTAAAATTAAATTAATATCCTGAATGATGGAAATTGAACAATGGCAGTGCAATCTTATATGCACATACTGTTTCCCTGAACCTCTTAGAGCGCACTGTCTGCTCTCCTGGGAGAAAGCATCTGCGGTGATTAAATGTTCCTGGAAGAAGAAATTTGGAAAGAAATAGGAAAAGGCGGGCAACAGGTTCACGTGGAAAGAAACGAGGGGGCAAACCAACGTTTTGGGTTTTCCCTTTCTGTTTTCATCCATCCAGGAGCAAATAACCTCTCTCATTCGTAGCTGGGTTTAAGCTGCGTCTGTGGCACAATCTACCCTTGGGGAAGAGCGGGTCCGGGGGAAGGAAGGGGCTCAGTGTGGGAAGCACGTCCTCTGACAGTACCTAAAGGCAACAGGCTGCAGTGGAAGAGCCTGCAGCTGGGCTGCAGGGACTTTCGTTCCACTGGATGTTCAGGCTTTTGGCAAACAAAACCACCTAGAAATTCAGAACAAATAGCCACTGTGCGTGACCCAAACAATTCTGCTGTAGAAGGGGCATGAATCTCAACCCATCCTACGCACATCGTGTGTGCACGTGTTGTTCCACGCGTTCAGACTCGTGCGACACATCCCTCTTCTGCTTTGCCAGTTTCACAGCTGTAGCAAGGGGGAGCCGTTCTTCCCCGGGAGACTGGAAATATTAACTGTAACAGCTTCAACAGAGTTCCCGAACTTCTGCATAAAATGCATTAACAAATTTTAGGTTCACACGGGTCATTGATCTGAAGGAAAACATCCCCCTATACTTTCAAACGAGAGCCCTTCAGCACTTCTGTGATTGATGAATGATTGAGAGAAAAGGATTTTTATGGGGAATTCATTAGAAGAAAGAATGCCTGTGTGTATACAATATGACAGCTCTTATGTTAAACTGTAAGCATGTAGGGAATTACTTCATCTAATTGAATGTCAGTCCCTGAGCATCAGTGCTGGTGTCCAAGAATTTATAGAGTGTTTGTGGAAAATACTTGGTTTAGTTTTGGGGGGTTGTCTCCTAAATTGTGAATGCAAGTTTCATTTAAAACGTCATTCTTTAAAAATCGTTTGCTCTGTGTGGAGCCTTGTATTTTAAAACCTTGTGGCCTAGAGACCCGCAGTACTTTCCGTTCTGCCTTTGCAATCTGGATTGAGATACACTGGGGCAAATATTTAAAAGAACTCCATTGAGCTGTGCTGGTGCGTGCCCTGATCTGTCTTGTTTTCTTATTATTTAATAGCAGGTTTTGAGCAGCCCACCGTAGGCCGTGCCTTAGATGGGAACAGAACAATTGCAGTGTTTGAACTGTAATCATTCCGAATGAAAAGTGCTCTGTGAAAACAAGAAGAAACATACATTTTTCATTCTTCTAACATTGGTACCAGGAGTACTGGCTCCTCACTTTTCTCACAAGGGCTGTGGAAGCTCATGTGCAACCCTGCCAAGCTCAGGTATCACCGCGGGGGGAAGGGGAAGGGTCTTGCTGATTCTTTTCAAGAACGAATATCCCAAAGATGTGTTAACAAACCTGATTGCTGCTAGAGGGTTCCCTGCTACCTGTACAGAATTTGGAGAATACCTTCAAGATTGCATTTTCTTTTTATTTTCAATTTATACTAAATCAGATCTGGATTGATACAGCAAGTGAATAGGCTGTGATGGGACCTGCAAAAAATTAACATGAAAGTATTTCTGTTCCTTGATTTACATAGAACTTTGGACATTCTCTACATTTGACTAAAAATGAACTTTGAACCTAAAATGTTCAGAAGATTAAAAATATTTTCCTGCACTTTCCCCCCAAAAAGTCAGGCATTAACAGAGGTAGAATCCCATTGGCCTGGCACAGGATTTTGGCTCCTGCTTATTGTATGCTGGAATTTCCAGCCAGATCCAGCTTGAGACGCCAGCCCTAACAAAGTCCTGGTACCCAAGTCTGTTAGCAGATAGGAAATTGGATCTTTTCAGTGCACATCGCCACCGGCCTGTGGCCACTAAGGACATGGCAGATCATCTGTGTGGCTCCGCAGTGCTGAAATAAACACCAGAAGATGATGGGGCACATCCTGAATTAGTGGGGGGCAACAGCATGGATTATCACCAGTTTATCTGCATATAAAAACACTTCAGGCAAAACCTATCCAGTTTGGGTCCTAAGAGAATACCCAGTTTAACTGATACAACATTGGCTGTTCTATTGCCATGTAGCCAGGAAATTCTAGCAGAACACCTCTCGCTGTGAAACTGATAGCAAAGTTCGATTTTAGCAATCATGAACATGGCTTGTTCGCCTCCATTTTGTAGCCACCAGAATGCAGGAACAATTTGAAACACAAAATTTATTTACTTTTTTTTTGTTACATTTTACTTTTTTTAAATGTCATAAAATGAAAATTTAAATTGCATGTAGTGAAAGCCAATATTAAACAAAATTTAACTGGGCAAACTAATCCCTATACCGCTGCTAGTTATGTTTATGAAGTTGCACTAGCGCTAGCCTAGTTATATCATGAGAAGGTTTTGGACTAACATCTGTATTAGTGAATTCTGTTTCCCTTTTCCTGGGATAAAGAAGTTTTTCTGACAAGATCAAATTATTTTATTGCCTTAGATGGAATTCACCTTCAATTGGACAATGTATAATTTATAAAATCTCTGACTGTCTGCCTCTTCCCCCAAAACAATAAAGAGGAGGGATGGAAACACCAGTTTTCTTACAAAGCACTATTTTCAATACAGTTCCAAGAACTTGGAAGACATTATTTAATAAAAAAATGAGCTAGTTCCTTCATCTCTGAGGAAGACTGAGAAGAGTTCCTTAGTATAGGCATAGACAGTTAAACTATAAACATTTTAGGCATCCCACAAACATGAAAGGAAACAGCAAACAACCCTTAAGAAATACCTAAGAAAGGAAAAACTTTATCACAAAGCGTAACCAAAAGAGAACAGCCTTGGTTCTTACAGATACATTATTCAGTATACCCATTTTTCTCACATGTTTTCCACCCCAAATATTTAACCTACACTTTTTCATCTCAGTGCATTTTTTTCCATCTGGGCTTCTTTGTTCAGCTCTTCTCATGGATCTCTCTAATAATTCCCTCCACAAACCCGTCCCCC
>JAHREE010000245.1:13570199-13677468 GCA_033628505.1 Tringa tobata
GTCCCCCCGCCCTCCAGGGAAGATATTTTTTCAATAATCAAGGCAAATTATTTTTGTACAAATGCCACCATTTTGTTTATCTTTCATTAATTTGATGACCGAGCATGCTATTACCTTATTCTCTGCATTTGTTGTAGGTCACATCATACATAATCCCATCCATAATTAATCTCTATCTGGTGGCAGGTCTAACCCAAACACTTCTTCATTTAAAGCAGGCAGCATCACTATGGGAGACCAGCACTGACTCTGGGGAGACGTACCTTCAGAAGGGTAACTATTGGGAATATAATATTGCCTTTATCTTCAAGTAATAGCAGTTATACCAAATAAATAAAGAGTGCTATTTGTTTCTGCTTCCTATTTGGCATAATAAACTGTTTTTAAAAGTAGAACTGGTTTTCAGGGTGAGTATTTAGGAAGGTGAAGTCCTACTGATTATTTCTGTAAGTTAGGCTCCCGAATGACCAAGTTCTTTTTTTAAATGGAACTAATATTCCTAAGATAATACTGTGGTTTTTATATCCTCTTTAATAAAATCCCACAGAAAAGTTTCATAACTTTGATTAATTAACGGGCAAGAGGAAATCTTAGCCACATTCTTGTGAGCTTCTTGAATGAAATGCTGCAATGCCAGGACCACACGTACACCCCACATTGCATCTGAGGTCTAATGACAGTGGAAAAGATCTTTGCAAACAGCTTGGTAGCGTGCTCTGACCTTTCTGTCACTTATGAATAAAGCATTGCTGATGCTCAGGACAAATGAAGCGAGAAGGATAACACTGGAGAAAAGCCCAACAGTAGGGAAGGAAAGGAGAGTAGGACAAAGCAGATGAGAAAAGTCCAGTGAGAACAGACAAGAAGAAGCCTTCCCCAAAGCCACGTACTAATTGTTGAGAGACTTCCTCTCTTAGGGATTTTTCTAATAGTCATTCACAGCGTTAACCACACTTTCTGATTGTGAAATGGCCTTTCACAAGGGACAAAAATATTTTATTTCTCTAAAACTTATTTATGTGTTAAGGACGATAAACATTAGGCCAAACCAATCTTATCTGCCTACGTAACTACTGACACTTGGAAGATTCTAATTGAAAATATGCTTACTCTGTTTTATCCCCAGGCTATAGTAGAATTCTTTTAATAGCTTTGCTAGTATCTTTATCACCAAACTTGAAATTTAATAGCTGCCACAGCTTACTACCAGTAGCAGATTCGCAGAACACAGAAGGTACAATATACTGTGATGAATGAGCTACACAAATGTTTTGCCTCTGCCAAAAACTGAAACCTGCAACAAAACCTGTTCTCTTGCTCTTATGCAGCACTCTTCATTCAGCAAACCAGAACAGTTTTATACATGCAGCCAGCATCACAGCATTAGAAAGCATGCAGGGATATGATACAGCTTCCCTAAAGGATGTATAAAATGGGCCAGGAACTGCAGTTTGGAAAGAGATTGAAGGTGTGCAAGACAGCTTTATAAAACCAGCAACAGCACCTGCAAAACGCACAGGGAGTGGGTGTGCATTGTTCCCATAGCAGAAGAAATAGGGGGAATTTAATCAGTGAGTGCAGAAAAAAACCACAAACAAACAACCAGGAAAAAAGTGTTACATGTGCCATAACACAGGACTTTGTGCAGGACAAATATACAAATGCTTCTGAAAGAGGCATTAAACACAGCAATTTGGAACAGGTCCATGAAAGACTTTAACACAGTGATCTGCATGGTCCAGATCAGTTCCTAATCAGATGATTGCCTGAATGAGGGAGGAGTCAAAGGATCACTAAATATTTCCCCATTTCTTATGCTCTTGCTTTGGCCTCTGTCAGAGACATTATACTGGACTAAATCCCACTGGTCTAAATGAGTACGTCAGTGCAGGTGTTTATGTTAGCTTGTCCCTCTGTTTCTACCAAGGACAATTGGGGCAAGACAGATCATTGTGTAGGAATTGACAGTGAGAATTAAAATCTTGAGACAAGGTTTAGAAGTAACCCTCAATTCATGCACAGGCACCAAGGCAGTTTACTGCTAAGTACGTTCAAGCTATTCTTCAGGTTACATTTTTTTTTTCGCTCTTGGCTTGGCTTCTGTGCACCCAGCTTAAGCCAGTGGCTACATTATCATGCAGAGTCTATATACAGTACCTCATTTTCCCTTTCTAACTGACCTTGATGATGGATGGAATGAGTAGATGAGTAGCTGCATTGGAACAGCTCGTTGGTTATGTACTGAAGGAAAAAAAATTCTAATGGCATTGCCAAGTGGGCAGAGCTGTGTAAAAGGGTTTGTCCTGGATTTCCTGTTCCTTTCTGATTAACTTCGAATGAGTTCATTCTCTATCCCCACGGGGATAATAATAGACACTATCCTTTGTAAAGAACTTTAAAAACTATGATATCCAATGATGCTATTGACATTCCCAGGTACTTACACCATCTAATTACATAGTAGAACCTGACAAGGAATGCAAATTTATTTGAGGTGGGTTTTTTTTCCATAACTGCAAAATATTATTTTCTTGTAGGAGAGGATGATCCATCTTTTGCGAGAATAAGGAGGCAAAACTTCTCTGAATTTACTACTGTTCAGGGGGAGGGAAGAAGAGAGTGGAAAGATAAAGAGTGTACACCTTGTCTTTAAGAATTGAGACTGGTAGCTCTTGTGTCCTTTCCATGCTAGGAGGGTCATCTCTCCACTCACAAGGAAGGCAACGGAGAGAGAGAAACATGTCCAACTCAGGAGGCTTCATTCCTCTGCGTCACTCTGGCTCCACTGACGGCAATTACCTCCTCTCACTCCACCAAGTGCCCGGGGGCCCATCAATAGGGTCTCCTGACTCACCCTCCCATAAAGCACAGTTCTGAAGGCAGAAAGTGAGATGCATATGAGGTAATCCTGTGTTAAATGAAGCAGCTGGATACTACAGGGTCATAGACACACCTTTTAACTTGCCATAGTGGTTCTCACGTTCTTAAGCAGAGTGATTTTAAAGAGGCATTTGCTCTAAAAGTGTCACCATGGCAGAGCATCAGCAGTGTCGCTGAATCACAGTGCCTGTCATTTGCAGGTCCCCTCATAAGCACCTCCTAAAAGCATCTCCCTGACTAGAGCTGTTGCAAGAACTGGTCCTATAGTGTTTTCACTTCAATTCTATTTGAAGCAGAGGGCAGGAAATGGGGAAAAAATCATCAATACATTAACAGTAATTATTAGGGAAAATTAAGTTATTAATATTTACAAAGCTTTTTAAACTGGCTTATTTACTAGCTGCTGCTCTGGGAACCCATCTACACAAATGTCCATTTATGAAGGCCGCAATGTACATATCTGCATCTGAATTATTCACATCAGGGAATGCAATTCATCTTCTCTATAGCTGAGGTTTAAAATTGGTCAGATGAATCATATTTCTAAGGTTCTTTTTTCCTTCCGTAGACCTTAAGGGAAGCTTACAGTGACTCACTTCATTATAGAGGACTATATTTTAGCTATCAAAAGCTCTCTGAGAAGAATCTCATCCTCCATAGTTCTTTTCATGACATTACATTTTTGTTGTTCCATGCCACACTGGATCTCCCATTAGAAATGTGTGTTAGTGATAGTCTAATGGAAGTTCTTAGAAATTATTGCAATATTTTCTAGGTTTTTGGTTAATGAAAGCACATGGTGGGTTTGGTGCTAATACAACTAGCTCATTTATAACTTCATTTTTCCCTTCATGTCTTCGGCACCAATATTTCTGTTAGTGGAACCTGAGAGCCTGATACATCTGCTATTTTTCCTCCCAGATAAGCGCTGCTCCAGAATAGTGACCAGGAAGTAACTCTACAATGTGCAGCCAGCTGTGGTTCCCAGCACTCTGTATGACTCTTCTCACAGATATAACTCTATTCCAGTCACGCTGTTAAGTCCATACACTCAACCAATCATCTTTGCAATTAAAGGTACTTTTTTATAGCAGGCCTAAAGAGTTCACTTCTCTACTTAGTTGAGATTTATTAAAAATCAAATCGGGCCTTTTAACTGATCCCAATGCTCTCATTATCAGCACAGTTCTACGAAAGCAGGTCTCAGGGCATATCTTGGCACTTTCACATAGGCAAGTACCAATGTGCAAATAACAAAGAGATGCCTTTCCTTTTTATGCATGCCAGCTCCGCTTTCTTGCATGAGGTTAAAGAGCATCAGGGTTACCGAGCTGTTAAAAGGGCAGGACATGTGGAAAAAATGTCGTGCCAGTAAAGGAAAATTATAAAGGAGGAAAGCTTTTACTGTTAAGTCTTATAAGAATACAGAGCACGAATATGTAGGGCCTTGGGGCGTTCACATTAAAAGATAAAACAGGCTGGAAAGCAATGAGTGGTTTCAAACTGAAGTGTCATTCAGCATGCCAGCGAAGAAGCGGAAGGATAAAATCTTTAAGCAAGTCTCCAGGTGATAATATTTAGATTGAGCTGAGCCCACAGAACTGCTGTCGTACCACTCAAAATGTAAACAGTAATTAAGCAGTAATAATAATACTTCTTTCATGGGTACCCTTTTCTTCAGACATGAAAATGAGGCTTCCTGAAGCATGTAGGTAAGTGATGTATTTGTATTACTATATAACATTTTCCTTTTCCATTGCTGGAACTGGCATTGGTTATATAAAAGACAAAGTAACAATAAACATGGATTTAGTTGTAAAGTTCTCAGTGGGGAGGTCTCCAAACATCTGATGCTTGGTACACTACACCTTATTTAAAAATTAAAATCACATTAGGAATTGCTTGACAGTATTTCTAAGAAAGTGTTTTATTTTTTGTCTCACATGTTTTAATTGCAGGCTCAAAATTTCCCTTGTCTTGAATCTGCCCAATCCCACCACAATCACAGATGCAGAATTCCGTTCTCCCATAGTTTGTTACTGGCTGTGTAAGAAGAAAACCCAAGTTTTCAGAAAGCGTCTGATTTGAAGAGGTATTGGAAAGAACAGCAGATAAGAAAAAAATATATCCATGTATTTATGCTGTCAAAAACCAACATACTTTAATTCCTTTAAATTTATTTTTATAGCTCACAAGTCATTTATAAACTCATTTTATAGAGCAAACTATCTCAAATTAAGGTATATCTTAAGAAAACTGTTGCAGAATCTTAATTGTGAAATAGTGTTGTTCTCTGGTCATGCATTCAGTGGTAGCACAGATCCTATTAATTCTGTATAATCTTCTTTCAGAGCACATCTCTAGACCAGATGGGCCATGCAGGCATAGTGCAGCTGAACATGAACAGCCCCTGGATGAAGAGATGCATCTGATAATGTCATTCAGGCGAAGGTATTTATATTTATAGTGTGTTCTGGGGGCCTATGTTTTCACTCGATCTTATCTGTAAAATAAGATTTTATTTTCTCCACCAGACACTATCAAAACAGGTCTGCTTTGCTTTGGTTTCAGGTGGTAAATAAAACAATTGATGCAACAGCTATAACTTAAGGAAGGTGGTTTTGCACTTGTATATTAATTACCTTCATTATTCACTGAAATTAGGTGCTCACCTACTTGAGGGACCGCCTTATTTCAGGGGCTTTTCAAGTGAATTTACAAGGAGGTGGTGCTTTTTTTATTCCTGTCTTTGTTTGGTTTTTGATGTCAAGCTCTGGCAAGTATCACCCGTTAATATCTAACAGCACGGTTTGTAATCAGGCTGCATTTTGGGACCCAGGTTCAACATTTACAAAACAAGTGGTCCCTTAACAACGTATAACACTGTTGCCAGCCCAAGGATTATGCTGCTTTGCTGTCTGGTTTATACAGGCAGATGAAGCAGCCGAAAAAAATGATCGAGATAAGGGTGAAGATAATCAGTGAAAGCAAAAACAAAATTAAATGCTTTACGGGAAATGTTCCAAAAACACAGAGCAGAACAGCAGCATCCATTGCAGTATTTCTACAGCAGAAACGGGTATGACGTTTTCCACCAATTGATTTGTGAGCAATGTATTAGATTTATTAAAAACAAAGGAGTCATCATCCTATTATCAGGAGAGAGGAATCATCCTATTGAGAAGAGAAAGAAAAAGAAGAGAATACTGAGAGCACAGAGCACCCAGATGATGGGAAGCCTTAGAAACCCCATCAGTGAGCTACAGCCAAAGCCGAGAAGCCTGAAGCGAGGCCGAGCGGGGTCTGTTCCGTCAGGCTGTTGAAGCGACAAGGCACGCACGCCCCAGGCTCTGAAACCTGTGAACAGGACTTCTTGAATTTACATTCTGCTGTTAATTCTCCAGAATATTTTCACAAAATTTAGCAAGTGTCTTCATGAACCTAAAGATTGGGGTTTATAATAAAGCACTAGAACTTATTCCAGCTAGAAAGGATTGCACAGGATGTCCAGAAAAATCAGCCAGATTGCTGCCCCCTGAAGCTTTTTCTTACTTCCCCCAGCAGAAAGGAAAATTATCCCTTTCGGAAGTTCTTATGGAGAGTTGTTGCCTTGCACTTCTTGATAAAGCAAGATGGAGAGACCGATTCAGTGCACGGTGTTTTTATAATGTGTCATCTAGTTTAAATTGCACCACACCATAAAACTAAAATTTAAAATGTCATGAAACTCCATCCTTTGCAAAAGGTAGTCCAGACACAAACCGCAGCGAGGACTCAACCTCTGAACAATGAGAGACGGCTGCTGGCACTGCTGAACGCACGACTTTCTCCATGGCAAGTCATGGATGTGATGGGAAATTTTGCTGCGATAAATTTTATTGACTTTCAGTTTCTGATAACACTAAGTGAAAGCATGCTGAACTCTGGCGTTGTGCCACGAGATGCTGTTTTATTCTGACAGCCAAACCCTTCGGTTTGCTGAGTCACAGAAAACTTGCAGTGTTAAGTCTGTGTAAATGAAAGGCACCTTTAGTCAATGACAAATTTGTAATGCAGCTTCGACCAGGCTTCAGGTTTGTTTCTGTCTCTCCTCTGGGGGAATATAACAAGAATATAACTCGGAGAGAAAAATATTGGTTCTTCATGTGCAGGTGTTAGAAAACCCTCCAGTTTGCCTGGCCCGTAACCATTCCTCAGTTTCCCTCGTGACTGTATGGTGAGGGGAACAGAACAGCTGCAGGAGCGATTTAATTTAATTCCACTGGTTGTTGTTGCACTACCACAGATCACACTACTTCTTCCCTGTCAGTATGCTTCCGTGATATGAGGAAAATGTAGAATGTAGCTCCTTTTTAAATACAGTTTCCTTTTTGCTTGCAAGACTTTGATTTCCTTATGACAGAGGGTGACCCATATTATATTCTTCAGTAGGAATAGGTAAGTAATTGCCTGTGGTTTTTAGTACTCCTGTCATGAACAACTCTTCTTTCACAAGGAGCAATATATTTTCATCTGCCCCAGTTAAAACATGCAAATAGTAAAACATGTTGAGAGAATCCTTTGCTTTAAATATATTTTGGCAGTTAGAGGCCACCCAAGCTTTCATTCACCAGTGGTCAAATTTGAGCCCTCAAAACCCACTTATACTATCGCAAGAGTGAAACATATACAATAGTATATATGCAAACTCAAGAGCTGCTTAAACTCACTGGGGCTTATATTTGGAAAGTACAACTGCTGCATGGACCTGTGTAGAGAAAAGTCGGTGGTGGTGCTGATCCTATCGGGCTGCCTTGGCGATTCTGCTGCGGCCGCTCACCTTGTGGGCTTCCCCTAACCCCAGCAGTGCACTTGGCAGTGAGGGGGTGGTAACACGCACTGCAAGGGGTGCTGAACACACCACTCCCTTCCTCAAAGGTCCCAGCAGGTGAAGTTGGGCAAGCTAGCCAGAGAAGAAGAATTTCCATAGATTCGTCACTGACCTTGCCTTAAAATTCAGCTTCTCTGGTGCTCTGCTCCCACAGACATTGGCTCAGCACAGTGACCCGACCTTCCTCAGAGATACAAAGTCAAAGAGGTTGCCCCCTTAACCTATCTCAGAAAAGACATCCAGACTACTTTTGTGCCATCTAGGCTATTTTTCAATTAATATTGAAAGCCTAAGACACTATCTTTTCTTTCCATGAACATTGATGGTAAAGTGGTTAATTTTTTTTCCAAAATCCTCTCTGCTGGGCAAGCACAACTGCAAAATGTTTTCTCACATTACCAACTTCCTGAACATGTTCATTATTTCTGTACTATTCAGATGAACAAAGAGCCACAAGTCTTCAATATTCTTTGCTGAAAAGATGTTTTCAAGCTGGAACGTCATGTTCTGTATAAAGCAAAGCTCTAGTTACATAGTCGAGATCGGTGGAGGAGCAGTACTTCATTACACGGCTCTAAGAACATTTTCCTTCACTCCCTGATGCCAGACTCTTGAGCATTACCCCTGTGTAGCGCTTCAAAGTAGCATGACTGGTTTTGACAGTCCTTCTCCTTGACAAGACCTTGGGGAATCAACTGCTGTTCTTTCTCGATTCACCTATAAGTGACCACAGAGTGGCCTCTTACTGATTATACTTTAAAAAATCAGATCTGTAGATCTGTGATTCCTTTGGGGCTCATCCTTGGCATGCAAGCTCTATATTACTTAGCAAGGACAAACACCAAATAGGCATCACCCTTTGGTCTATTGACAAAACCTTACACACCATGTGCTTGATAACTCATTCTATATCTAATTTCTATTTGTAATTACTGATGATAAAGCAAATTAAGGCAGAGCTACTTCACATAATGTGCAATGTGCATATGACATAATAGGAGACAACAATTTAACCCACAAAGATCCACTCACCACAAGTGCAGTGACTCATCAGCTTCCCAAAACATGATGAAGTCTACCTAATAGCTTCCAAGAAAGCACAACAACAGTCTAATATAAACTGCTGTAGATTATACACATTTGTTTTCGTGCTTTTTCTTTATCCCTGTGCACAACATCAAGGCAAAAGTAGGGAAAACTACATGTTTTCAGGTAGGAAAGTGAACTGTCTCAGGCCTGTGCTCACAAGCCCAGATTGCACGCAACACGTTGGCAGACCCAGAAAAACTATTTTATTTCTAAGAATGCTCTTCACAAAAATTGTACATTTACCTCATATTTTAATTATTTTTATTCTCCAGTATATTCACTATATTTTATTCACTTGGCCAAAGTTCCTAAGGAAGCCTGTAGTAGAGATGGAAACCTAAAGCTTTTGACACCCAGTTCTCTGATTCAGCCACAGGACCTTCCTCACCGTGTAATCCCAGCGGTGCATTATAGACTAAAGTCTACTGTAACTCACACTTATAGAACATCTGTAAGGGACAACGTCATTTGACATTGCCTTTTATTTTAGTTTTAGATAATACTATGAGAAGCAGTTATGCCACAAGGGTTGTTTGGCTCCATTGCCACAGGTCAGGCAATGGTTATCTCAGCTGCATTTTTTTGCCTGGTTGCTTCCTCCCAAAGCCAGGCATTCAATTAATTCACCAGGTGCCGCTAGTCAGCCAACAACTTTGGTTTTTTTCTTAAAACTTGCGTGAAAAAAAAAAGTAGCAAAGGACTAGGGAAAAATACAGTAAAAAGAAGCTTCATCTAAGAGAGCACTTAAAATTGATTTCCAATGAAATTACGGCTGAACATGACAGGGAGGGGAGCAAGGAATGGTGTCTCTGTGACTGACTCATGTCTTTGCTGTTCTTTGAAATCAAGAGCATTGATTTTTTTATACTTTTACTTGGGTTTCTCTCCAGCATCCTGGGATTCCCCAGGTCCCAGAAGGACACAATGCTCGACACAGGGGCAAATTGCTGAAAGAACAGTGTGCTCAGTGTGCATCAGTAGCATCTGTGCTGCTGCTATATTTGCCAAGATCCAAGCAAATTCAAAGATGAAAATTATAGTTGAAGAGTGTTTATCTGCAGTTCTAGCTCAGCCTTCTGAAAACATCATTGCTAACTTTTATTTAGACAATTATGCGGGACAGTCCACATGAGTTTAAACAGGCTTGCATCTGAGTTTTTTGACCCTTTCTTTTGCAGACTCACCCTAATTCTAAGTACAAGCCTGGCATTTCCCCTAAGCTAGCGACACCGTCCAGTCCCACATGTACAAACATGATGGTGACACAAACTGGCACTGACACCCAACACATTCTGGCCACCTCTGTGTAACCAACTTGTCAGCAGCCCTTACTGGCACTAGCAGAAGCAAATCCCAGTGTGGACCCAGCCCTAATACTAACCTTTTCCTCAACCTGGTATTTAAGCCCCAGAGTAAAAGGTGGCTCAGAAACCAAATTTGGCATAATTTCTTAAGTCAGTCTGAAACAAGTCATTGCCTTACCCTTTGATTTATCTCAGCCTCAACTGAACCTATATCCCAGTCTCACCTCCATCCTTTTGCAGTGGAACTTCCTAGCCTGCCACTAACCTGCCAGCCCGGAACACAGGACAGCAGTGCTGTTTCCACTTGTAGACACTCTCCTTTACCCTGGAGCTCTGAGAACTTGAGCTCCAACTCTAGCTCCAGCCTTTGAACCCCACTTCCTTTCCCCAGATGTGGCTTTGCTCCATACCTCTTCTAGGCCACCTGGGAACTACAACTAGGATTACAGTGGACTTTAGGATTAGTTTTTAGGTTTGCATAAATCATGTTTTTACCCAGTCTGACTCCTCACTTTCAAACCAGTCAAGGCTAATCATAGCCTAAAAACTGTTTTAGAATCCCAGCATAAACACTGCTCAGTGCTTTTTTCATGAACTCTGCAAAGCTTCCCTTGTAACTTGCTATGAACTCAAGCTTTGCCTTTTTTCTTTTATCTCTGGAGGTCAAACCCCACCTTACCCCATGATGTTACCCAATGACCCAACTTCCCGTCTCAGAGCTCATTTCACAATGACACTGGCTCACACCTCTTCTCAGTTCAGTTTAGCAGGCCCTGTTAATTACTGTTAATTATTACATTACTTTATAATGTTACATAAACAACCTCTAATGCTATGCAAAATCTGTTCACTCTCACGGAACCTTAATTTGGAAGGAAATATACAGCCAGGAGTACCAGCCTTTCAGATCTGCCCATCTTGCAGAAAACTGTGTCTTTTATTAAGGCAGAAGCAGTGCCAAGAGAACTTCAAACACATTAAAATGCTCAAAGCTTGACAAGAATCAGAAAGATTCTTTAAGTTTGTATGAAAATTAACTTATTTTTCTTGCAGTGGGGATACAGTGATGTTTTAGAGATGAGACAATGTCTGCTGCGCACGTGTACTGTCTCATATTACTCTGGATGCCACATTTCCACTTAGATTATAGCATCAGAACACATTATTGACTAACTTAAAGGTAATAATCAGAAAGGTTATATGAGGTAAAATCATTATGATCTGATAACAAATTGTCTTTCTTTTTTGTCATTTTCTGCCTACATCACAGCAAGCATCTAACAAGACTAAATTATAACTAAGAGCAGCTGGTGATAACTGCA
The DNA here is from genome assembly GCA_033628505.1 of Tringa tobata. Classification (NCBI taxonomy): domain Eukaryota; kingdom Metazoa; phylum Chordata; class Aves; order Charadriiformes; family Scolopacidae; genus Tringa; species Tringa tobata. Next base: position 13,581,665 of record JAHREE010000245.1, read on the forward strand.
AATGTAATCCATTAGCAGCAGTGGTGAGCCACATAAGCAAATGAGGGAAAGAGGTGATGCAGCCTCTGCCTGTCTTTGGAAGTGAGGGTTTACACACACATGCAGCTAAATTGCATAGAAAAGGTTTAAATTACCATAATCATCTCTGGCTTTAAACTTACAGGTCACCCTGTCTGTAACACCTTGCCAGGCTACCAGAAATTAGCCTGACAGAGGAGCCCCTCCTCACCTGGAGCACAAAGTCACTTCCACACAGAAGTGCAGAGAGACGCTAAGGAACAGGCAGACACTAAGGACCACACATGGATGAACTCCAGGAAAATTTTCACAGCTTTTGGAACATGAGAGTTAGGGAGATTTCAACCGGGAGCCCATCCGGAAAGTAACACCCTGCCATCTTCAGTGAGCTCCTCGCGCAGAAAAAATGATATAGACAGAGGCAAAGGGCAGAAAGCCTAAATCACCCAGGTCATCACAGATTACAAGTGATACCTGCAGTTTTACCAGAAGCTGTCAGAGGGCAATGCTCAGGCAGGAGCTAGGGATGTAAGCCCATCAGACTGCAGTACTTGCAAAGCAGGCAACTCATCTGCTGCAGGAACGTCACGGGGATCCGAAGGCAAATCACCCTCAGCTCTGGCAAGGGTTGTCCTGCTGTCCATCAGAGGCCAGTGACTGGAGACAGTTCCAGCAAAATCTTTTGCCTGGCAAGGATATAAAAGATATTCTGCTGAGAGCCTGAGTCTCGGAGAGAGGGAAGCACCTGGAGACACCTAACTTCAGAGTCACTCTGGTGATGCGAAGTGACTGCACTCTGCTACGTTCATCTCCCCATAGGTAAGTGATGACTTCCAGACAAAGCATAACACATAAGATAATTAGATCTGTTTGGTTTTTTTTTTTTTTTTAAATAATCCAAATTACTGCTTTTGGCACAGGACATGGTCAGTAACTCACAAACCCCCGGTACTCAGAACAGGAAATTTTTGTGCCTGTCCTACTGCCTTGAGGGCACGAGCTCCTCACTTCAGAGTTGGTCTGTGTCACAGGCAGTGTGTGAAACGCACTGCTAAGGCAACTGCATGCTGGTTCTCAGACTACGAGCTTGTATACAAGCTGCATAGCACAGAGTACAGTGGGTTCATTTCCTTCTGGGGAATATTTTTTCACCTGATAAACTGTAGGGGTAGTTGCTGACTGTGGGTAAATAAGCTATGCAAAGAATGTCTCACTAAAACTGCTGCACTTTCCTTTTCAAGAACTGCTATAAATATTAAAGGTATTTGGATATATTTCTAACTGCATCAAACAACTCTGCAGTTCAGATTTACATTCACAGCATAAGTTTACTCAGATGCAATGGTATGAAACATGTATGTTCCCAGAAGTTGTTTTGTGACGCTGTCTGGTTTATGTAAAAAATAATTGCCATGCAAAATTGACTTGGTGAGCTGGGACTTCCACAAAATGCTGTTTAGCTTCTTTGACAATGAGCAGAAAATGGACAAGAATGAAATAAATCCTCTGAGGGAATAACTATTTTTCAAACAGCTGCATATGCTGATAATCAGGAGGTACTGCCCATATAAACTTGCTCAGAAAAAACCCTAGGGGTGTAAAATTCTCCCTAGAAGGGACTTTGTCAATGAGCCCACCACTTGTGTAAAAGCAGATAGCAGCAGATGAAGTTAGGAGGCCTCTCACTGGAAGTTGGTAGCTGCAAACAGGCTGTCTGGAAGATGCCTTTTTTTTCAAGAGGATGCAAGCTACAGCTTTCACAATGAAGTACAAGGCAAACTGGTACCATGATTTGCTGTAAATATGAGTGAGCAGCAGACACAGCTCACATAATGAAATGATGGAAAGAGGCAATGTACCGAGCTGCCAGGCACTGAGTATGTGTCCAGAGAGTCTTGCGTGTGCACCCTTGCATGCACACACATATGCTGCACAGAAACGGAGCAAAGCACTGTGACCATTACCAGTGCAAATGAAGACAGCATTCCTGCATTTCTTTACCTTTTGTGCCTGTATACATATACATCTGGTAGTAATGGAGGATAATTATGCTTTTAAAATTATTTTATAAAAACTTTTAATTTAAAACAAGCATTGATTAAGTTATGCTGAACTGTGTACATCACTGATTTGGATGATCTTTGATTGACAAAGGGAAACCTAGCCCAGGCTACAGAAAAAGAGAGAATTGCTTAGTCATCACATAAAATATGGCCGTAAAAAAATTGTGTAGTAAATTACCCACAGCATTGTAGATGAAATCTTGCCCATATTGAAGCTATTTTCAGTATGACAGCCTTGGAGAGCTCTGGGATCGATAAAACATTTATTTTCTGTCTTTTCCTTTGCCAAGCCTGGCAGAGTAGAACTGTCCTTCCACTGCAATGGTTTTGTGGAGTACAATTAAGGACACCTCCAAAACACAACAGCTCATCATGGAAGAAGCCACAGAGAGAGGGGTAAGTAAAAACTATCCACTCAGGGAAAGAAAAAATATTCTGCAAGTAATTTTGTTCTGAATATGCTGTGAGTCAAATGATGTTTTCTTTCAGAAGACAAAATTTCAAGGGGTGGGAAATCAGAATCACGTATTTATTTTAATGATTTGGATCTCATTCATTATTTGCATGTCATTTCCTGTGGGAATGTAATATAACAAAATTCCATGAAATGAGATGAACACAGAAACGACCACAAAGAAAAATGCTTGTCTCCCCAGGCACGCGTAAAAGCCAGGACGGGTGAATCTTTGTACCAGTCTCTCTCACCTGGTAATGAAAAATCTTCTACCAATTATTTTACCTGATTCTTTGCAGAGGTAACATGATTAGCAATAAGTATCACCACAGAGAGAAAAAGATTAGCAAGACTAGGTCATGAACTTTTAGCCATTTTACAGTTTTTACACTAAAAAACTTAAAACACTAGAAGAAGTATGAATATAGTAAGGACACCATCAGCCTGGAAGGTCTTCTGAGTGACCACACTCATATATTCAAAAATGCTGTCCCAAATAACAGCATTTCCACTGTTTCAGCCCCAGTGAAACGTGGCCTGCACCTTGTAAGTATGAAAAATGTATCTACACAGACTATAGAGAATTTAAAATGGTTGAGCTTGTTGGTTCTTGGAAGCCAGAACATTACTTTATTGATTACTCTTTCTTTATCATTATGGAGGGACATTCACAAACATTATGCCAAAACCAAAAAAAAACTAGAAAAAAACCCACCTTTAGAGTGGATAAAAAACCTCCAACTGTTATGAAGTTTAAGAAATATCCTTGCAATAGTCTTAGCTTTCTTTCCATCTTCAATTTTTGTTCTAACATCAATTGCACTTGTAACCAAGCTATTGACATACATTCTTCCAGGACAAAACTAGACACACACTCCTAATCCTAGTGTCACCCTGGATCACTTCTCAACTAGCAGACAGGACTTTACAGGAGTTTTCAAGGTCTGCTATACATCCTCTTTCACTATTTATAGGCAAGGGACATTCATATAACAACCAAAGTGGCACCTAATTCTTCCTCCATGACTGAACAGGAATGATACTTCCACAAAATAGGAAAAACCTGTTATTTCTGTAAATAGCTGTATGGGTTATTTCTCAGAATCTAGCCTAAGCACTTGTAGCTACTTCTTTGAAGCTCTGTAAGGATCAGATTAAGCTTCTGACACAAGGAGGTGTAATCTCCATAGGTCGCAGAGAAGGGATAGCCTTTACACCTAAACTTGTTGAAAATAATATGAGAAAGTTGTGAGAAAAACTAAGGCTGATGACTGAGATGCTTATTTTTCATTCTGCTGAATCCTGTTAAATCCTCCTTGCTTTTGTTTCCCTTCACATGCAAATGATTTGTTTTAAACCACTGATGAATGCCCAAATCATATAATCTGACACTTAAGAGTTGTTTCTCTGTACCACTGTCAAAGATTTACACTCATTTTCCAATCACCTGGCAACTGAAATACAATTAACAACTTTGGGTTTATGTCCCCACTGGAACTGGCTCATACATCCATTGAAAATGTATTCATTTACTCTAAAATCGTTCTTTGGATTTTAGTCATTTAAATGAAGAAATTATATTCTTTCCAAGCTCCTGTTAACCATGATCTCTTCTGTCCATCAGCCTAGAGGGTCTGTGAGAACCCTTTAGGTAGTTACTTATAGCCTATAATCTCACGTTTGACATTGTCATGACATTATAGCTATTCATTTCACTCTGAGTCTGGATCAGTGTAATTCCAGGAGAGAGGAAGGAGACGCCAGGTAGTTGTGAGATTAGCTATTAAAAACTCTCTTAAAAGCTTAAACTGGTATGTGATTCTGCCTGTCAGTAATTACTTGAAGTCACAAAGACCTAAGAAGGGGCATCCTGAACAAAATCAGAAGCAGTGTTGCTTCTGCTTGTAGAAGATTACTACAGAACTGGCATGAAGGATAATACACAACATAGGTAGTGTCACAACATGCGTATTATGTAAATCTTCATTTTACATTTGGGAGCTTAAAGGGCAAAATCCAGAGTGGATCATAATTATTATTCACTCCTAGGAGCATCCCATTACAATTCACTCCTAGGAGCATTCCCTCTTTGCTGCACAAAGGGATCTCCAGTCTTATGTTTGGAACCCTACAGCCTGATTGAGAAGATGATGACTTCAGGGGGTGGACCATATCCCCAAATTAGCAGAGGTGGTTAGGCTTGAAACTGGCACCAGTGAAGCTTTGTTAGAGTGGTGATGTGCATAAACTCAAAGAGAAGGGTTGTTAGCTCAGGGGTGGTACCACGCTAGCAAGGCTGGTTATCTCTAGGAACTAATCTGGAAGGTCTGCTTGGTGGGTTTGAACTCTTGAGACTGCTCAGGCAGCTGACACAACACATGTGAACACACAGCTTCCTTCCCTCTGTCATAGGGATACTCTGAAAATGCTTACTGGCTCTCACCGTGTGGGTCAGAAAGTCCAGCGAATGTTTGGGTGTGAGAATCAAAGTGGTCAGTAGTAGCTGAGGCAAGGCACTGGAGATCTCAGCAGTTCCAGATGTGATAGCAATGGACTCATAGCCATTCATACAGTCAGTCAGCCCAGGCAGACAATGTTTGTCTACACTGACCAATACGAGTTGAGTACCAAAAAGCAAGATAACGGCACATGATTAGCTTTCTCTTTACCTGATGGGCTCATCCAAGAAGCCATCCATCTTTAACCCCTCACTAATGTCTGGTTATTTTCACCATTTCCAAGCAGTCAAATTCATTTTTACAATACTGCAAATTCATAACTGTTAATGCCTGGCAACATTGAGCTATACAAATTATTACTGCAAAGTTCTCTTACCTGTTTTGATGCAAAGCATATGGTGCAGGTGAGATGAGCAGGACAGAGTCAGCACTGGGTGTCTGCAGTGCCAAGGTCCGTCGCTCAGAAGGTGCAGAGCAAGATCACCCATCTGCCCAAGGGAAGGGAGCACATGCAACATGACAGATCAGTGCAGTTTTCCTGATACACTTCACTGCTTCCATATGCTTTTCTTCAGAGCTGAATTATCTACCTCTAGCTCATATACAATTTGTGCATCTCAACAGACAGCTTTCACAGACACCATTGTTGTGTTTGCTGATTCCAGATGTTGGAGATTGTCCCAGGCAAGTAGAAGAGCTGCCCATTTCTCCCCTGCTCCCTCAGACTGATTATTCAGTATATTTCAGAGCACACTCATTTCAGACACTGACAGATTGCTGCATTAAAGTATAAATTCTGAATCATAAGACAACATATACATCCTATACGTCATCCTAAACAAGCAAGTTAAGTCATGACTTGAGAGAATGAAGCCTTAAAGTGCCACCAAATGGAATGGCATGGAGGGGAGGCAAGATGGAAAGTTTGCCTGGCGTTTTTAACACATGAAATGATACTACTGCCTAAAGTTCCTTAAAAGCACAGTATTACAGTTTGATATCAGCAGTCAGTATGTTAGTTGCTGGTATTTGGAGTAAGCCAACTCCAGCTTCTCTTCCTTTACAATACTTGCTATATCTGCTTTTTCCCTATGTTTTCAACAGCAGGATTTTAGGACACTATCAGAACATTTAAGAGAAATTGTATGAAGAGATCAAACCAAAATTCTCTTGTCAGCTGGCACTTTTTGAAACCTGTATTTATTAATGTATAGAAATTGTGGCTCTAATTTTACTGAGACATCAAAAAAACTAATAAACTTACCTTGAGTAACTATCAAGAATTGCTCAATAACTCCAAATACTGCTACTTTACACAGTACATGCAAACAACAGAACATCCAGCTATGACATTCTGAAAGTATCTCTGTAACCTAATTATGAATCTGCTACCCCTCTTTCACTGCTGTTTAAATTGTAGCTCGGGGCAAAGGGTTTAAGCACTTTTCTCAAGGATACACCCCACTTTACTGAGAGCCCAGGAATTCAGAGCATCCAGCCCCCTGGATGTGTGACTTGAGGCTATTGTTGCCTCTCTGTGTGATCAAAGTACATAATGATTTTGTTTTGTTTCTAATAAGTGTGTTTCTGCTCATCAACAAGCAGCCCAAGAACGCCAGTGAGTCAGAAATACTGGCTGCTCAGCAGTGTCACTGCCATGTTGGCCATAAGGTTTGTAACACTAAAGAGAGTGGCTGCATACTACTGGTGGCTTCATATACTTTCTCTAGCACTCTGAGATCCTTAAATACGAAAGGACAGATCAAAAAAGGATGAATTCTATATTTCCCACGTAATATCTGAGCATATGCAATCCTCCTTGCATGGCACGTGAGGAAGAGGAGAACACCAAGAACAACTTGCAACAACCCAGCAGCACTTCTACACACCTCCACACAGGACCTCAGCAAGTCTAAAGCCCTTGGCCTTACGTTCTGCAAAGAAATGTCACCAAAGTTAAATCTCTTTTGCAGCAGTCCCGTGTTCTCAATGTCTTGCTAATTTTTAATAATAGTGTTGTTTCAAAAGATAAAGTTTAGCTTTGAAAGTGTCTTCATAAACTATTTCCAAACAAACAAATAATAGGAAATCCCTCACATGAACTGACAGTTTGCTTTATCTTTGTGAGAATGAATTACCTTTTAATTTTTGAGTATTTTTGAGTGAATAACCATTTAATTTTTTACATTTTAAAGGTCTCCGTTGAGTTCAAAATCAATAGATATTGCAGCTCATTCATTTTACCACCAATTCATATTTTCCAAATAAAATAAGAATATTGTTTGTTCTAATATATCTTGATTTCCTATCTATTTTTTTTTAATAATAGATATACTATCAAATTATTTTCTCACTTTTTATGCTTAAATACTGTTTGATTTTATGAGCCATGTGGTACACATGTTAAGCTACTCTCTGGACTGTGATATTTTCCAGCAGTTTCATAAATTAGCCTTCTAAAGTGATTAAGCTGTTCTCTGGAGTCCAGAAATAAACTCCTCAAGCTAAAATATGTATCTTTCATTGAACAACAAACACCAAGGGTGGAAGCGCTTTATCTTTCCAGAGCTGCAAATACTTTCAACAACTACTTGTCATCAATGCATGGGCTGTATATATCATGTCAAGAGAAACCAATTACCCACATATCAGTTCATGTGTGATGAAGAGAAAGCCATGCGCTGCTGTTGCTGTGAGGGATCAATGATCTTGAATTACCCGTTTGCTTGAAATGCTCAGCTGCATCTCCCACCAAATACCTGATGTGGACAGCTCAAATACGTTTGCCCCCCACATCTGTGAGGTGGCTGGACATGGCTCACACCAACGGGGTTTATCTAAGATGACTCCTGGGTTGTAAGTGCATGAAGAATGGGGGAAAGAGCATCTCGGGGTGTTCTGCCCCTGCCACCACACTGCTTCCCTCCGGTGCACTTCCACTGTAAAGGAGGAGAGACACCATCCTCCCCTTCAGAGTGGAGGGACAACTCACAGCTACTCAGTGCAAGTGCTGGTAGTGGGTATTTGGTACACGTGCAAATAAAAGACAGGATAAAATTCTACAGAACACAGAAGAAACACCAAATATACCGTGTTTATTCTACCAGTTGGAGTTACTGTGGTTACTCTTTCCTGACCATGCTCAATGCATTCACAGCCACCATTCCCACCTTTGGAGCAGGAAGGATTTCTGGTGGGAGGCTCTGGGTACTCTGCTCTGCTCTTCCTGCTTTTCAAAGTTAGTTTAGTGCATCTATCTGTTCCGAAAATAACACAGGTAGCTTTCTGCAAACAAGAATTACCCTATTTAACTCTGCAACAATGAATATTTTGGCAGTCTATGAATCTTGGAATTTCTTGCAATTTTATTTATTCTAGTAGATGGTACCACTTCCTCACTCTTAGGCAATCTACCAGTATTTGTTATGATTTCTCCTACAGTGTCTTATTAATGTAGGCTTGGGAACAATGAGAGTAGGCAGTAAAATCAACCTGTGTTGTAGACAAAAAGAAAGTTTTATAATGCATAAATATCAGAGCCCTGGGAAATGGATTGTGAGAAGGAAGAAGCAGTTTTAATGAGCTTTTAAAAACTATCAGAAGAAAAAAAGGAGGTATGTGGGCAAAAAATGACATGTTCTGCATAAAGTAGACAGTAGCTGATCTTTTGGTCTTTTAGGAGGTGAAATGCAGGGGAGGTGGAAGAGATTTTTCCTACTACTGCCCCACACACTATATCGTGATGTGACAGAAGAAGTCAAACCAGACTATTTTTGGTTCCCTTTAGGCTCTAAGTATGAGTGAAATTGTCCTGCTTTTGTTCAAGAAATACTTCAATGTAATATGCAGAGATACATTGCAGCTGGGGGAAAAAAATAACTCAGCCCACATCAGTTGACTGACTGCATGAAAGGGCGGGGGGGAACCTTGCAGGGGGGTACAGCAGCATCACCTTATCCCACCCCATCCCACACTTCTCTCAGCCTAAGTACAAGCAGTGCTAGTTCAGTGCTAAAACAGAAAATCAGAACCCATTTCAGTGGCAATCACTCAAAATATCCTTCTTTTTTGTCTTCTGATCATGAGCAGCTCAAGGAGTTCCTGTGTCCTCTCCCTGCAGAACTGCCCCTGTTTATACCTAATGCAAAGATTCTTCTGCAAAGCCCAGAGGCTGACCCCACTGGTCCCATCCCTGGAGCAGTACCTTCTGCAGTTCATCCCATTTCAGTCCTACATAAATGATATCCCATGTCTGGGGCTTTAAAACCTTGCCATCTAAAACTGCCATCTATTATGCTGTTGGAGACAATCCTCCATAAAACTAAATAATCTAAAATGGTTTTGAGCTTAAATTTAAGTAAGTCTATGATTGTGCCAAGCCTCCTCCTTTCTAATATATGGTGGAAATAGATTATTTTTTCAACAAAGGTAAAACTGAAATATTATTAACATCCAGACAATAGTCTGGTACCAATTACTTTTTTTTCTTTTGATATCTGAAAGTAATACCAACCCTATTCAAGGTCTTTCTGTGAGGACGTGAGCTGTAAAATGGCAATTTTAATGGAGAGTAGATAACAATTTTGGTCTTTTGTGCTAGCAAAGAGAAAGTCACATCATTTCCCCCATAATAGAAGCGTCTCCTACCAAGAAGTATAATCTCTTTTGAAAAATAGTGTGTGGAGGAAAGAGAGCACTAATGAGACTTTTATTACATCTCTGCCGTTACATGATAATCCTTAAAACTACTCGCCTGTTGTATCTTGCTTTTTAATCTAGTCTTAACAAAACCCTGAAGCAGATGCTTAATATACTTAATTTGCAAAGCTGTTTACACTTAAAAGTCATTTTGGAGAAACTTCTGCTTGCTAATGGGAAGCTGTCATGGTTGCTAAGCCCATCCTAGTTAGGCATAGCTGCATTGCCAGGTGCTGGCACACCTGGCCTAGCTCCTTCTGCAGGGAGACCCCTGCAGAGAAACCACCCCAGATGTCTGGATGTGTCTGATGGAGGACTGTGTCCTGCTAAGCACCGCTAAAGTTGCTGCTGAGTTTATTTGCTGGGGCTGACCACTATGCAACACTGAGCTGGTGAAGTTGCCTGTGTTGTGCTAAGGGGTACAGACCCCCTACAGAGAGATCTAGCTGGGAATCTCTGTGTGGCAGTTGATTAAACAGGGATATAGTTTCCAGGCCTTGCAAACCAATGCCAGATGACTTATACATTCCTTCAATGCTTTTAGGGGACAAACTTTTCTTTACTTTTTTGGGGTTGGGTTTATCCCTCAAGGAGGACGAATTCCTCTTGCTCTTTAAATTGACTTTTATACCAAGGCTTAATTCTAGGCAGAAAATCAGTCCTGTGGAACAAGTAAAGCAAAAGTCACTCACAAAGAGTGGGTGTAGGAAAAGCATGACGTGGAGTGGGTCTGTGGTCAGTACAGATACCAGTTCTGATGCTCCCAGAAGCACAGATATAAGAGTGTATTTCTGACCACCTTACAGGAACTTCTTTGCACCTCTCAGATACACAGATACACGGGGAAAGAAAACCATGAGCTCAGAAAGCCAAGAAGAGTCTTCACTTTTTAGCAGACACGTTGCCAGATGCCAGCATTCCACCAGCTGCAAAGTAACTTACAGAGCAGAGGACAAACTAGCCTCAAATTGGACCAGGTAGCCCCACAGCCTCTTTCACAGCATCATCTGCAAGCAGAGGCTGCCAACACAGAAACATGCACAGCGCCCCCAGCACAGCGGGTCTACCCGGGTCTATCTCTCCAGATGAATTCCTCATGATCCCCAGGGTCCAGGTGCACACTCAACTGGAAATCAGACCCACATGTGAAAACCCCTGAGCTGTCAAAGGAGCTGTGCATCCCCAGCTGCCCACATGAGCTCCCAGCCCTTCCAACCACCCAGAGAACTGGGAGGGCAGGGGACTCCCCAGCCATCCACCCTAGTCCTGGGGCACCACACAAAAATTTGCTATAGGGAAGGATGAGATTTGAAAACCTTTGATGGAGAAAAGGTCAACAGTCCAAGAGCAAGGCAAAAATCCCTTGTTTACTACATACTTCATCCCTTCCTAGGTAACTCATTATCTGTGCATTTCAGATGCATTTTTCCCTTGAACAACAGGAAATCAGCCTGTGCTCTTCAGAACAGAGATGGCCTTTTTCGTAAGTAAAAACTGCAGACATCCCCACCCCAATTTACAGACCAAAACCCATTACTAAAGACTTCCCAGCAGATGGCAGGGTTACCTTGTGACAAAATGGGAACTCTCAAATTGCAAGGGCTGCTGGAAAAAGGTTCAAGTACCAATTAAGTATATTTAATTAGCAGAATTAATTTATATCTGAAAAGGCATAAGCACATGCTGGTTTAACTGATCTAATGCAAGCTGGGAAATTAGAAGTTATGTATTAAGGTAGTGAAAAATCTTTAACCTAAATACAGTATTAAAAATTAGCTTCATTAGAAATAAGCTTCATTTAGACAACTGTTTATATCACAAAACCGATCAAACAGAAAACACAGTATTTAATGTGAGAATCCACTGGAGTTGCCAGCTGTAGGACAAAGTTATAGGAAAATCAAAAAGCCTTCACAAATATTATTGAAAGTGATCAGCAGAAGTGGCTTTCAGGACCAAAATCAGTTCAGCTGGACAGTGTGGCATTCGCCTCTTTCTAGGGATTGAACAAAAGAAGATCACCCCAAAAAAGGGTATTCCGTACCGCTTTTCTCAATACGGAAATCATCACCTCAGTGGGTGGAGAACAAGCAGTGGTTTGGGATCCACCTTGGAAACAGTGGGGAAGAAAACCTGGTGCACCCTGATGATCTTAAAAATATTTTGTTACATGCCAGGAACCGAACTGCTCGGCCCAGTATGATTTAATAATAACTGGCTGCAAAGAGACGAGGCTTTGGCTCCTTAAAAGTACAATTCTCTGAATCTGCTTTTCCAGCCAAAGCAGAAAGAAGCGCCCCACTGTATTTCAAACACTTACAATGACTCTAGTAAGTGAATTCCCTTGTAAGTGTTCCGAGGCTGTATGGGCATCTCCCTGAAGGATAGCTGGACTTTGATGAGGTGGATATAAATGTGGTCATTCTGGTTGTGTCAACACTTTCTAAAGAAACGTTTATGGATGACCACTGATGTCAAACCTCTGTTCACTGCAGGTAAACCGAAATGGCTGCAGGAAAAAATACCACTCTACACTTTATACAGTTTTATTTAGAAAAAAAGATTCAAATATCAGACACCAAATACTTTTGCTTCTCATTTGACCTGTGCCAGATTTGGCTTGCCTCCCTGAAATTACTCACCTATTTAATTTCACTATTATATCATGGAACTAGAGGATTAGTGGAAATACTGTATTTATTTGTGAAAAGAGGTTACCTGCTTTCTTTTGTGAAGATCTCATAAGAAAATGCATGGAGTGATGACATACAGAGCTTCTGAAAAGTAACAAGGCCCAGCCTGGCACACGTTCAGTGTCAAAACAAATTCTACATCTGTTGCACCACTGCCACTCAGCAGCACTACATGACTGCGGACCATGCAGAAAAACAGAATTCTCATCCTAGTGATAAACAGTATCTTTAAAGTCACATTTCCTATTATTTCCTGCAATAATATGCTCAACTTCCTCTGATAAGCATAGAGTGTCAATAAAGTACATAGCTTCTGACTATGTCACTGAAAACAGTTCTGGGTTTTGGTTTTATTTTTATAAAATCCTTAAGAGTTTGTTGTCCTTTTTAATATATATATATATGTTAATGCGGGATTACATTACATTCTTAAAAAGTTTCCCACATCCTATAGACACCTTATTGAGGATTCACACTTACTGATTTGCCTTGTTTCTGAAAGCATTTGTATTATAAAAATACAACCCCAAAAAGAAATAAAAACTGCATCAAATGATGCTTTAAAATCCTATTGTCTTTTTGCAGTTGGATAATACACACAAAGTTTGACACATTCCTAAAATTCTGACTTAGATGAGAGTGTAACAGAAATGGTTACTAACGTGATCACCTTGATTTTGTCCCACAAGAATAACATAATTCTAGCTGCTCCAAGATCACATGTCTTTTCTCCCCCTTTCAGCCTCATGAATAATTTGGCTCATCTTTCTCAGTGACATAAACACTGAATCTTGCTGAAGGTCACGCAGCATTCCCAGTACCTTCTCATTCATGTGCAATTCAGCATTGTATTCTGTGCCTCATGTTATTTTACATTCATGACATGCAGTTGTAGATTGTTTCCATGGTGGTATAATGTCTGATAGTCAGTTCATGCAGTGAATGGTAAACACTGATGTTTCAAAAGCTAATTAGTGGTGTAGATTTGTTTTTTATTGCCCTAGCTCAGTTTATTCAGATGGAGAGCTATAGGTCAGGCGAGGTTAGCAAAGGCGATTACAGAAATTGTCATTGTTCCATACAATAGAAAGTGGAAATAAATAAGATTATTTGGCATAGAAAGGAAAAGAATTAAAGACTCTGAGGCATCTGACATTATGGAGGTAACTGTAAACCAATTGTTTTGACCCTTAGGCCTTTGGCTCACCCAAGGTCCCCACTAACCCATTTGTCATCCAATATTTCCGTCTGAAGACAAAAGCCCTCTTAAGCTTTGACAGAGAACCAAGATCCCTCTATTCCTGGATCAGCAGCTCTTCATTTCCAGCCCAGGGTTTCATCTCATTAGTATCATCTGAAGCAACACCCTGTCTCCAGTTTTCAGTAGCTAGAAGGAAACATATAGGAAATCATGGGGCAGGGAAGCAGTGGGGAGGGTGCAGAAAAAGAAAGGAACCAAAACTCTTGTCTGCAAGAAGTGCTCTCGGGCGACCTCAACTTACCCATGGAAAGTTTTTTTTCTGCAAGTTCCTAGGGGGAGGGATGGGGACAGAGGGGCTTTCAACAGCCCTTCATGGCCTGAAGAGATTTCTAACTATTAAGCAATGGTGCCAAACCCTCTGAACCCAGTTTTCTGTGACAGCATTGTGGAATTTTCCCTTCAGATCACAAGAGGTGTGGATTTCACCCTCTCCACAGCCACCAATAGCTTATGCAGACACATTTGCCCTTGGCTTAGCATACCTGCACAGCTAGGCTTTCTGTGGCACACAGCACTGAAAAGCCTGAGCACTTTCAACACAAGCACATGTAGAAACTGTCCAGATACATGTTGTAGGACAGGGAGAGACCTTTACATCAAGAGAATATACCGCAAAGCCAAGAGAACCTCAAAGAGGAAATGAAACCACAGAAGACACGCTGTTAATTTCATGAAGAATCATATTTGCATTTGTTTAAGATAATATTATAGCAACCACATAATCAGTGGTTTTGTTTCATTTATGGAGTGTGTCTATGACACAGTTTAGGAAGGGATTTCCCTCAGAAGTGAGTGATGAAAGTGGATCACTGCAGAGAAAGTCTTCCTCAACAAGACAAGCATTTTTCCTCCCCTGGGAGGAGCAAAGAGAAGGGTCACAGTAAAGGCAGGGTTTTGTAACCCCATGCCTTAAAAGATAAGGCATAGGGAGGAATAAAATTTAATTGGTCGTTCCCATTCATACACTTGCAGAAGAAAAAAAGGAACCACCGACAAAACTGGAAAGTGACAAATCCAGAAGTGCAGAAGAGAAATAGTTATCACTACATGATATTATGAGGTACAAATAAGAAACACCAGAAGAGCACAAGCTTCATGCCTAACTTTTTTTAATTTACTTTGAGTTATTTCAAAAGGTAGGGAGGAGAAACAAGAACAAAACACAAGTCATGATGTAAGCCACTTTGCTCTAGGACACAATTCAGAATAAGATATTTCTCAAAGGACCAATACAAAGCAAGCTCTCTCTCTGATCAGGGACCAAAAGAAGTGTGTCCTCTTTCACTTGCTGCAAGAGTGTAAGCTGCTTTAAATAAATAAATAAAGTATTTTGAACTAGACGCCGGTTGTCTGGTTCAAGGTAGGAACATGCACCCCCTCTAGCAACACCTCCTCCCAGACCAGTCCAGCGCTTTTGGAAGTTCCCAGGACCATACGATTTCTGCATCTCCCACCCAAGATGAGTCACAGGCCAGATCCATGCCTTTCAGATGTCCACATCCTTCCCCAAACCCGGGGATGGTTTCTCAACCAAAAAAGCAGTGCTGATCTAGCTTGGAATTGCAGTCTTTCAGATGGGAATACTGTGATCGCAGTGATTAATGCAACAATCTCAGGTAACAGATACAAATAAAACTAAAATGCAGCTCATATTTCAGAAAACAATTAAATTGAGTTAATATAGCATGCTGAAGATATATATCTTAATCAAGAAAGTTAGTATTTTCTCATTAGTATTCATGCAAGATCTAATTGTACTCACGTCTAGAGATTTAGAAAAGAGTAACATCTCCATACTGAAAAAAGGCCCTTCTTGTAATCAAAATCTTCCTTTCTACTTTATGTGAAATGTGCCAATCCAATTTCTCAATGGAATATCCTCTCATGTATCTGTGTTAATGGGCACATTAATACAGCTATTTTGCTCAATACTGTTTGAAAACTTCCCTGCTTTCTTTCGTTTCTGCTTTACCTTACATTGTGTGGCACACAAGCTTGCCTCAGCCTTTCCTGTATCCCTCTCCGCCTAGTGGATGGAGGGACTATAATTACACAAAATGTACAATTTAATCTTATTTTAGATTCCTAACAGCACGATTACAAGGCTTCCCTGATGATGCTGTTCGGATACAACTGTCAGCAATACCAAAGTTCTGTTTGTTCTCAGGTAAAAGGCTGCCTCTTATTTAATGATGCTACGGTTTTATAGGAGCAATATGTACTCACTGTAGTACTAAGTATAAAATGCCAGAGTTTATCTACAGCAGGCATTATCAAAGAAAAGAACAACAGTGTCAATTTTATTCTTTATGCACTTTCATCTCTATATAATAATTTAATCTCGGGTAAATTAGGGCGATTTTCATAGCTAATATAGAGCTAGAGTACACATCCGGAAGACCTGTGTTACAGTCCTTGCTCCACTGAGTGTGCCAGTCCTCTGCACGCAGCTGGTGCAAGCACTGTTGGGAAGGTGGGATGGAAAAACACCTCCAGAAGTCTGCACGTTCACTTGACAGACTGGGATTTCAGACCTTGCTCCAAGCTGGATAAAGCATGAATTTGAAGCCAGCTCTCCTTCTCTCTCCCAGAGACCTTAGCTGTTTTTTCCTATGCACCAAAGACATCAAACTTAGCCACCAGGGTGCAGAGTCAGCTCAGAAAGCTTGCTAAAGTTGCAGTGTTTGAGGCACAAGTTATATACCAGGTGCTTATACCTAATGCTGAAAGCAAGGGCCAGGATCAGCCATCCCAAGCCCTGGGCAAGGCAGGAGCCCTGACCCGCCAGAGGACAGTTCCCTGCTGGCCATCAAGAGTTTATGGTCAGATAGTGACTGTATGCCATGGGTGCTGGAAAAGGCAGCTCCTCTTCACAGCTCAGCTGCTTTCCTCAGGGCTACTACACGTCGGTTGAAAGAGTGGGAGATGGGAAGGGAAGAAAGGGACATCAAGGAAGCATTGAATTGAAGGAAACTGTGCACTACTTTTAACAACTGTGGTTGTGTAATTCCTTGCATCCTACCTGCTGCAGACCATGAAGAGCAACAGGAGACTTCCCATGGTAGTCTACATGGCTACATCTCCCTGCTGAGTTGCCCCAAGGACAGCTACAGTGAATGGGAGGACAAGTGTGGGTCACACCAAGCATAGGAGATAGTGATCTCCCAGGAAAGGGCATAGAGCAAATAATGTATTGGCTTTACTGTCACCGGTGGGGTCATATCAAGATGTTGAAGTACTGGAAAGAAACAAAAGTCCAGCAAAACTGACTCTTCAGCAGGTATGTGGACATCCAAATTCCTACATCTGTCTCCAGCAACACAGGCTTACGTTCACTGAAATCCAAGGAGACTGGAAGGGTAGCCACTTTCAGAGGGAAAAATGTGTGCTTTTCCAAACACAAAAATTCAACCTCATCTCACAGAGATCTGACATGCATTCAGAGACCAGCAGAGTGCTACCTGACTTAAAGGAGTTTGTGGGATCAGGGACTCAGTTATATAACTGCTCTATTATTAACCAATAAATAAAAGCCACTCAATTGTGTTCAAGACCAGTACTTAACACGGGAAGCAGGAAAAACAAATGCATTGTAAACAGGGCCAAGCTAGCACAAGTCACAAGTCAACAGCAAACAAGGTCCTATGACCAAAACAGCTCCTCCCATCATGAAAATGTTTTGCTGGGTGAGTGGATGAGTAAGAAGTATACTCCTTGACCTACTCCCTGAGTTGGCACCTGGCTCTGGCCAAGCCTGACAACATCAGATGGCATCTTCCCCGCTAACTTCCAATTTTTCCATACTGGAGACACTGAACACAAGAAGCCCTGGCTGTCAGCAGCCCTGGTCCTGCCAGTGCCTGCACCATTCCCAAGAACTGGGCGCATTCGTGTTCAATGGCTGCAGCCACCCCTGCTCTTCTTGCATGTAAAGTGGTGGGTCCAGGTGTCCAGGCCCTTGGCATAACTAGTCCAGCTCCCTGGAGAGGGTCTTCATCTTTGTTTCTGATCCCTTTGTTGCTGTTCCTCTTCAGTTTTCCCTATGCAGACTGGAAACCTGCTTTGACATGCACCTTGGGGAAGCCTCAGGTACCCCTCACCCTGCAATGAGATGCAGTCCTAACCCATGTTTTTTCTAGCAGTTTCAGCAAATGCTCTTTCATCTCACTACTCCTCCCAGGATCAGAGGAGCTTCAGTTACCACTGCCCTGGAAGCAATCAGAAGAGGGTTTCAAGAGCAGGGTCCAAGCCTGGCTATAGGACAATTACAAACATCTAAAAAGATAGACCTCCAGGTTTTATCCCACTGGTCTTGATGCTGAGCTGAAGGTGGCCCTTCATCCTCCTCTTTTGATGCCACAAGGTCAGTGGGGAAGGACATGAGAATGGCACAGGACAGCACCAGTACACAGCAGGTCCTGGGCATACTCCTGCCTGCGGCTGCCCACACACATCCTAATCCATTTTTAGCGGCTGCCCAGCCTGCACAGGTAGCACTAACCACATCCAAGCAGTTTTGCTCAAGCTAAAAGACAGCTTTACCCTCTTCTCGTAGAGCACTTGGACACCAACAGTCAGTGCCAGCTTCCCGCAGCCTGGCACCTCCTCAGACTGGGCTTAAACTGGAGTCGGACGCTGTAATCCCGTTACGAATACAGCCCTGCGGAGACACCACGGGTAGCATTTCTCTGAAGCACGGCATTTTGATTTTTCAAGATTATCCNCGCGGTGAGTCCCGGAGCGGGCGCGCTGCCCCGGGGGAGCCTGGAGGTCCGGAGCAACGGGGACGGCGGCCGTGCCCGGGCGAGCCCGGCAAGCCCCGCATCGTCCCTCTCCCCGGCGATTGTCGCCCGGCCGGTCGCGTGTGGATAGCGGTAGCTCCCCGCGCAACGGGAGTGGAATAACGCTGCGTTCAGCGTGAAAGTTGAAGAGATTCATTGAAAGGGGCACCGGGGCTTGCCGGAAAATGTGCGTCTTTAGGCGAAAAGCCTGCTGGCTCCCGAGGTCTTGGCGGGGACCTGCAGCTCCTGCGCTCCCGCCGCAGCCGGCGGTCAGGATGCTCGGTGCTGTCCCGCGCTGGGCGGGAGAGCGGGGGGTATCGATGCGGTGCGGAGAGCTCTGCAGTGGAGCTGATTTCTTAAGAGAGCTTAAGTTGTGCCTCCTCAAATTTATAATAAAGGCCGCCTCCTGATATTTCGCTTTAATTACCCTTTCACTTGACAGGATGGTCTCATGAGATAAAACTCAATTTGAGAAGTGCCCTGAGGGAACGACAATCTAAAACTTCGGAGCGGTCTTGCAATAACTATCAAATACTGTTTCTTAACGGGGCAAATTCGAATAGCACAGGACGAGCGAGCTTAAGAGAGCAGAGAGCACTGCTGAGCAGGCACTTTTCTAGTGCATTTATCTGGAGAGGCTTGTGAGAGACTACGCTCCCTAGCAGTCGGTCCTCTTTCAGATGTTAAATTGAAGCATCTCAAATGGAGCTTCCCTGATAACCCTGCTCCGGAAATAAAAGTACCAACTGTGTAAGCAATGCTCAGTACTAAATGTGACCTCATTTAGTACGTATTTGCCTGAAAGACTGTAAAGTTAGTTCACAGGGAAAAACACAAAGGAGGTAAAAGGGGAAAATGTAGCGGTTTAGTTGTTTAGAGCCATTAAATTGTGGAAGAGTTTCTCTCTTCGCTGCAGTAGGACAAAATACAGCAGATACCTTTTCCAAAGGAGATGATGTTTGCATGGCAGGAATCTTTTGTCTGGTTAGCAACAGCACCATTGATATACTTGTGGTTGGTGTAGCAGGAATCCTTTTTTATTAGAAAGCCTTCTCATTTAGACTGCAGTATATCAACCAGCTGATGTTGAGTGCAGCTTACACAGCTGGAGTGCACATTGTACACCCTTTTTTTTTCTGAAGAGCTTGAAGTTTTCAGAGGCCTAGACAAACAGCAGAACATCCACCAAAAAAAAGGCTTTCTTCCTACTTTAATACAGTGATATGTGGTATTTATCCAAGGCATGATTCCCATCCTGAAAGCTTAGAGATAAAATCAGTTGCTCTTAAAACATGTAACACATGGTGGGAGCATGGTAGTGTATTCTGAAGTGATCTATATTGTACAACTCAGTTGCCTCCCTGTTCCGTCCCCCCTTGCACCCCTGCAATGAGACAGGTCCTGCTCTAATATGGAGGAGGAGGATGGAGTTGGCGCAGGAACTTGGTTAAAGTGATGAATACACTAATCCCAAAACCAACCAAGAGAAATATTCAAAGCCACCCCCATATACAGTTTAGGAGCGGGTCATGTTTGTGACACAATAATATAGTGTTGGGGAATTATTTAAATGGAACAAAACAAATCTCCATTTCATTTCTTGCCTAGAACGTTTGGAATCTGGGGACTGGTATTTCTTTTATGGTTTAAACTTCTTGCCAATATAGGGCACCACTGAGATATGGATTCCTGAGATATGGAGAGTGAGCTCCCCAGGAGCTACGGTAGCCTGTACTGAGCTTTGCTAACAGTGTCTTCTTTCTCTCTCAGCAAGTTGCACTTTTCTTATAAGTTTTTGCAGGCACAAACACCTATGATCCCGCCTTGAGATATCCTGGACCATATTAATAAGTTACTAGAAGACTGTGGTATAAGACCAAGCTCCTGGAAACCTGGAATTTTTTCATTCCTGTGATTCTCAGCAGATTCCTGTCATCCATGCAGACTTGTGCACCTTTGCAAACCTCTCTTTGTAGTCTTAATTTTGTTACTTAGTTCTGTTAACTAAAACAGTGGCATTTTCCGTCCGCATAGAGACCCATCTTAGAAACAGCATTTCCAAGACAGCGTGGATGCTATTACTTTTCACCAGTTACTACGATTAAAGTAATTTGAAGGATCATTTTAGAGCATCTTATCTTCTATCTGCCAGGAAGGCTGCTAAGGGGAGTCAAAACCTGTACCTATTCATGTCAGGATAGAGGAATTCAAACAGATTTAGGGATATTGATTTAGCTACCTAAGAAATTTTGATAGTGGAGTGTCTTATTTCAGAGTAAAATTAATTACCATGACTAGCATCTGTTCATCAGAAATAAGCATCTCTGTTCAGATGTGTGTAAATGTCTTATTTTGGAGGAGGGCCACACATGCAGAGGAATTACATTAAGAATAACCTACCTAGCCCAAAGGTAACATTTAATTCACATGGTTCTGCCACACTGAAAGTTTTATACCAGCAAAAGATTTCTGCTGATATTTTTAAGTCATGCAAGGACAAGGCACGTACATGGCACTGCAACTGCACTGTTGTGTGTGCATGACTCTGTGGTGCACGGTCCTACCAACAAGGCTGAATGCTGAGAAAATTATGTTATTTTAATGTTACATTTTTCAATCTGACATAGAAATAACAGGCACAAAAGTCTGAAATTATAGAGGTTCTTTAGTACACTCTTGAGGGCTTCCAGCTAAATTATTGAGTATATATAATCTTATATAGACATGCTTGGAAAGGGCTGAATTGATCACATTTGTGTACAAGCAAGTTATTGTGTTATTATTATTAAGTTATTGTGTGCTGCGGGGCAAACTCCTTTGAATGCCTTCTGCTATCCCCTTTGTTACATGTGGAGGAAATAAGCACAGGCACTTCTAACCTGAAATGATCCTTTTCCACTGCAATCAGTCATGAATGGTTAGGTTCCTTTAAATTCCTCCTCTGACAAGGTTAATCCTGTCCTAATCACCGCATCCACGTGTAACCTTTTTGCCCTGTATCCTGGAAACCAATAAATGTGAAAGCCAGTCATTAAAAATTATATCCATCTTGCAATTCTAAAGGGATAGAGAAGACTTAGTCATACTCAAACATGTTTTCTCCTTTTTTCCCCCCTCTTTTATATTCCAACTAAAATGGGAGCCTTTTGTTAAAATAGTATAATGAAAACTGTCTCAGTGCATTGAGAACATTCACTTATTCAAAGTGCATACAAAATTTAGAGTTTAAATAGTAGAAGTCTCTAGCTCTTCAGAGCCCTTCATATCTTTGTTTAAACAAAACTTAATTTTTAATTTTATGTCTTGTTTGAACATCCTACATCTGGAATTTTTCTTCTTCATTTGAAGAGGAAAACAATTAGATGTGCTTAAAGGGTGGCTTGCTTTGGCAAACACAGCTTCAAAGAGGAAGAGGAGGGCAGTGAATCGGGCCACATTCTGCATTGCTGCGTTCTTAGCAGGGTCATGTAAGCCATGCCAAGAGCATACAGGATCTGTTGTGTTTGCTGACTTTGGTTATTCAAACTGTTGGCAGAATAATGCTTACAGAGTACTAATATAAATAAAAAATAAGAGGTGAGTAAAGAAAATGAAAGATACGTAAAAATTGGTGAGGCCAGGCAGCAGGCAGATACATGTGGAAGTGTGGGAAAGATTCTCTGTGCATCTTCTTTGTTCCTCCTTTCTCAACAAAAGGGACTTTTGAGCATTGATCCATCTGCGTTTACTGCAACAGTAAAACAGCAGCTCTGCTGAAAGCTCACAAGGAGTTGAGCAAGTGTCTCTTAAAGCCATACAGATGTTTCTGGAATAATAGCTTTGTGTACAAAACTATATTGCGTAGTTGTTGTCCAGCCTCTGAATAAATACAAATGCTAAATAAATCTAGATAATCTACATAAGCAAAGTATTTATTTGTAAGATTAAAAAATCCTGTAAAGAGGGCATATCTAATCAAATATAAGAGGGCATTAAAAAGTCTCCACTACTGATAGTGTTGAATCTGCTTTATGATCTGGGTAGCCCACAACTCAGTAGGACATTACAGCCACAGTACCTGTCTTGATTAAAACCAGCAAGCTTCTCTACTAAATATAAACCTTTATTTTGTTTTTACTGCAGTCATTAAAATACCTCCAAGAAAGAAACTTAAATAGCTCAGTCCATATCAAAATGCTCATACGAACTAAAACTTATTTAATGAAAAGTTAAGCATCCAGGTTGCCTGAGTGTTTTTGATACTTCAGTGTATTTTGCGAGAAGTTGATTTGGTGAGATGCTGGGATTACAGGAGCTGCAACATCAAAAGGGGACTTTTCAGAGGTTTGGCATTCTTGAGTTACTTTTAAATAATCTCTTCAATAATTACCTACCAACATCCTTTATGTATTCATTTTTAAATTAATGGATTAGGGTCTCTGCATGTCTGTTGGCATGAGGGGCGGGTGCACCAAACCATTCAAAGACATGGTTAAATCAATGGGACCATTCCAATATTTAAAGTGAAGGGGATCTTGAAGTCTCTAGGATGCCATATGCTTGCTAGTTTTGCAATATTGAGACATGAAGTAGGACAGAGAGGAAGAAAATTGAGGAGAAATTTACAGTAAAAATATTTTAAAGTAATTTACACACACGTAAAGGCAGCATGAAGAACCCCTTCATTGTACCATTGCTGAACAGAATGGCATGTGCTGCTTTCCCTGCACCAAATATCTGGATAAAGCATTCATTTTTGAACACATGTAAAATGTGTAATCACCTTGTTGCTTGATGCTTTATTGCTGCAGTTTATTGATACACTGTGGAATCCTGAAAGTAAGATAACTGAATCTTAAAGTCATTTAAGACTCTGTTACCCCCTACAGCATTCGATGTGTTCAGAACAAAGTAACTTTAGAAGCTACTCATTACACATTTTACTCCCTTTCTGCCATCAATAAGCTACAGCCCTTCATGTTTCCATTTTCTTTCTTTTGTTATTTGTCATTTGTCACTTTACAAAACAAATTGACGAATGTTTGCCTGTAATAGCTTGCCGGTGCCTCCAAAACATAAAATTAATTTATAGGCTTCTTTATTATAATTTCTTTTAGACAGAAGTTCTAGTAAAGGGCTCGAAGTTGCCATGCTGACAGCCGTTCTTGTTCACTGCCCAGGGCCACACACTCAGAGCACAGCGAATACAAAGAAGACAGTTAAGTACCCATATTCTGCATAAATCATCATAATCTATCAACCTGGTGGGTAAATTATATATAGTCTCTATTGAATCTTCCTGAATTCCCAGCCCTAATTTTAATTTGTGTCAAGAAATTGCAGTCCAGTCATTGTTAATCAAAGAACTTCCTTCTCTTTCCTCTTGCGGCCCCATCTTCCACCCCAGTTTCACTGAAATTTGTCTTGTTTCAGTGTTAGGAGAAGCAGTAAATACACGTCTCAGCTGTCTTCTTGGCACCATTCTATATTGTGTATATTTTCAATAACATCTCTTCTCAGTTATCTACCCTCTGAAGTCAGTAGTGTGAAAAGGTTATCTTAGTCTGTCTTTGAGTCTGACTTATTTCTGCTTTATTCTATTTCAAGATTAGATTCACCACAACTGACAGTTCTTCAGCATCGAGAAGCCAGATCTACCAGCAGATAATACCCATGAGCTGTAGAGTTTGACTGTCTACAAGGGGGGAACACCCCCAACATTCACTATTGCAGACACCCCAAATAAGTGGTATTTCATTAGTTACCTAGGCTGGAAATAAGACCTCGCAATATGGTAAAGAGGACTCATTATTATGCTTACTTATCATGTAAGTACAATAGAGAAGGCCAAACACATTTTTTTTCAGGCTGTAGTGAACTCTCTCAGCCTGTTTCATCCTTCTAAAATACTGCTACTCAAAAATAAAAGGGTTATAAGGGGGATCATGAAGGCAGTTTCCAGCATCCCATACAGAAATTTTTAAGATTAGCCATATTTTTTCACATTGACCTCTATGGTAATTCCTGTATTTGTGTTTCTTGAGTATCAGAGTTTCTTTAGGTTGGGAGTCCATCTGATCCTACACCCTGCTCAAAGCGAGGCCTGTGTAGGTCAGTTTACTCAGACTGTATCTAGTTAAGTTCTGAACACCTCAAAGGATGGAGATTCCACAGCCCCTATGGGCCACCTGTTGCAGGGCTTGACTGATCTGCTTAAAAATTTCTTCATAAATAATCAAAATTCCTGTTGTTGCAGCTTGTGTCATTTGTCTCTTGTCCTTTCACTGTGGACCTCTGACATGAGCCTGGATCTGTCTTCTCTATACCCTCCCAGCAGGTGGCTGAAGGCAGCAGGTGTGACACCAAGTCCCCTGAGCACACATTGGCCAGGGGACTATCACACAGCCCTGATGAGAAGTTTCTAAAAGATTCCTGGGCATCTGAAAGCAACTGAAGAGAATGAAACACGCACATAGTTGGGAGCTGCTGCCTGGCTGGGAAGGCCCAGTGTAGATGCATAGAAGGAAGCTCTTCATCTTAGAAACATCACCAGTGTGCCACCTATTCAGCGTAGTCAGAGAAGCAGAAAACCACGAAGTTATGAAGGACTGAAATCCTCCCCCTCAGGAGAATGAACAGAGCAGCTCTTTTGGAACCAAGCCTTACTGACTACTGACTAGAAAAATAAGTCAGAAAGTTTCTGTTAGTTGTAAATGAATGACATTTCTCTTCATCTATCTGTCTGGACCTTGATAGATTAACCTTTTCAGTAGGTAGTTCTCACTCCTAAAACCCATGAACTGGCAGTGAGCTTCTTGCCTTCCATGTGGTGTAAGTTCCTTCATTTGCATTCCTGTTCCAGTAAAACCTGTTAACTTCTACTTTTGCCCACTCTGTAAAGGCATTGTCCATAGAAAATAGGGAAGGTAGCTTTAATTAGCTTTAATTTTGTTTTGTAGCATCATCCTTGATAGTTATTTACAGACAAATGAGAACTAGAATGAAAAGCATTTCATTTTCTCGATGACTTACAAGCAAGATAGCATTGGGATGTTAAAGCTATAGGAACATAATTAATGCATTACACAATAAGCTGGCCTCTTGTGCTTCACTTCTGAATTGAATAAGCTCGCAGTTAATAGGATTACACATTATTCCAAGAACAAGAACAGGCCAGTCTTACAGAAATGAGTGAGCCAGGAAAAGGTATGCATCACTGCCCTCCTTTTCTGTTCTTTTGTGCTCTGTCATCATGTTACTTTGCACAAATGCAGTACTTACAAACGTGGCCCCTCACCCACCCACAGTCATTTTCTTTGATGGCAGTAATACTGGGAAGAAAACTCATCTGTGACATGAAAAAAATAAACGGTGAATCAGAACATGTCTCTGAGTGATTAATGTTCCCAGTCAGTCTGAGCCGTAAGTGCCTTCTGTTTAGACTGATGCTTGATTTTGGACAGAGAAGTTTTAACCTCAGTTTTTATCCCTGCTTCACGTAGTTAGGAGTAATATCACCACCCTGCAGCTATGCTTGTTCTAGAGCACATTCTAGGGAACTTCTCTGGATAGAAATGCATAGAGAACATGCTAGAGCTGGCTATTGTGGGATGTAGAAGAAAAGCCTGTCATAGTTCCCTCATGTGGCTCAAGACTCATGCAGTTCTCATTGGAAGTTAATCCTGCAAGCAGTAGATCTGTTACTTTCCGATTTTCAGTTTATACCATTTGGGTTGAGGAAGAAAACAACAAAACTACTTAATATAAGGACCACTGGCAACCATCTTTCAGTGGTAAATGTTGCTACAGATACAATATGGCAGGCTTTATCTATATATAAGTTCTACCTATACATATTGATAGAACACGTTATCTATATATGTATGTTTGAGGTGCTGGAAGAGAGCAGCTCATGTACTTTGGGGATGGGAGAAAGGAACGCTTACATTCTTTCTGTGACCAGAAATGTAACTTTTTGTTTATAGTGACCCTTTTGTGGCAAAAATGATGCTAGAGACTCAGTCTGTTCCTACAGAGCAATACTCAATATTGCAGATGTCCTCCTTCATTAGTGTCCTGTGTTACTGTCAATCTTGAGGAGTTACTACAGGAATCTTTGTTTTAGTCTAGTCAATCCAGCTTTCTCTGACTTTGGGTCAGATTAATAGGTTACAATTTTGGCTGCCTTCATCAGGTTTATCATGGGCCACAGCTAATTACCGCCTCTCATGTCCAAGATCCAGGGTGATGGCACTGTGCCCACTTCTCCAATATTCTGGGTTCACTTGCTTCTTTGCTAGAAGTGGGCAGACATCACTAGCAGTCCTATTTCGGTCTCCTTAGGATTCTCCCCATTTAGTTGTGTGATTGAATCATAACCCATTACATCACTTATGTTTAACAAAGCAGCTGGCTCCCAGATTTGTTTTCTCTGATATCCTCAGGCTGCTATTTGTGCCTACGGCCAAGCAGTAGGAAAGCAACTCTCAGGAAATCTGCCTTTGCACCAGAGTCTGGTGTCTGCACATTTTCCACACTTTTAGTTCTCTCTCTTCTTCTTCCTGCTTTCCTAACCTGGCTGTAGCATTTTTGGTCCTGTCCAACAGGTTAGCAGAGGTCCCTGCATGGCCATCCTTTAACTTTCTTACACTAGGTGAAGCTGTTTTCTTCCGCTTTTTTTGTTGCCCACTAACAGTGCAGAGGATACACACCAAAGCAAAGATTCCCTATCACTTCCTAGATGCCCTGGGAACATTTCTCTAAACTTGCATCTTAAAACACCATTTTCAGAGAGATCTCTCCCCGAGTCCTCAAACATACAAGTGTCCATCAAGAACACTTCCCTGGATGGCGCATGAAAGCAGCAGCCACTGTTTCCAAACACTCTGCTTTAAACCTGCTGCCTGGTTATTTTTCATACTAGCCATCAAACTATTTCAAACTGAAATGCATCTGCAGAGGTATTTAGTGTTTTCTTAATATTCTTAATTCCAGGAACATACATGGGAAAGTACATTCCCAGGAGTTACGCGAGTAGGTATGAATCTCCCACAGTAGGCATAAAGTATGTGGCTCTATTTCCTAAAGTTTACTGCAGCTATTTATGATTCAGTTCTGTGCCAGAGTGACATAGTCGCTGTTATTTTCAGACAAGTAATTGGCCTTTGACCATATTAAGAACCAGTCACATTTGTTACCACCACACAAAGATACAGTTTTTGTTTTCATATGCTCTGCATTAAACACATGTAAACATCCAGCACAGGCGCACCTGACATTGGTACTGTTTACACACACTTTCCGAACATCCATCCACAGAGGGACTCAGTGGCCACCAGCTGCCTTGAGCTTCCCAACACACTGAGCCCTTTCTTACAGGTTTGCTGTTCACCCATTGAGGTGATGCTATTTCATTTCCTTCTGGAATGCAAATTGCTCTCCACGCTAAACACCTTTTCTGATTGCCACTGATTTTTCTACCATCAAAAATATGGTAGGCTCAAATACAATAATAACAAGCCACAACAAGTAATTAGCAACACAAAGCTTCATCAATTTATGTTGCTCTTTTGCCCTTCCCATTGTCTTAATCCAGCCAGTCTTTGTTCCTGCTCCCTTGCCAGGAAGTGTGACGTGTCTTTTGGCTTTTCTGTATGGTGCAATGCAGATCTATAACACTGTACAGAAACATTTTATAGAGTGAATATGTATAACCATAAAGAATGGCCGTCTCCAAAGTTAGTGGAGTAGTAGAAATGAGATGTAAATAGTTACTGAAGTGAATAGGCAGAATTAAAGGATTTTTTCTGAAGTACGGATTCAGACAGGCAATACCTATACAGAATTTCAAAAGCACAGGCTGTACACACTTTGCATAATTGGAAATGGATTTCTGAAGTCATTGTTTATATATGACTTTATATGACAAATGAGATTTGCATATTAATTTAAAGCTAAAAATTTTTCTGGCTATTCAGACAAGTATTTCCACATTCAATAATTAGAAAAACAGAGGAAAAAAACTAAGGCAGGAGTTGTGATAGGCATCTAAGATAAGCATGCAGCTTATCTAAAAAACCATAGTTCATAATTTCTAGTAATGATTCATCCTACAAAATGGAGGAAACTACTTTGCTCTTTTAATAACAGTTGTCTCTATTTGTATGAAATCAAGTTCATTGACTCACAGAGAAGAGGGGATAGGGAAGAAAACAACCCAAATCAAATATTTCCAGTGCAAGACAGTAATGTTATTTTATTTCCTTCTTGCATAAAGAATAAAAGAGGGAAGGGGATGGGTTGTTGGCTTGTTTGTTTTTATTTTAGAGTTTCCTTTATATATGGAACTGACCTAACCTCATCATCAGTCATTTTCCATGCCAAGGTGACTAAGTTACCATAGTGTCAGCCAGACCTGTAATAAAATGTAAAGTTTTGCAAGTAATATGTTCATTTGGGGAAGATTTGTTAGATACTTTGTTACCCGTATTTGGATTCCAGGTAGATTCCTCTAACTAATAAGTTTCACTAAGTTTCAATTATTTACATTGCAAAAACATGACTAAAACCAATGTAGTTAGATACTCTGATGTGGTTTTAACATGATTTGAAGCCCTTAGACTCTGAGTGAAATTTTTGAAGGTGCTCATTTTGAGGCCAACGATGTGCCCTCTGCCAGTACTGAATGCCAGTTGTGTTCACTGGGAGCATAACAAGGCCAACAGAGAGCACATTTGTAACCTCCCCTCCCTCCTCTATCTGCAGGCTGAAATCGCTGTTTAAGACAAGGCTCATTGTAGATGATTAGTTGAGGGAAAACACTGTAGTGAGAGTGTACAAAAAGTATATAGGCAAAATGCTTAATGCCACATAGGGAATGGAAAAGTCCCAACTTCGTTTGTATCTCAAAGAAACCTTACTCATAATTATGTCACCAGTGAGTATTTTTCTTCCTAAATCTGCTCTAAAAATGACACTGAAACTAAATGACTTTAGCACCTACTAAATATCCTCTTTTAAGAATATTCTTCCATGCTGTGTTTTGTTTCAGAAAACTTTAAAAGATGCAGTAGTTTAAGAAAAGTGAATGGTCTGAGATGTTTTGCTGCATGTGCTATTGTCTTTGAACAAAATTGTATATATAAAGGATTCCAGCGTCAGCTCCAAAAGCCTTTCCTGGAGCAGTTCTTTCTTTCACCATGATCTGCAATTCACCTAAGACCATGCACGTGACAGAGTTGCAGCACTGAGCTGGTAGTGACAGCTTTAATGTGCTGTACCTTTGTTTTTCCTGTTGATTTTGCAAATGTAAAAAAAAAAGAAAAATCTGTAGAACTTTTGGCATAAAACTGTAGCTGCTGCTGTAGATAAATTGCTGCTAAGTGTCTAGGTGATAAAAGCCTTCTCCCACGCCTGCCAGTCTGAACAACGCTATTGTCAGGAAAACGTATGCATCTTTTTCCAGTAAGAATAAGGACTGTGATAACATTAGCATTTAGACAAGACGCTGAGCTGATGATTGTGAAATGCATTAATGGATGTGTCACTATTTTAAAAGAGCACATCTAATGGATTGTTTATACATGCCATCTCATTGTACTTATTTATTTATTTTATAGGATATTTTAAACATAAAATTGCACGGATCAAAGTAGAACTCTCCTGTGGCCTCCTCGCCTCAAAGGCCTGTGTTTAATAGAGCTGATCCCAGTTCCCAGCCAGTTGCGTATACCACTGAAGGAAAATGACCATACTGAACAGCCACCATTTCTTGTACTTTCTGCCTACCACACGCCTTGTCATCTTATTAGCAGCTTTGACGACTGCTGAGGATGTGACTAATAGCACTTTCAACCGCACTGAAGTGAGCACGGGATCTGTGCCTGTGGTCATCTCCCGCATCGACCATATTATAGTCAAGGAGGGGAGTAGTGCCTTGATCGACTGCAATGTCCAAGGTAGTCCGAGTCCACATTACAGATGGTACAATTCCAATGGCCGCCTGCTCCAAGAGGAAGAGAATAAAGGTAAGATCTTGGCATTCTCACTGATATGGCCTGTCCAGAGACACTTCTGACTTCTTGAGGTTGACCAATAACCTGAATTTAATGGCCTGACTGTGGTGATTTCCTGTGTGAAAATATATGAAAGCCTGGTGGCAGCCATAATTTTTTGTGTGCACCTTCAAAGAAAACAATAACATTTTTATAATGTATTATTTATAGCAACACATAGCAAGAAGCTGAAACACTTAACAGAAGGCATAGACAGCCTTCTATTCATTGGAAGACTTCAGGTTTGATTCTGTTTCCCATTCTGTCCTCTTTTGTTCTTCTCTGGCACCAAAAAAGACTAAAAAGCTGTTTTCCAACTCAAGGGAGGCTTCTCTTGACATTTGGGAATAGTTTGTTGGCATGAATTCAACATAGCTAACTCCCTGATATGCCTCCTGCCTTTAGCCATAGTGCCATGGGTGTGTGAGAAAGAGGAGATGCCCTGAATGACCAAGTGAAAAAGCTATACAGGGCAGCAGTCAGACGGACAAGCCAAGTTTGAGCCTTCCTGGCTGTATTTAAGACTCTTCAGTTGCATTTGCCAGAGACCTTAATTACACATGAGCTTGTTTTCCTTAAATGGAAGGTTTGGGTGATAATCCTAGTTATATTCTAGGGAACGTTTCGGGGGGAATAGAAGGTGTTTTGCTCATGTAATCCTTCCATACTGACTTCTTTGTTCGCAGCATGATGAAATAGACTCTTGGTTATTCATAATAAATGCACGATAGCTTGCCTAACTAATAGTTGACCTGAGGGAGAACTCTGCTATGACGCGGGTAATGATTGACCCAGCTGGATGTGCAGCAGCATAGTGTATCTGTAAAAGCTTACTGGTTATATTTTACATTACAGTATTTTATCATTTTCTGAGTAAAGCTAGAGAAAGGAACTACTTGAGCTAGAAAGTGGACTTTCAGAGATAATTTGTGTGGTCATGGCAACATATTGTGATTAGCGCACTAGAGTGTTATACTGAGGCTCACTAAAAGAAATTTTGCCCTTTAGTCAGGCATCTAACTTTAGGTCTTTGTATAGTCAACTGAGAGAGGTAGATACTAACACAAATGTTTAGGTACGTGAGCAAAAACTTTGACAAAATTAGTAATAATTGCGGATAGAGCATTAAGACAATATCACTTTAACCTAGACTTTCAACAGGACACTTCCTCCTTTGAGGAACTCTCTGTCTTCCTGTAAGAAATATTTTCTAGGACAAGACCTTTCTTTGTTTTGTGTATAGTTGC
Organism: Tringa tobata; assembly: GCA_033628505.1. NCBI lineage: Eukaryota > Metazoa > Chordata > Aves > Charadriiformes > Scolopacidae > Tringa > Tringa tobata. The sequence goes on from JAHREE010000245.1 coordinate 13,613,371, forward strand.
GTTGAGTATGGCACTGAATTATCAAAACCCAGCAATGATACCTTTTTCTAATCATTGTTTTCTCATTAGGCTTTTACTATCTGCCAGGCTCCACTGGCACAGACCCAGTCATTGAGTCACAGTTCAGTGCCATTATGTCATTTATAACAGCTGGAGCCAGGATACATCAGCAAGGCATCTTGTCGTTTTACAATTAATAAAGACCTAGTTAGCCAACATTGCAGCTCCAAGATATACTGAGCAGCCAATACTGTGTATTTTGTCTTATTCTAGAGGTGGAGAAAGAAGAATCTGTTCCAGTTGCTGACATTTCCTCTGTAAGAGAGTTTTCCTCTAAACTTGCCTAGCTTAGAAGATTGGGGTGATTTTTTTATGTGAAGGTCTGCTTTAGACTGAACTTTTTATTCTGTATTTTTTAATTTCAGGCAAAGTGGCTTAACTGTTTTCAAGAATGAAGCTAGGGCAAAAAATAGTATTTCAGCTAAGTTAAAAATTCAAAGTAAGAGGATAAAAAGATGTAATTAAGAACCGAGTCAGGGATCTTGTGGGAATACTTTCTACATAGGCTTCTACTGGAGATAATGTAAAAAAACCCAATTTGGATAAGCCATGTTTAATTAGAAAAAACTTTCAAAATGGTAAAAGCCCATAACTACTCTGAATTAAAGGCTTTTTTTGACTAATGAGTTTCAGAATTGCCCACAGATCCTTCCTTGAAAGAAATAAAGTAAAAAAAATAGAGTAACCTTTTTAACAACAAAGGAACTTCCATGAAAATGGTAAAATAAATGTAGAAGCCAGGCGTACACCAACCTGTGGCAGGACTGCAATCCTTGCCTTGTGGTTTACATGCATTGCACAGGGGCTTTGCGCTGTTTCAGTCTTCTAGTCAGAGATTCTGTGTCTTTGCTCAGCTGCCTTAATAGACTTAAATTGCAGCTGGTTTAAGGAAAAACAACTTTCTGATAGGAAAGATAAGTGAACACCTCACGTTACTTCCTGTGGAAGGTTACTGAAATTCCATTACTGCCTTCAGCAGATACCTGTCAGGAATGGCTTGGGATTGTGTTACAGAGGTTCAAAACAATTGAGTCTGCCTGTGAGCAGCAGTATGTATTAGCTGATCTTGTTGGCATACATCAGCCTATGTCATTGTTTTAAAAGGAAATCTTCTGTATGACACCTCCCTGTGTGAAGTGTTGAGAAGGCTCAGGGGCACTCCTACACTTTCTGGCTGTTCTCTCCACCATGTGAACACTTGCGGGAATGGGTTTACACGAAGGAAAGAATTGACAACAGGCTTTCCTGTTGCAGTTGAACTATGTATGTTATAGCAAAGTTGCAACTTATTAAGTCCTATCACACCGAATAAAGCAAAACATATAAGTCCTCAACTCTTAAATGGTTGTGATATTTGAATAAAAATGCTCACTTGGGGAACTAAAAATCTAATTCATTACCAATATATAATGGCAAACACAGTAACTAGCTGAATCTTGAATCAATTTAGCAGTGGTAGGAACACTGGATTTTAATGAGTCATTTAAAACTTAGTTTAATAGCTAAATTGCTATGTTGTGCCAGGTCCAGGCGATATGAAATATACGTGTACAATTACATGTAGTGACCAACGAGATCAATTATATTACACTGATAGAAATTACTTTTAAAAGTAAAAGAAGTTCCATTGTAGTGCGTGGAAGTTAATACTGGCAAAGAAAATGTTCTCTTAATTAGTCACGGCACTTCTCTTTCCCATCCATCTTACTCCTCCTGTCCTGTTTCCCTTTATTTAAAACCATACTTCAAAATTAGATTCTGAACACCTCAGAGGACAGGCAGTGTAGTATATCATGTCTGAAATTTTAGTCTTTTTAAAGTTTATATTAACATAATTATATGAGATACTCTAACAAAACACCAAAAGTAACCCAATTGTAAGAAAAAGCATTGTCAGGGAACAAAACAAGGAGGGCTAAGTAGGTTCCCATTGTTACTGTTCTTTGAGGAAGTGTTGCATGTGCTTGGGAGGTTCTCTGCAGTAAGTAGTCTGATCTTTGTAATTTAACCGACTATAAGATTGTGATAGATTTCATGCATATTAACATTTTTAATGAGACTTTCTTAGGGCATGATCCAATTATTCACAGTTGGTGTCATCAGCTAACATCTCGGGGACAGACAGGCCTTTGTGATGGTAAATTTTTTGTCATCTTGTGAACATTATTTCCTTCTTCAAAAATCTGAAGCCAGTTTAACAAAGCCAATGCTTAAGTCTATGCTGATCATATGAACAAAATACTTCTAACTAAGTTACTTTGTCTCTTCTCCAGCAGGAAAATGGTGGTTTCTTGACAATGGGCTACTAAACATTACCAGCGTGTCTTTTGAAGACAGAGGTAAATACACGTGTGTCGCATCTAACACGTATGGCAGCGTTAACAATACGGTGACGCTGAGGGTTGTTTTTACCTCCGGAGATATGGGAATCTATTACATGATTGTCTGCCTTGTAGCTTTTACCATTGTTATGATACTGAACATTACTCGGTTATGTATGATGAGTAGTCATCTGAAGAAAACAGAGAAAGCAATCAATGACTTCTTCAGAACAGAAGGGGCAGAGAAACTCCAGAAAGCTTTTGAGATTGCGAAGCGCATCCCGATTATCACTTCAGCCAAAACGCTCGAGCTTGCCAAAGTAACCCAGTTCAAGACCATGGAATTTGCTCGCTATATCGAAGAGCTTGCTCGGAGCGTACCTTTGCCACCTCTCATCATGAACTGCAGGACTATAATGGAAGAAATTATGGAGGTTGTCGGTCTGGAGGAGCAAGGACAGAATTTTGTACGGCAGACAGCAGAAGGCCAGGAAACCACTGAAACAGATGAGCTCTATATGATCCCGAATGCTTTGAAGCGCAGTGACTCTCCCACAGCTGACTCTGATGCATCGTCACTGCATGAGCCACCTCAACAGATTGCAATAAAAGTGTCAGTTCACCCATTGTCCAAAAAGGACTGCATGGACGGTCAGTCACAAGAAAGCATGCAGTTGGACACCAAGGAAGAAGACACTCCTCAAACACCAGCACTTCCTGCAGAGCCCCCTCCTGAGCCTTCTGCTGAACTCAGTTCTGATGACACAGCGTTGGCAAATGACAAAAATACATGCGTTATATATGAAAGCCATGTATGATAGTTACTCCTGAATCTATGCATAGCAGGAAAATCAGGTGGAGCTCTTTTAAAAATACATATTGTACTTGCCGCTAAGCCTTACCTGGAGACTATCATAGCAAAAGCATGTATGTGGATTATTTGGCACTTTCTTCTCAGTTTGACTTTACCATGATGTATGGCAGAGTAATTGCTATTACATTAATATTAATTGCTCTTTTCGATTAGGAGTATTTCCAAGGAACATTTACCTCAGCATTTTCTAGGTTGGAGTCACCTGTAGTGGCCTGCTGGTTGTCATTGGTAGTCTTTGATGTAGGACACTTGAACTTACTAAACATAAAACTGGTTTTTGTTTTCCTCCTTCACTCCCATTATCTCCATCTATTGCATTTTTGCAAATATTATCTTGTGAATTTGAAATATTGCCCAAGAGGCAACACTCCAGTAGCCAAATAAAATCCTAATAGATCCCATTTACAAAGCCTGTTTGCTCAGCTGCATTGTGATTTAGAGGGCTATTAAAGAAAGTTAAAATGTTTCCAATTAATTTGAGACCACACTGCTTAGGCACATGGGAAATAGTTTTCCCTTTTCCATGGAATGAAGATGCCAACAACTGTTTTTTTTCACATCGAGAAACAGCTTTGAGTTGTATTTTACAGATGGGGAAGCCCATAGACATCTTACAGAAAGTTGCAGTCCAACAGCTCTGCAGGTGGGGTTTTTTTGCACGTATTTTACTTTTTTTTTACTTTGCCAGAAGCTTATGTGGAAAACAGCTGCGAATATGCAAGATGTCTTGTTTTTGTAGTAATTTGGTAGGAGTAACTATGTGCTACCTTACCAGAAGATATGCAGGTTCATTAACAGTCCTGCAAATGCCAGTAATCGGCTGATGACAAGTCTGAAATGGCAGAAGACCCTTTTATTTGGATTCTCTATTTTGTGCAGATTCATATTCTGAGGATCAAGCCTAAATTCATCTATAAGCTTAAGTTTGAGAGTGTTTTATTGAAACTAAAAAAAATAATAAATAAAATCAAGTGTCCTGAGAAATTAAATTACAATGACCATCACACAAACTGTTTACTGTGTTATAATTGCTTTGGTATTTTAAGAACCTCCTACCTATCTAGGATGTTCAGTGCTCAAGTACATGTGACTCTACCCCAGTAAAGCTTTAATGATCACAGCAATTGTGGCATTAAAAAGGATCAACAATTATGCCAGGAAATGCCAGGAGTAGAAAGGAAGTGATAATTTCTATTTCAGATGGACAATAAAAAGAACCTTCTCCAGAGTGAGTCTGGAAAGAAAGCACTTACAAGGAGGGGTTTGTGTAGGATTAATAGCATTAATTACCTGACACATATTTAATTTGAAACTAATGAACAAACTATCACCTTATAGTTTTTAGGAAGGACTGTAGTGTAAGTATATATACTCAAAATTAATCTGGAATAAAGTATATTGCGGAAAATGAAGTCACTTAGGTCTATGGGAGATGATGTGTGGCTGGCTTTCTGGACATTTTATTGAAGTAGCCACATCTGCATAAGGTCTTTGTTGGAGGCAATCAGGTACATTAACTGCATGGGTAGTGAGACCAAACAAAGTCAATGTTGCAGCTATCTGAAAAAACCCTTGATAGAACTGAGTTTTTATGTCAGCTTCCCCATGTTAAAGCGCAGAGCTTCCCTAGCAGTGTAATACAGGAACACCTTATGACTTATGTAGGCGATGCAGAGAAGGCTCTGTATTTACCTATGGTTATTTAAACAAATACATGTTTAACAATGGACTTCAGATTTTGTGACCAACTTGTGAAAATGACAGCATTCAGTTGCCTAATGTTCATGCTCACCACACTGACAGGCATCTATACAAAATGCATTTGCACAAGCAAGGGCAAAGTCCTTTTAGGAACATGGCTGGAAATATTTGAGTTCCAGCGAAGCAATATAAATCTAGAACACAGGGTAGATTAAGAGAATACCATAAAGAACCTCACTTCTGACTGGTGTGATTGAAAATACTACTGATGCAAACTGTTAACTTCTTGTCTGAGTCCAAAGTACATTTCTGTTTAGTGTTCACATCAGTTTTTCAAGTTACTTGATTTGCATCTGGTATGAAAAAGGATGAGGGCAGAAACAAAAGCAGGAACTTGCACTAAATTTTTTTAATTCACCTTAACCTCTTGGAAAGAAGCATCTTGATTTTTCTGCCTATCCAGCATTTACGAACAATGCTTATGCATTCTAAAGTTACCTGCCTGGTGCCCAACTGAGATTGCACAGATAAGCAAGGGTGTTCTCCTTGAAAGCATAAAAATAACTGTATTTTTTTTTTTTAGGTTTCAAAAATATTTATTAAACTATAGTATTTTAATTTTAATTACTTTTTAATTATGAACTTTTAACAGTAGAGACCAGCCCCCTTCATATATTCATATGGTGACTGGTACCAGGCAGTTCTGATCCTGACTGCTGCTCACAGGCTGTCCTGCAGCCTGTTTATTATTTATTTAATGAGAAACATTGGAGAGCAAACAATCCCCATGGTTTTCTTCAGTATCTTTGTATAAACTTCCTTGAAGATACAGATTATGTTTTTTTTCCAAAGGTTGCCCACAAAGAGCATGTATTCAAAGTACACATAAACAAAGGCACATTGCAAACCACATAGGAGCAACAGTTATTTGGATTAGGTGCACGTATCAGGTGTAGTGCAGAATTCCTCCTGTTGCAAGGTCAAAGGGAACCTTGACTTTGCTGGAGCTGGACTGAGTCAGAGCTGTGAGTTCACAGGTAGGACTGCGAGTTCACAGGTAGGACTGGTCCAGCCAGTCTGCTATAAATTCTTTGGACGTTTAGCTTTGTGGTATTACTGGAATAAAAGCAGAACAGCACTGTATCTGAAGAAAATACAGATTTTAATGGTTCTGGTTTATGTATTTTTTCTGGTTTCATGTATGCTGCTCAGTATCTTTATTCATCCATTGTATAACACCTGTAAGCCTATGGCTTTTTACATGCTTTCAGACACTTTCTTTGTGGGAGATAGATGGGAAGCAAGACCCAAATCCATCTTTCCTGTACTATTATAAAGTAAACAATTCTGTCTTGCAGTATTTCTTAGGGAATGGCCATGTTACGGTGCAAGAACACAATTAACAAATACAAAACTAGTGATGGATCTAAGAAAACCTTAACATTTTCATTGTTGTGTATTTTCATGCACCTTAAGCACTTCAGGGACATTAGAGTGATCTGTTTCCGTCATTGGACTATGCACACCTTTTGTTCCATTGTTCTATTTATTATATCACCAAACACTAATGGTTCTTATCCAGTCCAACAGAATTTCTGTTCTAAAAGCATAAGGAACACCATGCCAGGCTTAGAAAGGAAAAGAGATTTTCAGGCTATATTCACACCATTTTAAAATATTTTTGCCAAAACGTCATGAAACGTGACTAGAATTCTGCAGCACGAGAAACCAGTGTTGGATTTGAATTTTACTATTCTTTTTTCACTGAATGTAAGACCATATTAGTCAGACCACTTGAACGTAGTACTCACTACCTACTTATTCAACATGTTCTTTTTGAGCAACATTTGTTTACTCCTGATCCTTTTTTATTCTCCGATTTGAGTATGCTTGTGATGAAACCTACCCTCCAGTCATTTTTTTAGACTGTAATTTAAAAAATTTAAAAGAACCCATAGATCAGCATTTTTATGCAGGTTTATTGGTATTAGGTAAGGCACAGCAGTTTGCTCCTGTGCTTAAAAATTACTGGATAATTATAAGACTTGCAGAATGGCATATATGGGCAGATACTGACTTTTTTTTAAATCAGTGCCTGTTTTATTCTAATGTACATACTATGTCAGCTCCTCAATTTGCAATTACCTTTTGACAAAAGTACTGTAATATATAACCAGGGCTTTCTGATGTTTAATTTGGTTCAGATCAACTAATTCTGGAAAGTGTTAACGGTGTTGAATTTTGAAAGTTCTCATGGAATACTTTGGCAGCATGCTATTTTAAGAGTTGGCCTCTTAGGTATGCCATAATTAGTAGGACAATTGAAAGCTTCTTAGATGCAAAGGAAATGCTTGCACTAAAGTATCTTGAGTTATATTTCATTTATTATGAAATCCTTTTTAATTTTACAAGAAATGTGAGACAAATATGAATGTGTTCTTTTGAGAAGCAGTTACTGTATTTTGATTTGAATAACTGTTATGATTTTATAGTTCATGGCCGTAAACCAGAGACCAGTTCATGCTGAAGTGGCAAAATGAAATGTGATCCAGCTTGTAAATTGATCGTTGTTTCAATAAAGAATTTGCACAGAGCATGCCGAGTTTGTACACACACTCAACAAGATGGTAGTTTCCCAGTAAGAGTATATCATGGCTCCAGTTCAAGTGGAAGTGAACTATGTCTTCCATTGTATATCTGCTAATATTCCAGAAGTTCTGATTAGGAGAAACAGTTATTTACCTAGAAAGGAAGTTTAATAAAGCTCTGAAAGGGAGCTGTTGTCATTATTCAGAATATAGACCCAATTGTTAATTGGTGGTGTTATCAATAGCCTAGCTGGCTCAGGTATGTAGCATCTTCTCTCTGGAAGCATGTCAACACTTCTGCTTGTAATCCAAAGAATGTTTTTGTCTGCTGTTTCCTTTCTGAGCCCTTTCATGGGGCCTTGCAAGAAGTCTTGCTGGTGTTTCAGAGGTGAGGCCAACAAAGTAAATATCCCTTCTACCAGAGGCACCCTAGTACCAAGACAAAATAAAAGTGTGGGTTGTCATCCCCACCCCCTTTCCTTCATCCACCCTAAAAGGATGGGTTTCCTGTCCCACAGCAGTTAGACTATATGACTCCCTAATAGTCTTCACAAGGGCACATTGCTGGCTTGTGGTCAACTTGTCCACCAGGCAGGACTCCCAGGTACCTCACTGCAGAGCTGGTTTTCATTCAACAGTTTCAGTCGAGTTAGTGGAGCTGAAAGATCCACAATCTATCTACAACTATCTATGAAAAATAGTGAGGGGGTCACAAACTGATCATAAAAATGGAATATATACGGCTAGACCCATATGCTATTCTATTGTCTCGGTATGGGACCCTATCTTGCAACTGAGGCAGTCTGACATGCTGTGACTTTTTTTTTTTTTTTGATATAGAATAGCACTACTTCAGGATGCTCCCCTCCAGCGTGCCAAACTCCTCCAACAGCTTTGTTGGAGCGTTTTTCAGGAAGGCAGGGTACCACCAAACAGTTGGTCCCAGTGTGCTACGCTACCGAACACTGTGAAACATGCTCCCCACAGCCCCAGTGCTTCTTCCAAAGAGAAGATATTTATCATGTGGAGAAGACTGTCTTACATTGGTAGTACAGAGACACTCCAAAACTAAAAGCTGCTGGTTGGTAGTATCTCCACAGAGACAAAGATGGGGACAGCGGGGGGTCTCTGCTCTCCTATTAAGATTGGAGCCTGGGAAAGTCTGTGCATAGCTCAGGGCTGGTACCCCAGATATCTTCAGTGCTACACCACCACTTTCCCACAGGACTGCACATCCTGCACCAGTGCCTGGAATAATCAGCTGAGAAACCTGAGAATCAGTTCCTTTTCAGTGTCAATTTCTTCCATCTATTCCTCTCCCTGTCTTACCTTCCTGCACTTTTCTCTGTTCCCACCAGACCCACAGCACTACTTCTCAAATAAGGACAGAGTGAAGTTAGTGGTCAGGGCAAGTGTTTCGGCACTCTAGTCACTTCTGTTCCAAACTGACCTTTCACAAGTACCAAAATGGATTTTTTTTTTCCCAGCTGTACCAGGCTCTAATGCTATGTGCTATATTTAGCTGTCTGGCTCCCAGGCCCAAACTGAGTCATTATACAGCAAAGGCTGACTCGTGAATCCATGGTATTGCTTATAAGTCTGTAAATTGGTCAAAGACAGTAACATAAACTGAAGCTAAATTACCAATTTCTAACTCAGAAGCTATGGCAGCAAACAATAAATGCGGCAGACTCAGGACGCTCAAGTTATGTAATGAGAAGCTGTTTCATACCACAACAAGACGAGGCAAGAATGAGAAAAATTAACAGCCAGCCTTGTATAGCATGGAGAATACATGTAAAACCGTGCTTATGACTGAGTAGAAATTTAGCATCAGTATGAAATCAATTTGCCATTCTACAGCCACTTTGCATTTTGAGAACAGATTCCTGTAATATCTACTCTAACCAGACACTTCCTATGTGGGCAAGCACCTTAGGCATGGAAATAGTACAAGAGTTATCAGAAAAAGCCTTGTCCCCCTCATCTACCATTTTCAAAATTATTTTCAGGACTATTTAGCTATGCATAAAAGGCCAACCATGGACTGCCACCCTGTCCTGTTGTGGAGCCATGGAGTTTGGGAGCTCTTGTTCGAGATGCACAAGCTGGTCTTACTGAAATATCTCTGTCTTCTCTTGCATAGGTTTTGATTATACCACCCAATAAACCACCCATATTTATTAACAGCTCAGGCCCAGTCATTCTCAACTGATGATTACAGAGAAGCAAAATAAATGCCATCACCACTTTCCTCTTTCTGAAGCCTCTTATTCCTTCTACCTCAAGATTAGCCCTGACAGATAGCTCCTGAGGTGTTGGGGTATCCTTTAACTCCTTCCTGCTGGTGAACACTATCTTAGTCAGAAAGCAGGATTCAAAAAAGAAAATACCAGCCAGAAAAAGAAGCTTTCTTCTGAGGAGACAAGTGTGGATTCTGCCTGTTTAAAATGCTTCATTATCCTTCTCCCTAATATGTGCAGAGTAAACAGCCTCAGGAAAAGGAGGCAAAAAATAGAAATTTAAGAAGATTAAAATGGAAAATTTTTCTCCTCACTCAAAACATCCAGAGGTGATTTATCTTCAAAATATATTAAATTTTAACTCATTAAATTGTGTTCATTTGTTTTGAAAAATACTCAAGTGGAGAAAAAGGAGATTCCTAAAACCAATGAAATTTTCACCCCCAGCCCCAAAGTAAATAATCACAAAAATACAAAACATATTGCCCAGCCCTTCTCTCAGGATACCTTTCATCAGGGAAGATATTTCTAGTCCTTTTTAAGGTTCTGCTTAGGTGACTGCAGCTTCCTTAAGGGACTGAGGGAAGTGCATTTCTTTTCTGCTGTCTTATTCTTGGTTAAATGTTCTCTACCCTGTGTGATCTCTTCTTTGTGTATAAAAATCAATATTTCACTGAAGATTTATCTTCTTCCTTCCTTTCCCCATGGCAGCATCCCATTTTGACACCATTTTTATGTTTTGTTTTACTGTTTGGGTTTTGTTTTGTTTGTCTTAAAATTTCCCATGTTTTAAAATAAATCAAAGGATCCTATTTTTTTCAGTTGCCTGTTTTGGGGCAGGATCACTCACCTCCATCTGTATAATTCAATTTTAATTATGCAGATGTAGAATTAACAACTCCCAGGTTGGTGCAGGATGAACTAATCAATAGGCTGAAGCAGATTTCTTTTGCAGAACTGCCTCAACAGAACAGGTAAAGCCATAATTCTTAAGATACAAGTGAAATAAGTGTCCTCAGTCATTTCTGGGTCTATGAATATGTTATGGCTTTTTGTTCACTTCAAAAAAGTCACATATGATACACTTCTGCCTTAAATAATGCATTTCTTTTTGCTTAGCCTCCCATCATGGATGGACTAGGGTATTTGCACAGCCCCTACACTTCTACATCAATTATCCATTATCTGGATTGGTTTATCCTATTCATTGGATAGCTTGCCAAGTGCAGGGCCTTCTCTAAAGTAGATATTTTTGAAGAGAGTGCAGACAGCTTGGTGACACTATGCAAATGATATTCATTTCAAATGCATTGATAAACGCCTTTTCGTTTTGTTTTTTTTTTCTTTTTAACTGAAATGCTGTACTTCTATATAGGTTGATATCTACATGTTAATAGAGTCTGTTTTTCTGTACCCTTGAACTAGAAACTCCAGTTTTTCATAAGTGTGCAGTAAAATGACAGTAATCTGCTGCTGAATAAAACTGCTTTTTCCAACTACCGTTTCTACATTTCGTAATCCCTGTGTAATCTCTGTTAAGCAAGAGCTCATTTTTTAATATATATGCCACAAATGAGGTAAAAGGCTCCAAATCTCTGTTATTCACGTAGTCCACTTCAGACTACTAGTTATTTTATTAGAACATATAATATACCTACCCTGACACTGTAACTCCTGTTGCAGTTACCAGAAATAGCCCCAGAGCATTAGCCAAATGTTATATGATACAGCACCACTGAGAACTATGTTCCTGCTCTACACAAATTTCAGAAAAAAAGCTCCATACTTGGCACAGAAGCAGAGACTGAAAGATTCTGAAATACTTAACATTTCTCATGTTTTTTGGGAAAAAAATCCCACCACACCTAGGTAATTACTATGGCGTTTGCTTGTAAAATTGATGCAGGAGCTAAAATATCACCAGAAATGGAGCTCCCTGCAGTATGGAAGCTCATCACTTCCAGTAGGTAGCTGTCAGTTGTCAGGCAGCAGCCACGGACACTTTTCAGGGTAACCCATGATACTATAAGGAGGCAAATGCTGCTCCATATCATGTAAATTGGCAATGTCGAGGAGACTATGGATGATGTTGGAAGATGCAGCCCCCAAACCGTTCATGTGATGGCACTGCATCTGAAACTCAAGCCTGTTTCCTGACTACAGAAGGGCACTGGGAGCATCACCAAAGGCTCTGTGCTGAAATGGCGGAGTCAGATCCTTTTCACAAGAACCCAGTTCCTTCCTTTTGGCTTGATGTGATCAAAGTACCCTTCTTCTTTATTTACTCTAGCGCTACCTCGTAGTTCTTCAAGGGAGACTAAACACGGGCTCTTCAGTGAGGCAACTGCTGAAGACCATGCAAATGCACAGAGGAATGAGCAGCTCAGCTGTACCTGCAGATGTGAGTTTGCTTTTGTAACATATCAGACAAAGGCTCTCCCAGAGCCCTGCCAGCATTCAAGTGGAAAAGGGCTGTGATGCTGTGAATCCGGACGAGGCGGGAGCAGAAAACAGGCAGGTGGGTCAGTCCAATAGACATCAAATTAAGATGACAGTCCCACACATACTATTGAAAAACACCTCCAGGAAAATCAGCTCACTGCCCCTACCCCCTCTTCTCCAGAGAGCTATGTCATCCACCGTCAGCTCAGCAACATCTCCTCGACCTTCTGCCTACTCAGGCTCTGACCAGACAGTTTTAGCTTTTACGGAGCAGCTACAAGGTTGTCTAATCCTAATGGTTATTTGTTCTGGCTCTTCTTGCCCTGTCTCTCCCCATTACTAATTTACAAGAAGGCATGGGATTCACTTGCCAGCGCACAAGTAAAAAGCTAGTCCTCAGAGACCTCAGAGACCAGCTATTCTGTTCTAAAGGAGGATGTGCAGAAGCTAGGCACATCAAGATGAATTAAGAGATTTAAAGCCTCTGCCTGGTTAAGCCCTGTATGCTCATTCATCCTCCCAATCTGTAATGGCAGGATGCTGGCCAGATATAACAATATACAACTTATGTTGACCTATTGCTGTGTTTTAAAAGACATTTTTATATGATTTCTTTTTTAACCCTTGAAAATTGAACAATGAAGGTTTAAGAGAACACAGATTCCAGACATAATCACAACACTTTCTTCTCACAATGGTATAAATTGTATTGTGTGTCTATTTTCAATTTGCAGAACAAACACAGGATATCCTGGAAAAATCAATATTTTCTCAGTGATTGTGGTTGTCCTCAGCTTGCCTCCAGGTAATAGAATAAAAGGTTTTAAGGCACTGTCAATTAGCAGAATTGATAGCAAATGCTTTTGATCAGGTACCCTGTTTGGAAAGCAACTACACTGGGAATTCCCGGTTTGTAAATGAGGTCTGTTGCCTTTGTAGTGACTTACCATATAATGGATTGTAAAAGGCCAATTTTACTGGAGCAGAACTACAGACTTTCACAAGTCTGGCTTACTGCTGCACATTTCTTCTTTTCTCTTAAGAATCTGCTATACGATATAATATGTACTAGAAAACTTTAATGCTCTACCCATGCAATTAGAGAGATTTTATTCAAATACAGAATCTGAAAAAAATATATCTTCCTTTATAGTTTTTCTTTCAAATGCTATCATCGATAACTATTGTTTGCACTGTGTTGTACTCACAAATACTGAGACAGATGCTGGTAACATTTCTGCCTGCTTCAGCCTAGACCACGCCACTTCATTAGAGTGCTGAGAATTTGCTGGCTTCAGAGAGGCCAAGGCATGTATTCTCAAGGGACTGAAAGGAAAATGTTCCAGAAATGCCAAGCTGGAACTTGGCACCATGGTCACTCAGCAAATGAATGGCACTGTACATAATAAACAAGCAGAGAGAGGGAGCTTAAATTCTAAATACCCTCTTGAGAAAAGATAGAAAACAGTTCCTAGGAATAGTGAACAAAAGCTGTCAGAAAACTAAGATCATTGATTTTTGTCATGAATGACTTATGATTATGGCTATGTGGTTGGAACGGGAATGGAAGATTCTGCAGTACAAAGCACTGCATTCTCTAGTCTCATGTGAGATTTCTTTTACACTCATTAGATAAAGCATAGTGTCACATTTGTTAAATCTGTTGGGCTCAAATATTGTATTTTACACATTAATCCAATTATCTTCCCGTTTCACTACATCTTTAGATGACATTAATATATCATCAATTAAGAAATGCTTTTCTATTTCCATGTATATCTGTGTAGAAGAAAATATGGTTTGGAATATCCATTAATTTTCAATTCAAATGAATGATCTGCTTCAAAACAAAACTGACCAAGTTGCAATTTTATTTCTACACTTCGTATTTTTATTATGTGACGCACTAATATTAAAAAAATAGAAAATATCTGGCACAGAACTCAGGCTGCCAACTGGCTACCTGACAAAAGAACAGATTAAGCAAGGTTGCAGGATCTCTGATCCAGCAGATGAACAAGCTGCATTCTGCCTTCTGCATATTAACACCGTTCAGATCTGAAGGGAGTCTGCTGTGACCCGCATGCCCTTTAGTTCTACACAGTGCAGCACTCAGGATATTCACCAATCTGTTACCACACCCCATACCCTCGATATCTTTCACAGTCACCATCCATTACCAGTTCAGCGTTTCATAATGCACTCTTGCGAAAACTTTCAAAACCCTATTCTGCACTGAAACAGGAATCAGCCTCCTCGGAGACCAAAATATAGCCTTGTTCTTTACCTCAGAAGGGCTTTAGTCCACATCCAGTCCCATTCTCTTAAAATACAACCAAAGATTAACAGAAGGTGGAAAATGAACCTTCAAGCTCACCAAATAAGCATCTTCAATTTTAAATACTAACACTAAACCACCACTGTGCAAAGTCACATTCTACTCTCTCTACTTCTCTTCTTTTCCAGGTCTTTTGCAGCTTTTCTTTACAGTCCTTGACTTTTCTGATATGGGGACCTGAACTACACCCTCCACCAGAGGAATCTGAGTCTAAGTTTGTGTTCTGCTATTCCTTGCAGAATTCCTGCTATTCCTTACTTGCTGCTTGAAAGAAATCCAGTTGCGCAGTTAGGCCCAGATCCAGGAAAAAACATAAGCACGTGATTTACATATATGAATAGTACCATTGTGAAGGGTGCGGTCTCTTTCCCAATATTTGCCATTAGTCTTTTCATTGCTATTGCTTCTTTGTTCCCTGTTACTGCATGTAACATTTATGTTTGTTCCAAGATTTTCCTGTAGATTCAAAATGGGGTCTAGGCTCTCCAGGGCTGAGAGGAGAGGACTCTCAGAACAGCTGAGACATAAAGCATACATACAACCGTGTTTAAAATGAAATGTCAGAAAGTTCTCAGCACTGCTTTTCATCTCAACCAATTAAGATGTATCAGAACAACTGTTGGCTGGCTTGTTTGTTCAGCCTGAACCTTCAGGAAGATCATCCTGGTAGCTCATTTCGTTAGGGAAATATCACTGCAGAAGCAGTTTAGAAGGTTTATGAGTTACAACACAGTTGCAATGTTAAGCACTAAATACTCTAAAACTAAACTACTTAAAAATAAATACTGTGGATTCTATCATATTGTGAACCTATAAATAATCTTTCACCTATGAGTGATAGGTGAATCTGGTGTATATTAAAAGGAGAGATATCAACATGTTTCAAACACACAGTTTGAGCCCTATGGTCAGTATTGCAGAAATATCGATGATGGTCAAATACTCTTAATCATTAACTTTCATAAACTCTAATGGGGAGCTAACAGTGTGTCTCAGGGAGGTGTTCAAAATCTTGCTGAGTCAAAGTCCTGATAAACCTACCACATAGCAGACACCTCAGCTTTCTGAGATCAAAATCAGAAAAAAAAGTTGAAAGTTGAAAGAGCAATTGAAAAAAAAATATCTGTATTGAAATAGTGACATGTAACACATGCAACATCATCAGTCTGGTTCTCAGAGAAAGGGATAATGGTTTCGGTGAGAAATTCTGCCTCAGCAGTGCATACAGGGTCAAGAGCAAGAAGCTGATCTTACTGTAAAAGTGTGTTCAGTGCTGTTGTACTAGTAAAATTAACTCCTAGTTGCTCAAAATCTGAAAAAGTAAAAACCCCTTGAATTCAATACTCTTGAGGTGTTTTAAAAAACAAACTATAAGCTTTTGTGTTAAAGCCCATTCTAGTTGAGTCTTAAATCAGCCAATGTTATAGTGCTGACAACTTAATAAATGTTTCCAGGCAACAGAAAGAAAATAGCAAAAAGTAAACAATTCAAATATGATAAAGAAGAACAAACTGATACAAAAATAAAACCTCCTCCTGTATGGAGCTCTTCATTTCTAAGCAACGTTAACTCCTTTAATGTTTCATGCATAAAGAGGAAGTACAGAGTTTCACAAAACAAGGGGCAGTGTTTTTCAGAGTTTTTGGCTGTGTTGTTTTCACAAAGGATCCTTTTGTTTCTTTTGAACACTTCAGCAGACAATTGTTTCCAATTTTTAGTCAACCCAGGAAAACCACCACAGAGTCTTTAAAGACTTCATAAAATCACTAAGGCAGACTCTGAAAGTCTCCCTGTGCTATACATAACTCTGTCATGTGTGTTGGGGGTTAACTGTTTCCCTGTAACCACTCTTGTGTGGCTTGCATACTCGAGCATGGAGGCTGCATTTTGTGCCCTGTGAGACTTATATTTTTTACTGCTCCAGCAAACTAGAGGTGCTGAAATTGCAGTTTGTGCCAGCCAAGAGCAGTTGCTTACTGTAGTGAACTCCTCTTGGGCCAGCCAGAGTCCAAGTGTGTTCTCCAGCTTTTTTCTGATTGTCAATGAGCTCTGCCATCAGCTCTAACCCATCACCAGAAAACCCTTCTTCCTCTCTATACGCCAGTAATACATGCTCTCCGCCTGGATGGGACAATGCTTTGGACAAATCCATAACACACAGGCACTTGTTCCAATGTCCCTGATGCCCCGGTTTATAGGTGTGATGGCTTTAGAGTCACCACAGTTCTGGGTGTAGAACACCTTCTTATTACCAGGGTACTTCAGAATCACTCTTAGCACTAAACAAGTTAGAGACACACACAAGAGTATCTTTCTACCTACATGTCTCTTTCATGGTACAGTTGAATAGTTGCAAATTTTCCTGACAAAAGGACCTCCCTTTCAGTGACACATACATCTCAGGTAACAGTCATTGAAGAGTGTCTTATCATGCTGGAGAATTATACCCTCTATAAGCTACCTCCCATTTAAAATCCTGCCAGGGGTCATAAAACATTTTATGTTTTTCCTTCCTTATCCACTGTGTCAGCTGACCATTTGCACTTTGTTAAAATAAGCACTGTTTCACTCCCTTGCAGTTGAAAAATACCTCTTTTCTAGATGAGGTCCTCTGCTTGGCTGGCTAATTAAGAGATTGTATTGGGTTTGAGTGGGAAGGTTTTGGTAGCAAGGGGTGCTACAAGAGTGGCTTCTGTGAGAAGCTGCTAGAAGCTTTCCCCATGTCCGATAGCGCCAATGCCAGACAGCTCCAAGACAGACCCACCGCTGGCCAAGGCCAAGCCAGTCAGCAACAATGGCAGTGCCTCAGTGAGAACATAGTTAAAAAGGGGAAAAAAATGTGCTGCACAACAGCAACGGAAGAGAGTAGTGAGAATATGTGAGAGAAATAACTCTGCAGACACCAAGGTCAGTCAAGAAGGAGGGGGAGGAGGTGCTTCAGACACCAGAGCAGAGATTCCCCTGCAGCCCATGGTGAAAACCATGGTGAGGCAGGCTGGGCCCCTGCAGCCCATGGAGGTCCACAATGGAGCAGATCCACCTGCAGCCTGTGGAGGACCCACTCTAGAGCAGGTGGATGCCCAAAGGAGGCTGTGACCCTGTGGGAAGCCCATGCTGGCAGGACTTGTGGACCCATGGAGAAAGGAGCCCACACCGGAGCAGGTTTGCTGGCAGGGGGTCCCATGCTGGAGCAGTCTGTTCCTGAAGGACTGCACCCTTTGGAAGGGATCCACAGTGGAGAAGTTTGTGGAGGACTGTCTCCCGTGGGAGGGACCCCACACTGCATCAGGGGAAGAGTGTGAGGAATCCTCTCTCTGAGGAGGAAGGAGCAGCAGAGACAACGTGTGATGAACTGCTCATAACCCCCTTAACGTAACTGCACCACTGGGGTGGGGGAAGTAGAGAAAATTGGGAGGGATGTTGAACCCAGGAAGAAGGGAAGAGTGGAGAGAAGGTGTTTAAGATTTGGTTTTATTTCTCATTACCCTTCTCTGGTTTGACTGGTAATAAATTAAATTCATTTCCCCAAGTCAGTCTGTTTTGCCCACGACAGTAACTGGTGAGTGATCTCTCACTGTCTTCATCTCAACCGATGAGCTTTTCATTGTATTTTCTCTCCCCAGTCCAGCTGAGGAGGGGGAGTGATGGAGTGGCTTTGGTGGGCACATGGCCTCCAGCCAGGGTCAACTCACCAAGCAGCTCCTTCTGTCAACAAGGGGTAAAATTCTTCCCTTGTCCCTGTTGATGACTCGCTGCACATGTTTCAGTTTGAAGCATTTCCTGCCTGACCTTGATGGTCCACATTGCATATTTGTAAATTTTTATTAAAAAAACCCCAAAGTGGCTTATTACTAGCTCTATACTGCAACAATTATAATAATGTCACCGCTTTGGGCTGACGGTTTGGTATGATCTTCCCTATCTTCCTTCTTCAAAGCATCCTACAAACTGACTACACTACTATGTCAGGAAGGCACTCTTCAGGAGGCTGGTTTAAAATTTTACTTCCTTTCCCAAACTGCTTATGGTCTTACTCAACGTAATGCACCTTGAAAAGGAGTTAAGCTATGCTAATTATGGAATAAGAATACCCACATATGGAGTTACTCAGGAATAGTCATTCTTGAATAACATCATATAACCAAGCCTGGGACATATTTTTAAGGTTTTATTTTACAACCATGACAAGCAGGGGTTTGAGAGGTTTTTTACTTGTTTTTTTTTTCTTTCCAATTTTTAAAATTTGAACAAAAATTTTGTGGTACAAAACTTGGTTCAGAAAAATTGTTTAGAAAGCGCATAAATATTTTTATCCCTGAGTCTCATCCTGAATTTCAAAAAAGATACCCATTGCAATGCTACTAGGAACACAGAATCATTATCGACATTCCTAAGAGCAGAAAAAAGTGATATAATTTTAATTATATCAGGAAGTATCAATTCAGCACACAATGGAAATAAGATGCTGGTCCCTGATGCTAGCTTGGTGACTCAGGCACCAGGGCAGGATTTCCTTCTCTCTAAAAATTCTTTAATTGGAGTGGATGATGAGGCATTTGTTCCCTCTCCTTTGGACTCAGTACAGCTCTCTATGGAAAGACACAACTGCTTTGGGAAACAGACAATGGAAAATCTTTTTGACAAAGTACAAAAGGCCAACAAACAGTGGAGCCAAATGCATTCCTGACATCCCTGATGAATTTCAGTGGCACCGTGGCACAGATAATAATCTATTATAGCCTACGTGCTAGATGTTCTGCTACAAATTAAAAGCATTGGAGTAACTTTGCAGACCTGATTCACAGAAACAGCCAGCAGTTAGGACATCTGGCTATGGGTTAATGTTCCACTTCCAGGAAAATGTTGCTAACTTTTTTCTTAGGAAGACAGTTAGCTCTTGAGCCATGCTCCCTCCTTCCCTGGCACTTCAGAAGATCTGAATGTATGTCTAAGGAACAAAATTATATTGTTGCAGCAATATTGCAATATAGTTATTGTTTCTGGGAAAATAAGAAAGATAGATAGTTTAAATTATGTATCCTTTTTACCCTGGTATGTACACAGAGAGTAGGATAGGGTAGAGAGCAGGACAGGCATCTTAGGAAGTGGTAAGGAGCACTGAAACCATTTGAACATACGTTTAGTGTCTCCTTATTAGAAATTTTTATTAAAGGTACAGTCTTTTAACTTCCACACATTAATACTCCAGTGATGAACTAACTAAAACTAAGGAGGAGAAGCTACACATGCAAGTGCATGCATGCACACGTACACACACCCCCCCATATATACACGGGGCATGGTTCTGAGGGAGGATGACACACACCTGCTGTAAGAGCTGCCTTCCACTACCTATAACCCCCTGCAGTGCTGTCCTTGCTGGGAACTGACGCAGCAGCCAGGAATCACTGAACCATCATTTTGCCAAGGAGTGTGAAGCGTTTTAAGGAGAAGTTCTGCTGCTGTTCAGGTGTTGCTGTTCTCTTGGGTTCATAAGAGTCAAGATTTCACACACCCACACATACAGTGAGGCCACCCAACAGAGACTACACAATCATCTCCTTGAGATGATCAGAGGTATCTGTATTAAAGCTATCTTGTAGCTTAGTGTACTAAAATATGGAAATGTATGCATTCCAGTGAAATCATGTATTGAAACTTGGCATTTAAAAAGGGGGGGGTGTGGGGTGTGTTACTCTTGTAAGACACATTTACTGACTGATTTGCTCTACATTAGTTTTGTTCTAAAGTTAGCAACACTGTCTGGAAACAGCATTAAAATTATTTCAGTAAGAAATTATATAGCACTCAAAGATTTATCAGAAGCTGCTATAACCACAAAGTACAGCAGATACATACATAATATTCAGGGTCCTGAAGTCATAATCCTAATGATAAATCTTTCTGTGAATTCCTGAGAAAGCCTAATTTTATCCATCTTGCCAATAAAAAAAGAGATAAACAGAGAGCAAAGTAGAAAATATAATAACAGACCCATGCACGGTTTTACATCACTACTATTACAAGTACACAGAGGGATTAGACTGCATGGGATTTCAAGCAGAAGAGGATCTCCACAATATTGTTCTCCTCAAGCCCCATTAGGAATTAATGATGCCTCAAGCAGTATTAACTCTTGCAAATTTCTTTCTACTACTGCTGCTACACGACTATGGCAACATCGTGGCTTCTGCCCAGCTTGTGCTATTAGGGGAAGGGATCTGCAACAGAAACAGAGAGGCACCGACTCCTTGGGGACATCTTACTGATCCACCCATCACTCACTCCATTAACAACATATCTGGGATTCCCACATTTTAACATTCCCACGGAGTGGTCCATCTTCCCTAAAGCTCTGAGAGCACAGCAAATGTCAGCTGAGCCTCCTGAAAACTCCTGCTTTGTTTCCCTTCCCATGGGCTGTTGTTTCTGGGGTACTGTTACATGTCTTTGCATACACCTTTAATTGAGCCTAGATTTATTTTTTCGGCAAAATACTAGGTTTATCAGAATAAATGGGTGAGAAAACTTTGCTGAATTAATGGAAGCACTCAACCTTTTCTAATTATACACGGCATTAAAATTTTATGAGAGAAAGCATACACAAATGCTTTGCTTTGGGTGTATTCTCAGAGCAGCTAATTTAGTTTGGTCAGTTGAACTGAACAGGCAAATAGAAGCTTAACCCAACAGAGTAAAAATATCCATGCAAGGATGGAATCCCACATTAATCTCTGAGCAGTACAAAAACAAAGACAAAAGCTCATTGCTGGCTCCAAGGGGTAATAAAGAACATGCTGCTGTATCATAAAAAACCCACCCTAATTCTAAAGCAAAAGGTTGTTCTCAGGCACTATTTCTAAGCATACATGGTTGTCTTCTGATCATTTTATTTATCTTCCTTTGATACATTCAGCTGATGCTGAATTTTATTTATATTACTCAATTTATTTCTGCAGCTCCGACTCAGATGCATGTCCCTGCTGCGCAGTACAAACACGTACATAATAAAACACCAGCTCTGTTCCAGAAAGCAAAGAACTTGAGGGCTAAACAGACAAGGCAAGGAAATCGGCAGGGAAAAAGAAGACTCAGAACACCCTTTTCACATTGTGCCATTGAGGCACAAGGCTATAATCTTACACTGGTAAACGGCAGCAATGTTTTGTCACTGAGATCAATAGGGATAGGGTTGTATTTTATATACTGCACCCAGAAGGACATGGAACATCCATGGCAGAAGGGAAGACTGAGCCTCAGACTGCTGCACACCATTCAGAGGTGCTGACACTCTTTCTTTGATAGTTCGCCAGCACGAAATGCTTTTATATATAGCATAAACACACACGATACATATACAGTCTATATGGAGCATGGAATATAACATACTATTTACAACATAGTGTAAGACCAACCACCTCAGAGCCAGTGGTTTTGATGACTGCTTGGTATTTATTAGAAAAACAGCATGTGGCTCTGCCTAGTAATTTGTAAGTGCCAATACCTGCTGGTTGACTTTTGAGAAAGAGACAATTTGCTATTGCTGATTTGTGACAGATGCTGGTACGATGGTGGGTGGGCAGCCACCCCTCCAGGTCTGTGATTTCACCTTCTGAGAAACAGGAAGTGTGTGCGCTATAAGAGAATGTGGGCTAAGCTGACCTGACCGCTGTCCTCAAATCTGGTACTTAGAGTAAGTGGCTTTGGAGTCAAAGGCTGTCCTGCTTTACCAGGAGCCATTGTCATGACATGTTGTCTTGAGTTTCCTTTGTGATTCCTACTGAATATTTCTGTGGAAAACATTAAATTTTTGTTAGCTTCAATCTATATATTGCAGCAATAATTTTAAGGGATATATACTGAAGCTTCAAATAGTATTTTGGAATAACTTATATAGGCTTACATTCCTAGAAATCAATCACAGATTGAAAGTGGATATACAATTCCGTGATTCCATGATATATTTCTGAAAAGATAAACAGTTTATCAAAGGGAAATGTTGTGGTCAGTGCAGAAACTATTTAAAGAGGATCTTTAGCTGTAGCATGAAGAAACTCAGTCTCAATGGCCTGACTGTCTTTTTCTTCATTAATATTCTATCTTTTACTCACCTATCATGATGGAAACTGGCCTCAAAATGAAAAGAGATGCTTCCTTATTGCAAACTTGGGGGTATTAGGCACAGTCTGAAAATAGTTTTGCTGCAGCACACATAATTCTGCTGCAAACTTTATCAACTAGCTTTGGCGGCTTCTCTGTATGGCTCAAGACTGCTGGCCATGCAATATCTAAACAAGCAAGCTTTCTTCTTGTTCTGTGCCCTGCAGAAAAGGGCTTTGCCTGATTTACCCATGTGCTCAAGCTCTGTAGCATAGTCTTTCACACTTCACAGTTACTATCTCCTGCAGAAGCTGTGACTACAGATATATGCTAAGCTTGCTCAGGAAGAAAGGCAATACTTTACCAGCTGATAAAGTATAAATTTCAACATCTTCATGACCAATTCAGACATTTCTAACACTACCTGAACACACAAGCACTCAGCTTGAGTGTCATAGCTCCATCAGAATGAAGTACAGAGCACTGAACTGGAATTTAGATAACCCAAACTTTATAACTAGTCCAGCAAATAGACTAAAATTCTCTGTATTTGGAGTGATCATACATAAAACAGGAAAAAGATGATCTTTCAATGAAAGTGTCAGGTAAAAGCAAACTTAGTATTATTATCATACCTACTATTGAGATGATTTTGCAGTTTTTTACTAAGCAGAGTTAGGACCAAGCAACAAAATTTGGATCCTAATGCTCAATTTGCAGGTCAAATTTTGCCTGCCTAATGTCACATCTTAAAATATCCTGAGCTCAGGCTTTATGTGTGCAAGGTAGCAAGCACACCATTCCTTTTCTTTCAAGGCCGGTAACATTTTCTTTTCAGATTAAAACATCAGCTATTGTTTTAGCATTTTTGTTGGATTTGCTCTTCAGAAATCACCAACAAATTCAGAACAAGGGTAGGGAACACCATCCCAAAAGAAAAATTTCTGAGAATGTATGAATTCCTAAAATAGAAGCACAGAAAGTCAAGACTCTGGTTTTTCATCTTTGCTAGTCGAATAGACATAGCAAAACACAAGAGGTACATCATTCTGTGACCTGAGATTAAGTTTATAATTCAGCGCCTTTATCTACTAGATTTTCTCCTATAGCTGAGGCACATAGCATCCAGGGACAAACAAGTGTCATCTTGTCACACAGAAAGCACCTCAGATATTAATACAGGTTCTGCCTGCATCAATACAGCTAAATTTTACCCCAATTTCACATGTTGATATAATTAGAGACAGAATGGGCAAACTTTGAAACAAAATCAATCCATCAAACACATGAGTTTTCATTAAATGCAGAGCATACGATAGCACTAACAGTGCAAATCTCTGTTTCAACCACAGGAGAAAAATGTTATTCTCCTCTATATCCAAGTTTTAAAGTTCTAAGTCAGTAAAATCTATTTTGATATACATGAAAGAATTACATAAATGTTATTTAAGGAATACTTGTACTCTTTTAACATTTGTAACTGCAGTCCAGTCCCGAAGAACTTGCCACTGCCAGGAATCAGGATTTAGAAGAGAACAAAATGTACTTTGTAGAGAAATTAGTGGTAAAAGCAGATGAACTTGTTCTGAGGAGGGTTTTAGTATGTGCCCTTTGAAAATTATATGCCCCACCATTTACAGCTACAGTGAGTCAGAGATGAGAACTGGGCAAGACAGACTCCTCAGAGAGAAAAAATGACTCACCAGAGTTTGCTTAGGCTGAACTCCCTGGTCCTAGCTTCCTTATAGAAAAAACACTATGAGAGACATGGGGGTGGTCAGATGAAGAAACATTTGCCCCAGTGGGGCTACTTTTTCCTAGACCTTTATGATCTGCCTTAGTTGATAACTTCTTCATATGTGGAATTATAAGATGAAGAATTCTGATCTCACTGAAGGAACAAGTACTTACACAGGAGGGTAGCAATGATTCAAATGCAAGGAAAGAAAATACAGACAAAATGAAAGACAAAATTCACTGACAAAATTTGTGATTACTTGATGGTCTTAGAGATGGCCTACTTAGAGAGAACAGTGTTTCATATGTGCTCACTATTTGTAATTATCAGTGTTTTATTCTGTGTGTGATCCCCTCTTCTCAGAAAGGCCAGAACCCCCCTTGCTCTGCTGCAATCACAGATGGCCAAAGCTGGTCTTGTGTTTGTCCCCAGCTCAGCAGAGATTACATGCAAAAGCTAATTCAGCTTGGAATTGTAATGTGTCTTTCCAGAGACACACTCAGGGACAAGAGTGGTTTCCAAACACTCAAAGATTCCTTAGCATGGACTGGCAATGGAATAATATGAAGAGGACCATCATCATACACTACTCTGTGCAGCAATGTATACTAATCTCTGTAAAAAGAATACCCAAAACATCTGCTCAAGAAGGAGCTCTGGTACTGTTGGGTAGGGAGCTTGCTGGAGGGACTGATGCCTAGGTGGGTCCTTGGCAAAGAATTGCATTGAAAAGAGCCAAGCTGTCTCTGACATGCCAGAGCTGTCACCGAGTCAGCACAGGGGCCACCTACTATAGCAAAACGAAAACGTTCACTCCTTCCCAGGATAACCCCTCAGGAAAAACCGGACCATCCCCATCCCAAGTGGATTTAACCAGTCACCAGGAACAAAGAGTGCATA
Organism: Tringa tobata; assembly: GCA_033628505.1. Taxonomy (NCBI): domain Eukaryota; kingdom Metazoa; phylum Chordata; class Aves; order Charadriiformes; family Scolopacidae; genus Tringa; species Tringa tobata. Next base: position 13,638,676 of record JAHREE010000245.1, read on the forward strand.
CACTTTACTACTTGTGCCAAGAGTTGTTTTTCACACTTTCTATAAGATTTCCATCCTATTCTCTGTCCACAAAAACACAGCTGTTGGAACTAATTAGTTTTATTTGAAATAGCACAAGACAAATGAGTATCTCACAATGCAACATAGAGTTTTTATCATTTTTTTTTTTTTAAATAGTTTAGTCTTGGTGCAATCTCATTCATTTCAAATACTTCCCCCAAATAATTCTTTCCAGGGACTTTACCTGTGGGACTACACTTATTGACAGGAATGATCTGACAGCAACCAGAAGTGGAATTAATTCTTCCATTTTACAAAAGGGAATCAAAGCAACCTTGTCATTCAGGTTAGTGACAGAATATTAGTAAGGGGCTTTCACAGGCCCCTGAAATGATGTTCTGCAATGAAATCCAATTTAATTTAATATGATTCCTGCCATCTTGAGAAATATGGCACATTTCAAGCTGCCACTCAGGCCTAGCTAAAACCGAGCACTAGCCTTTCAACACGCTTGGTTTTTATATATACTAGATAGAATTATTTTGGGTGGACTGGTGCTTTTGTGCTCTTTTTTCCCCTCCCTGAAGTAGTCAAAAATTATTTATATGTTGCTTTCAGGGTTGATAGGCAGTTTATTTCATTATCGGCATTAACCACGCTAGTTGAATTTCCTGTTGTTTAACAGCATCCTAACTGATTAAAAAAGGAGAAAAGAGAACACTGAGTGCCTCTGCAGGAAACTGCCTGCCCTGTATGAAATTAATGACAGAGATCTGCTGAATCTCAATACTTCTCTGAAGAGGTTCACACAGTGTCTGAGGAGAGCAGAGGTCTGAAATTAAAAATATTTCTCAGCTTTTAAACTAGTTACTCCAGCATTTCTTCCCTTCTTCAGAGGTCACTTGTCATGTTTTTTAAAATCACAATTAAAAACTGTGTTACACCTCAGCAAACATTTGAGTATAAACTGTGAGCCAACTACAAAACTACAAATCCAGCATTGTTTTTAATTTTATTTATTTATTTCCCAGAAATACATGTGGCTTTACAATCCACATGTACGTATCACCATTAAAATGTGGGTAAATATATCAAAGAATGCAAGTATGACACCTGGATTAAGCTACGTATTACGTCAATTCATGCTCACTCAGTGCAGGCTCTTATCAGTTGTTTAACATATAACTACCAATGAGATTTGGCAGAAAGCAGTATTTTTCAGTAGGTGGCTTGAAATGCTATGACTTTGGTGTTATGTCTAGGAAGTTTTTGACAATGACCCACAATTTTCTAGTGGATGCTATTGTGATTAATATTTATTTCTTATTTGTATCATCATAATAACCGGGAACCCTAAAAAAGGATCAGCCCATCTCCTATGCCAAAAACTCTGCAAACATTGCATAAGAAGTCCTCAAAGAATTAACAACCAAAACAAAAATTAACAAGCAACCAAAACAACAATTAACAAGCTGTAACCTGAGCCAAATCAGGCCTGGCAGACAAACAAATTCACATGGGCAGTATGCTTTAAACATAAGAAATACAACCATCAGAAAACCAGATGCGCTTGGAAAAGTAGCGCAGCTTGAATTTATTTGGTATTGAGCAGGTACTCGGAGAAAGACCTCTCTTTGAACTGGTATTTTCTTCATGATTTTCTCATTTGCTCAGTCTTCTGAAACTAATGGGTAAACCACAGCCATTCTGCACTGCTGCCATACAAGAAATCATAAGAAGTTCCATGTTTTTATTGCTCTCCAATGTGTTTCCCTAATAACTTAAATGAAATGTTTAACTTATTGCACATCTCCAGCGAACTTTTTCCCTTCTAACTGCCAATATTAAAAAAGAATTATGAAGGGCATTCATTTAAAAGTACATGAATCCATATAGCTCTTACATTTTTATAGGCGGTTGGTTATTAAATATTTGATTTATTATCATAGAATCATAGACTCATTTAGGTTGGAAAAGACCTTTAAGATCATCTACTCCGATCATACAACTTCTTTACTTTATAGTTTCATAGGAAAGAAAAAGGCATGCGGAATATGGGTATGGTGATAATGGTTAAAAATTATGTTTCAATTCTAATACTGTCAAACAAAGTTGCTATTCTACAAGCTGTTAATAACAAGGTGATGTCATTATTACAAAGAAAAGTGAATTTAGAAAAATGGAACAAAGATAATTTCAGCGTAATAACTTTTTTTTCCTAAGCTGTTACACAGTACCTAAGTTGTCTTGATTTTATTTGGTATCCATACAAACCATTCAAATGTTTCAATTTCACTGAATTTCACTGAATTTTTTGGAGTTGGAAGGGACCATAGAGGTCATCAAGTCCAACTCCCCTGCCAAAGCAGGATTGCCCAGAGCTAGAGCATGTTACTCAGGACTGCATCCAGGCGGGTCTTGAAAATCTCCAGAGAAGGGGACTCCACGACCTCCCTGGGCAGCCTGTTCCAGGGCTCTGCCACCCTCACTGTAAAGAAGTTTTTTTCTCTCTCTGAAGACTGATTATGTTCCTGTTTGCACCGATTTGCTCTATTTACAGCAGTGAAACTACTTATATTTTGCACCAGCAGGAGAGGAAAAAAAAGAAATAGTCCTTCCTTTAACTGAGTATAAGTTATTTGACTTGATTTAGTAAGATACTGGGGGTTTTTTGACTGATTGCTATCAACAACTTTTATCAATGAGATTATTGCAAACAAAATAACTGAAAAATTACTGAAATTGTGAAAACTTTTTGTAAGATGCCCGCATACCGAAATCTATGAATTTCTTTTTGATAGTAGCATTTTTCCTTACATGGTGGAAAATGTGAATTAGAGATAAAGCCACTGCCAGTAATTATTTGCAACTAATATTTTAAGTTCTGGAAAGTAGTTGCATGCTCTTTATCAGCCATTTTTTCCTCTCACCTCTACAGAACCATACTGTTTTGTAAAGCCAGTCTTCTCTGCAGACACTATATCATTCTGATAATGCAACATAATGACAGAAGATTAGCACTTAATTTTCAGTCCTGCTCTTCCAGAAACTCTGTATTTGTCATTCTTTGAATGACCAGAAACTGGAACTCGTCACAGAAGGATGAAATCTGTTTTGAATCACAAAATCTTTCTGAACACCTTCAAAGGTCAAATTTTAACTTCAGTTAAAATGAGATACAGAATAACTAAAACCAAAGTAAAAACACAATTTCAAGTAAAGGACATATTTCTATGAATCTGAGTATCAGCATATTGGCATTCAAATAATATTCAACTGCACTGGGGATGAGCAAGCAAATTAATTCATTGAGATGACCCCATGCAAATGAATTATAAAAAAGCCAAAAACCTTTGCTTTGATGTGGTATATGAATATGGATTGTACCTCTTGAAATCCAGGAGTTTCTTGATCTGCTTTGTCCCCATCTTTCTACATGCTAAATAATGGACATAGGGGATGCTCTTAACTAAATCAGTGAAACTAACTGTACCAAATCAGCTATTGACTTGAAAGTTGGGAAAAAAAAATACAACACCTCAGCCTGAAGTGTTTATGCATTTTTTTCCTCTACAGAAACAAACAAGGAAGCCCATAAACAGTGCTGTCACCTTGGAAAGGCTATCCTTCCTTACTGCTACATGTAAATATGCTTAGATGCAAAATGTTCGGAAATGGAAAGCATTTAATTAAAAAAAGAAAATCAACTCAAAGTACTATGACTTTTGATGAAAACATTTGAATTTCTGACAGGGTTTCTTGACCAAAGTGTTGAATTCACACATAGTTTTGCTTAATCTAAATCATCATTGCTTTCAAGTGAATAAAATATTCAACTAACATATTTTACCATCAGCCAACAATTTAAACTGTACATGCTAAAAACCCATCACATTTCTTTCAGAAAACATGCTGTTTACCCCAATGCCAACTGTCCTTGTTTACATACCCTCATTCTTTCTCCTGGAATAAGCTCTCTTGTACTGATTAAGTCCAGCCCCAGAAGATGACTAGGAAGAAGAAAGTAAGAGTTCATGCATTTCTTCTTATGGCATAGATTTGGCCAGTCTTTCTTTCTCCTTTTCTCTCTCCCAGACTCACTATTCCTTTGCTGGCAGACAAAAATCAAGTTTACCACACTCTGTCCAGACTGGTCCATTGCCTTACATACCCACCAGAACCTAATGCTCCCTCATGTCTATGTAGTTGGTCTGCTTGTCAACCAGTGTTTAAACTGGTGCTATTAAAGTGGTGGTGGTGGTGGTGCTGGTGCTGGGGAGGAGACAGAAGGGGAAATGGTTTATCTCTGATGGATATGATGGATATACCAGTTCAGAGCCAAGGGGTGGAGGTCAGAAGTCCAAGAGAGCACAGTACGTTGAAGTTGGGAGTTGCTCAGTTTTAAAAGAAAATGTGTGTAAGATTCCTATGGAGAATGGTGCTGGTCTCTTCTCACAGGTAATTAATGAATGACAGAATGAGAGGGAATGGCTTCAAGCTCCAACAGGGTAGGTTTAGACTGAACATTAGGAAAGAATTCTTCACAGAAAGAGTGGTCGGGCATTGGAATAGGCTGCCCAGGGAGGGGGTTGAGTCACCATCCCTGGATGTGTTTAAGAGACGATTAGATATGGTGCTGAGGGATATGGTGTAGGGGAGGACTTTGTAGAGTAGGGTAGATGGTTGGACTCGATGATCCCAAGGGTCTCTTCCAACCTAGATGATTCTATGATTCTATAATTCTATGAAAGGAGGAAAGGGAAAACTGCTTTGTTGCCTTCATGAAAAAGAGATTCATAGAATAAACTTAACCCTTTTAATGATAAAACTTTTTTTTTTTTAAATAGTCAAGCATTTTTTAACATTAAAGTGTATTCTGCTTTAAAAAAGGGGAGTGTTTCAAGTTGTGAGCTCAGCATCTTAACTAGCCTCAGAAGAGGACGAAGGGTGGATCCTAGACCTGTTGTTTCAAGCTGAGTGTTGTAAGACACATAATGTGACACCAGTCTTCATCACTATTAGACTTAATACCAGTAAGGCGAACCATGAAGCTTAGTGGGGAATGCAGCTCTTTGAACAGCCGAAGGCTTAAAGGCCAAGCTACAGTCATCGTTTCCATGTATGCAGAACACGAGAGAACTCCAGCCAGAGAAAGAATTTATGCACCATTTGAGATTCTCCTGAAATAGCACTGGGAAAAGCTCCAGGGAAGCCAATGAAATTACACAAGGGATTCATCTGTTTGACAAGCATCACTTCTGCAAGGTTTAACATAGCAAACAGAAAGACACCCTCAATGAGTAAAAATCTATTTCCAAACAGAACTGTAGTAAGGAAAATCTTACCAGTCCCTCAAAAAAAGATCATGAAATTTCAAACCTTGCAGATTTTTGACAGTTTTAGTTGTCTTCTGATGCCAGAGCATTTATGTTCACATTATCAAGCCTTTCTTCACAGCTACTATGGCTAGGAGCTTTCTTTAATGAAAAACTAACACTCCCAGGCTGTATCTAAACCAAGTGAATTTTATAGACTAGAACCTTGGTAGTGACTGTGGAGGTTCCTGCCTAATCCATGCAGCTGGGTTCACTTCCCCTGAAAACTGAAGCAGCGAGGAGAAAGAGCATGCAACAGGGTCTCACCCCAGCACAGAACCAGGGCAGGTGCAGGGCTCCTGCACAGGTCCCAGAGTTAGGAAGTGCTCCTCGCAGTAGTTCTTAATAGAAGAACTATTGTGTCTGATAACAAATCAGTTCTAATCTCAGTCTCAAAGATGATAATTTAGGGAAAGCACATAAAATGAGATAGCACTATGATTTAATATGCAAATGGGCAAGTACTATATTTGTACATGTTCATTAAGTATTGACTGTGCTATATATCTTTAAATGGAGCCACTGTCTAGGAAAGTTACAGCCTTCCACCAAATTTGGGGAATTAATTCCAAATCTACCACCTATTATAAACAATAGAATTTGGCCAGTTGACTCAACATCACTAATAAAACTGCAAAACAAGGGTGAAGAAAAAAGAACCAATAGATCATTAGGCTGTATCAATTGAAGTCTCACATTCTGTTCTACATTTAGGCAAAACTCCAGTCAACACCAGTGAGGAATCCAAGAGCTGGACTATGTTGTACATGTTAGGAGACACACTGTAGATGTCTGAAGAAATCACAGTTCTTCTATGTCAAAATCTTTACTAAAATTATCTTTCTGTCAGTTATTGTAGTATTGCGGTGAAAAAACCCAAGCTGTTAAAGGGAAAAAAAGCATCTTTCACTCTTTTTCCTTAGGGTGCAGTTATATGCTTTTATTCTTCATTTGGTAACCCAAATCCGTTATTGGTAAGTTTTGTGCATCATTAAGAATGCTGTTTATTCGAATGGTATTGTACAGCTTTCTGTTTTGGTAGAGAATGAGAGTTATTTGAAAGACATGGAAATTTTATTCAATCAAAATTTCAGCTATTGGTAACTGATGCATTGCTTGTATGTGTCCAGCTCCCACCACACCTCAATAAAATGGCCAATTAAAATGTTACAGGTTATGCTCACTTCATCTTTGAAACAGACTTGACAGTTATATTTGCAAATACTAACCAGCCTCCTGAATCAACATCACTGAAAAAACCCAGTACCTAATACAGTGTGATAGTCGGTGCTGATATTTTTTTTTGCTTTCAAAGATAAGTCAAAATCTAATAAAAATATGGAAACTATTTTGACACAAAGGAAATCTGCCTATTTATTACTGCTCCTCTTGAGATATTCTAAAACTCCAGGTTCTTGTCCCAACGGTATGAATGAGGTATCTGGTATCACTAAAATTTAGCAAAGGGCTGCCACAATTCACCATTACTGATCAGAATAATTTCCAAAAGTACAAAAAGAGCTGCATCAAATAATCCTTATCTGAATTCAACACAACTGCAATGATAAAAGTACAAGATAAATAAAAAAGAAACACAAGAAAAGGAAATTAAAGTGACACAATTCAAATTTCAGTGGTAATTTTAACACAGAAAGGGAAGCATGAGTGTGGCATTGACGATTTGTGAAGCAGAAGACATTTCTCAGTAACATTTTTTACTGGATGGTGCCTAAGTATGGCAGACTTCATTTCCAGATAGACGGCACTGTTGTAACACAACTGAGAAATGATAAAGGTGTGAATAATTGATGCCAGATTAAGATAATGTCTTTTTAACTACCCACTGAAAATACTCATTTGCAGATGGGGACAAACTCCTAGTTTGTTGAAGGATCACAAAAACTGTTGTACAAAAAATATATTCCAATTATTTTCTTTTACTGAGTATTCTAGACAGTATGCAGTTTGTTAGTCTAAAACCTTTGCCTCTGTTCCTAGTCCTGCATTTGCGTAAATACACTTACTTAAAATAAGTTATTCATACCTCCCATTAATGTAAATGAGATGAGAATAAAGTTCCACTTATACACGTAAGCACGTGAACATGCATCTGTATACAGTGCTATACTATGCATTGCAGTACCTCTATTTACTACAGTTGTTCAGACTCAAATTGTATTAATCCTTTCCTCACCCTGCCAAAGGCAAAAGGACGCATAAAGGGAATAATATTTTAACCCTCCTGCTAATAAAACAGCAACAGATGCTTACTGAAGTAGGAAAAATATGCTTCACTTTTATGGTGGTGTGCCAGTAACACATCAGCTGTGCTATGGAACAAATTCTACAAAGCCGAACATTAGCACAGAGAAAAAAAAAAAAAACCCACAAAAAAACCAAGCCCAAAAAAGAAACTCATGATATTTAAGAAGACAACAATGAGAATGAAATGTTCCATGTACCAAGCACTAAGAGCCCAGCCCAACTCTTGAAATCAACAGGAAAATTCTCATAACTAAATGTTATGAAACAGCACAACTGCAGTAACGCTACTTTTAAGGCATAGCCCTCTTTCTGACTTTGATCCTCACTGAAATAGAATAAAACACTATATGAAAATGAAAATTCCTGTATGAAATAGTTCAGACAACATTAAACTGTATCCATACACATTGAATAGCTGACACTGCTTTCATCATATTTTGTCAACCACTGTGGTAGTTAGGACTGATATGTAAATACTTGGTTAAACATCTTTACTTCATCACAGTGCTTCTACAAAAATGCTTTGGTGGCCAAAAAAATATCTGTTCTAAGCAGGTTATCTTTAATGCCTTTTTATTTTCTACTTTTCTGCAAAACTGGCAGTTCTTCAGGACTCCATGCTGTTGCCTCTCATATTCTCATCATTTATTGAAAATCTGCCTGAAGGCTGAATTCACAAGCATGGCAGTAGCACTATTTATTTACCAGCCTCTTTTACTCTGCCTTTAAAACTGCAGCACTAGCACAATCAAAACAATTTATAGTGTGTATTGAGAATCCTAGCTCTTCCAAATAAAAGATGTGACTGAAAGCAGGTAGTACAAATGTCTCATGACCCACTGGGAGGATGTGACTAATACGTGGCTATATTAGTGCCCATTGCTGGGTACAAATAAAACAGGCTGCCTTATATCTCTGGCCCAGAAACTGCTAATTATACTCATCACTTAATCTGATTTCTCAATGTAAATATTTCAGGGAAATTTATTTATTTATTTGTTTATTTGTTTTAGGGATATTTCTTCCCCCAGGTTATTCTACTTCTGCATCCAACAATACACAATATATTATTTGTGCTTGCCCTGGAAAGAAGTCCCCAAAGGCTCTGAAGTCCATCAGGGAGTAGCTGATCAGGAGTGCTCATATTACTGTGTACAGACACAGGACCTGAGCACCATCCTTCTGCAGAAAACTTCAGTTAGCTGGGACTATTGTGAATTATTTATCCTGCTTTCTATTTTACAATTCAGCTAACCCCAGGGAGAAATAAAACTCCATCCACACAAGCAAAATCCTCCAACCCCCCCCTTTTTTTTCCCTCCTTCTCTTTTTTTCTATTATTTGGACTGCTCACAACCTATGAAAGTTTTCATATAACACCTGTAATTTCCCCTGTATTCCCATTCTCCCATGTCATCCTCTAAACCAACATGCAATTTGAAATTTTCAGGCAACTTGAAATTTCCAGGCAGCTTGGATGATTTTCGCTCCTTTTGTATCCTATCGACCCTCCCTGCATTTTTTCATTCAGTGCAGTCCATAGTGTCATTTCACAGCTTCAAGGCCTCAGCTGGGCCCAAGAAGCCTCCCACTTCCTAGTTAATGGGTTTCTTCTTCACATTAAATATATGTGACTGAATATTTCTTTTAGCTATGTTTCTGTAACTGCTTTATTAAACCTTGGTTATTGCACTTCCTTTTCCTCTTTCACTGTTTTTCATTAATGAGCCCAAGTTACAGTTTCTGGTGGAATCCACATAAACTTTGGCAGCTATGACACACTCTTGCCAGACATTTGATCAATTAGACCTTTGCTTGGTTTTGAAATCACAGATAGAAGTGTGCTGCTTCAATAGCAAATGTAACTAATCTAAACTGGATAAATATCTCTGCATTCAAACATCACTTCGCATTACCAGAGACATGTGAAACATGAATAATTGCTCCACTTATGGGTCTTATATTGTGTTCAAAATTTGCTTAGTTCAGCTCTTTTGAACACCTGATTTCAGCACTGACACACAGGAAACAAAATGCAGGCTCAGAATTTGCCATCTTTACAAAGCCTAAATAAATATTTCAATTTTGTCTTAAAGAATGCCTTTCAGGTGTTCTGTCTCCAAGGCAGTGCAGAGATGACTGCCAACAGGAAAGTTTTTTAATTCTGATTTGAATCAAGATTTAAACTTCCTCACAGTTTGGCAAGGTTGAACATTGTGGGGTTTTAGTTCATATTCATCCTTTCTCTGAAGAATATCTGCATGCAACAGTGTCTAGCAAAGAGCTGCAAGCAGATCATTACTTATGTTAAATTGCAAAACATTTAAAATAACAACCCTCTCTGTACAGCCTTTGGGCTTTTAGGTAATAAAAGACAATGAAAGGCATTTACAGAACAGCCAGAATTTCAGCAGCAATAGATCAAATGTTAAAGATGAACTGATCTATTAAGCAACATCTGTTCTGTTTTCATTATATCCCATCATCACCTTCTTATCTCCTCTTCCTTATGCACTTTTGTTTCTTTTCATTGTTTACCAATATTTGCTATTTCAAACACAAATGACTGTGGGCAGGCGAGGTGGAAGTGTCGCACTATATGTAAGGGAGAGGTTTGATTGTACAGCCCTTACAGTTAGTGATGATGCAGCTGAGAGCCTCTGGGTGAGGATTAGGGGGATGGAAAACAAAGGAGATCTAGTGGGTGTCTAGTACTGATGGCCCAGCCAGGATGTAAGCACTGATGAGTTATTCTGTAGGCAATTATAGGCAATATTCTATAGGCAATTTCTAGATCGGTAGCTCTGGTCATTATGGGACATTAACTGTGAATATCATACAGCTGTGACAAGCAGGTCCTGGAAATTCTTGAAGTTAGTAGGAGATAACTTCCTTTTGCAGGTACTCAGTGAGCCGGGAACAGAGAAGGAGTCATGAGGGATGTCATGGTAGGCAGCTGTCTTGGCCACAGTGACCATGAAATGGTTGAATGCATGTACAGCAATGGCAACACGGTGTAAAGAGAAGGAAAGGTTATTTCTGGGAAGAGCCTGGGTACAGAATAAAATTGTTCACCAAAAATACATTTTGCCTTACAGTCATCATTAAATTTTCTTGCCGAGAGCTTAGGTTATGAGCTTAAGAAAAGTGGAACTTAAACGCACAAAACCAAATCACTCAAAACAAATTACATCATACCTCTTTATGGGATATACACAGTGCAGATATGTATTATAATGTTTAATGGCAGAGTTGGAAAAAGAAAATTAAATATGTGCTAGAGTTATTCATATAGTATAAAAAGCTACTCAGTTTGCAAGTAGAAGCTTTGGTTGTCTTTGAAAGAATAAAAGAATATATAATATTTGAAATGCAGCAAATTGCTTTGGAAAAAAAAGGACTATATCTCATCTTTAATCTGTATTCAGTAAACATATTCTATTTGTAGCTGAAATAAATACATAATAAAATATTCTGGTAGGACAGCTGAAGCAGCAAGGCATTGCTCTGCTCTGTTGTTCAGTTTAGATACTTCTTAGATTACATGTTCAAAAGTTGTTGTTCAGGGACTGCACTTAGAACAATCCATTAACAATAAGAGTATTTATGGCAAATACTGTCTACGTGCCATTTTAAGCATTATTCTTGTTTATAAGTGTATACACAATTGGTTTTTTCTATTTTATGAAGTGTGAAAGAATCAGTTGCTTATATTAACTCATAACTCTAAGAGTTAAGAGAATCAGAAAGCGACAGCTTATGGTAATGTATTCCATATATCCTGCTACTCAAAAAAGCAAGTTTTACAGTCAGATTCCATTTTTTTCTCTCAACAGCCAAAGATAAACCTAAAAATACAAAATACAACTATGTTATGACTTGTTCCATGTGCTTGCATAAAATCAACACTGTTGCTCATTACATTTTTGTTGTTTATATACTGTTCAAGCTATAAATTGTATTTTTTTCCCCCTTTAGGCCCACTAGTCTACTGGAAAATAGTACATATTAAGGAAGGGAGTTTCCCTAGCCCTACTAAAGAGACTTGTGATAATCTTATTTTTACTTCCAGTTTCATTGACCAAATTGAATTATTCCCAAAGTCAAATCACATTTTCCCTTCAGTGCCTACGGTCCATACTTCAAGGTAATCCTGGAGATAGTTCTAATATTACTTCAGACTGTAAGATGAGAGTCTTAGGGACTGAAGCATTTTAAAGCATCGTAGTAATAATCATCTTTGGGTTTTGTGATGACTGGCTGTAGAAATATTGGGCCCACTAACAGAGAATACCTATTGGCATTTTTAAACTATGTTACTAGTTCATTATTTTTTTACGAGGATTAATTTCTATCCAGATCAGCTAAGTTAAGATTTAAGAGGCTTTCTCATATAAAATCTGCATTGAGAAACCTGTCTGATGGCTTTTATGAGTTTCATTTTACAAATTCAAAACCAAGGAAGTACACCTCTGTAAGCACAGACTAGGATATTGCTACATGCTCATAGTTTGGATTTTGTAACTTCACGCACAAGCATGATTCTGTCATTCATCAAATTATTTAAATTTATCCAAATGATAAGAAATATCCAGCTGTCAGGCACTAGAAAATCATTCAACTGAGACAGAATGAACAAAGACAGGCACACCAGAAAAGGGATATGGAAGAAAAAGCAAATTAGTAGTTCAAAACCAGTAAGTCATCAAGCCTAAATAGTGTCTCTAAGAGTGTAGATGCAGTTTAGATATAAAATTTAATTATAGAAGGGAATATGCAATGCCACATTAAAAAAAAAAAAATTGCAAGGTGACAAAATGTCATATCCCACCAAGTCACTGAAGTTTTTAAAGTCTGGTGAAGACTACAGGAAAGTGCTGAAAAAAAGCAGCATGATAGCATAATTGAGTATTTAATATGCACACAGAAGAACATACACATTTAAGAGAAATACATAAACCACCTCTACAGTTTAACTGTATTCAGAGATCTGCATGTTATTATGGAAAGCCAGATAAACTGCATTAAAAACTAGAAAAAACATAACCCCAATCCTACTAGTACTATAGACAATACCTTTATATGAAAAAATGGTACAATCTTGCTGGGTATATTCTGTGCAGCACTGGACACTCACACTCTAAAAATATGTGTCAGAATCAGAAATGTTTGGTTATCGACACAGAAAGGTGAAGGGATGCTGTGAGGATTTGTACTTTACATCAAGGAGGAGCAATACTAAGTGACATCAAGCATATAATATTTATAATGAATGGAACACTGAGTACCTATCATCTATGACTTGTGACAGGAGAATAAGGACAATCAAACAAAAAGAAGGTAAATTCCCAACTGATGGACTGTATTTTCACACAAACATAAATGAAACTAAGGAACTCATTGCCAGAGGCTGGCTGCTATCTAGCAATGTGCAAAAGTTAGACTGGAAATTTGCATTCCACTGAAGGTATCAAGTGATAGCATAAAACTGATAAAGATCTTGGAAAGGACATCAGACTGGCTACTTTACAGACTTGCCCAATCTCTAAATAGAGATCAGAAGCCTCAATACAGGAGGAGTCTGCCAAGCTCTTACATCTTTCCTTGAAGGACTAGGCACTATTCACTTGTTTGGTAAAGAGTTAACTGACATCAGGCCTAAATCCAAATGACAGTTCTTGTACTCGTTAGTGGAAAAGTCAACTTGAGTAATTTTCTGTAATTCCTAATTCTGTCCATAGGGTACAGCCACAGACTTGCAGTTTTACCCAAGTGCAGGAGGATAAAAAAAGTGGCAGAGCAAGAAATGGTCCCTAAGCAAAGTATATTGGAGTTTAGAAGTTTTGGTCTGGAAAGAGGTCTTGTGTAGGTGTATCACCAAACCTGAAGGCTACAGGGTGACTTTAATCAGCATTAGATATTCCTTACTGCAAAGACAGCTGTCTGGTGACAAGGCTGATCAAATCTTTTATCTCAATATTCCCGCTGAAACCAACATAATTTTATTCCTGCAAAGATTGAAGGATCAATTCATCAATAATTAAGTACAAATATGACTGTGAGAGCATCTACATTAACAGAAGGGGCTGTGAAGTTAAGGGATGTTTTTACATTGCAGCTGGCACATCACAATTGGAGAATTATAAAGGAGAAGCAGGGTCAAACTGAAAAGATGTGTGTCCTTTCCTCGTGGACTAGTCCATTCCTCCACCAACATTGTCTGAAGAATTATCACCCTCTGTTCTTCAGATGATTTGTGGTTTGGTACAGGATTAGCTAAAGAGTTAGAACGAAGCCCCATGGAAAAGAGGAAAAGACTTCAGAAGCACTGGAACTTAGCACACTATATGCATTCCCTGATGAATCTGATTGTAGCCATCTGTTTACAGTCACATCTATGATGTGCTTGGACCCTCGTCCCAGCTGGCTACTTGTTTCCCCAGTGGTTTTAGTGTTAATTAACAGAACACTGTGAAGTTCTATGGGCTGTGAATGAAATTGGTTTCTTCCCAGATTGGTCTTCCATCAACCAGAGCCACCTCTCTTTCAAACTAATAAACCAAAGACCTTCAGTGCTTAAATGAAAAACTCCAAAAGAATAAAATGCTATCTTCCTGCCAGCAGGCCCAAATTGCAGCTATAAGCTAGAACAGTAAGTCAGCACACATACATGAGCTCACACAACAGAAGGGCATTCTGTATGAGTGAGGAAAGGAAACCTATTCAGCTTCAAATTCTCCAAGGACTGCTCCAAAGTAAAACCTTATACTAAATATTAAAAACTAACTTCCTCATACCATCTTTCAAAACAACAGCACCTTTACCCAGTGCAGCCTGAAACGAACATGAAACATAGCTTGTGCACCAGCTTCAGTAGGGAAAAAAAAACCAAACACAAAAAACCCCAGCACTCAGAGGAGACCCATCAAAGAAGTGGCAGCAGGAAAAGCAGGCAGGGAGAAAAGGAGCTGATCCATCTACAGGTAGCAAGCTCTCATACCAATGTTAAGCAAAGATAATTAGTGCAAGTCACTGAGTCATCAAGTCCTGCAGCTTTCTTATGGTGGTACTATTAGTTGCGCTGGAGTCAGTCTAGAATTTCAGTGATGCAAGCAAGAGGGAGACCCACCATGAGTAAGTCTTCAAGTATCTGTTAGACTGGAGTTCTCTACTTAATCAGCTGATGGTATTTCATTCATTATTTTATGCATCACATTTCACTCTTTCCTTTTAATCATCTTTTCTAAGGGCTAAGATTTTTGAATGTCATCACATATCCTGCTAGAGTCATTATTCTAGGTGTGTACAGGTTATTAGGTATGCGCAATCCAGCCGCTTATTGCACAGTGTGAGGCTCAAAAGGTGTCCTAAATGCCAAAAGTCTGGAGTTTTCATAAAAGAAGCCTTCACTGTAAGGTGCCTCACACATCTTTTACATTGTGCTTCTGATATTTGCTTCTGGATAAAATATAATTACCTGTCTTATCACCAGGGCAGTGGGAGGCATTACTATTTACTTTTGATTTTCAGTCCTCTGGAGAACTGCTAAGGGTCACTTCATTTAGATATAATAATAAATAGAGCAGCCTTTTACCATTTATTATTTCATTGTTGTATTTTAAATATCAAGTATGTAAAAGTAATTTCTAGCTCCAGTGTAAATACATTAAACTAACAAAAGAGGGAAGAGCCGCATCCAAGTCCTAGCCCTAGTTCCTATCCTAATTTAAGTGGGTGAGACAGGCAGCTTCTCTGCTGATTAAAGGAAGATGCTCTCAGGAAGCTTCTCATATTCTCCACTCGAATGATCGAAGTTCAAGTTAATGGAGGCACGTGGATGAGAGGGTGAAAGCTACCCTCACTTTCTCCCACAAAGCTGAGCTGCAATCACCAATCAGTAAAGGAAAAGATCAGAAGAAAAGGGAGAAGCAGAGGGCAAAGTGCTTGGTGTTCAAGAGGAATCCTCCTGACCCAGGTTGGTGTCTGTGTTAGTTTAAGGACCGGTCAGCGCAGTATAGAGCAGTCACAACACGAGGCCAGGCATAGATTTAACGGACACGGGAAGTTCCCCTCTTTAGAGGTAATGTCTTTTCCCTCCTTTCCGTATTACATCTAGAGTATCAAGTTTTCTCATTGTTACCTGAGACAGAAGGTACACTTTTTCCTGAAGAGTGTTTAACACATGAAGATTAGGAATTGTATACTCCAGTATACAAACAGGGTCAGAATATTCAGTGATGCATAATTAACAAAGCATCCATGAAACCACACTGACAAAGACATTTTTTTCTGTAATCAAAAACTAAAGTTTAATAACAGAGTCTATTTTCTCCTTTTTCATCAAAAATTGAGGTGTGTTTTTCCCGTTTTGGTATGAAGTCCAGTTTTAACACTTAATTTCTTTTAAAATGTATTCTGATTTTGTGAAATATGTTCTCAGTACATCAGATACTAAATGCATACATGTTATTATCTGTTATTTTATTAAGCACATCTTTCAGGAGTGAAAGAAAAAGGGAACCTGACTGCAGTACGATGCACTCATAAAGAAATTGCTTTGTTCATGTGTTTCATCTTCCCACCTCAGGGAAAAAATCTTTGCACAAATGGCTGCCATCATACCTCCCATCTGCATCCTCCTTTGATCCCCTAGAGACATGACTGCTAGCTACTCATGACCTTTCCAGGAGAAAAAATATGTGTTGGGATATGATCCCACAGTTCCATATGATAAGTTTGATCATTATGATTCACCTGATGTGCCAGTACGGGCTAAGCAACCAGTTACCTGGAGCTTATTCAGAGTACTGTGAAGATCAAACTGAAAGCTTTGCAAGGAAGAATGAAGAACAGATGGACTTCATGAAACTATTTTTAATTTTTTTGTAAAAATAGCTATAAAGTCATTTAAAATCAGACTCCATCACAATTGAGAATCACACCAGAACTCCTACAAAAAATAGTGAATTTTTTTAAAAAAATATTGATTTTCACATGTGCTATAGATTCCTTTATTTGAATTTGATTATTTTTGTATTTTGAATAACAAATTATTCATCTTATTTGGGAATGCTGATGTGAAAAACTAGCTAATGAAACTCAAGTAACATCTTTCTAGAAAACTGAAATGGAATGAGATTAATTATAAATATTCAGCTACCATATCTCAGATTTATTTTGTATTATTCTTAACACCCACTTTCTGTCATTGCTGGTTTTGCTTCTTTTCTCTATGTCTACCCATGACTCACTGTTGCTTGCAAATCTGAAGCATTTAATTTTAGACAATGTTTGTCTTCTGAGAATCGGTCATAAATGATTATAAAAACTGTCAATCTTTTAAGCCAAAAATGTCACCTCCCTTCAGAGATGTTAAGCCTTATTCTCCGTGTTCTTATCTTATTATTCCATTTATTTCTGCAGAGGTAGTCTCAACTCACATCAACCTCAATGAAGAATCAATTCCATAATTTCAAGGCTTAACAAAGAACACCAGTGAGCTAGGCGCAATAGATTCAAACTACTTAGTTGTGCTATAATAATGATGCATTGTCAGCAAATGCTGTTTGAAGGGAGTTCGCACTTCCTGCGGGAGAAATTAGTAAATCTCAGACCAAAGAGATAATATAAAGCACAATATTATTCACTTTTACTATTCTAAAAGTAGAAGCAAACTTTTGAGAATGGATTAAATGTGTATGGTGACTGTTCTAACCATTTGCATATTTGTCTTGTAAATAATTTTAATCTAGTTTTCCATGTTATTTTCCTTCCCCTGCTTTGAATTTGAGCCAGTGATTTCCTGTTTTGCTGTGATATCCAGCAAAAAACCTGCTGTGGTATCACAGCTATTGTGGAGCTTTGCCAGATGAGTGAGCCCACACAGAATGGTCAGTGCCGTCATATGAAATGATCTTCATGGCTTTAAAAAAGGCACCTTTTTATCACATTGCACAAGACAAATTGCACGTGTGTTTTCTTTCACTGAATACATGGTGGTCAGGCTGTGTGCATAAATACATCAAGAAGAAACAGAACTCCATGAAAACCCAGAGCATACCTTTATTTCAGATCCTATTCATACTAGCACATCACAGATTATCCTGGCTGGTATAATGCATCCTGATTTTTCTTAAGAAAATATCAGTGTCTTCAGAATTTTACTTAGCAACTTAAGTAATAACAATGCTCTGAGACTGTAAGAAAACAGACAAGTTTTGTTTCAAGAGGTTTACCTTACAAAAAGGTAAGCCTTGATGGCCATGGAAGAAAATAGAGGAAAAAGTCCAACTTCTCGGGGACCGAAGGAATGGCATTAAAGCACATCTCTTGAGGTGTGGGTCTTCCACTGCCCCGGATGGCTACTGCTGTGAAGATACCAAAGTCAAAGTGGTGACAGAAGAAGAGAGGACGGACGAAGATAAACAGGGAGACATGTAAGAACAGGGACAAGGCAATATGGGAAAAAGTACTAGTGAGCCTAGGGAGGAATGTGTAAACAGGTAAAAGAGTGCAAGGCAGGAAAAATTACAGAAAACAGGAATGAAATCCAATTAATGAAAGTTAAACAAAATTCAGAAAAAAAAAGGAAGCTCCTTAGGAAGGAGAAACTGGAAAGGCAAGGAGAGGGATTTGCCCTTTATGTGAGGGAGTAGTGGGAATGCACAGAGCTCTGCCTAGCGACGGACATGAGCCAGCCAACAATTTACAGGGTAGGATTAGTGTGCAGAACATCACGGGCAACACTGAAGTGGGCATCAGCTACAGACTTCCTGTTCAAAGAGAAGTAGATGAAGTGTCCTTAATGCACCCTTTTTTTAGCCCATGCCAAACCTATGAGCTTTTCAGAGGCCCTGGGTATGTAATCTTGCAACCAGAGTATGGTGAAACTTCCGTTTTAGTCACCAATAGTGACTACGTTAAAGTTATAAAAGAGATGGCTACTCCATTTACAAATATGATTTTTTTTTAGCTCAGTAGTCAGGCACTCGAAAGGCAAACTCAGACCTGCTCCCAATGTCTTTGCAGCCTAATGGGAAACTTTCCATTGACTCCAGCAAGAGCTGAATAATAAATATTGCACCAAAGATGTGCAAGACAGGCTCATTGTGCAATATGTTCATAACAGTGACATCTTCCTGAGCTGCAATGAGCCACGAGTCCTGTACTGCGAGTAGTAATAGTCTGAAGACAAAAAATGTCACACACATAATACGGTAGGGGAGGAGGGACATGAATGTTGTGCAGAACAATTACAAGTCAGATTTCTCCAAAAGCCACAGAAACCAAAATATTATCCAACCACAAGTACATTCAAGGACTTGACAACAATGAAATTTTCAAGTCAGTAAATCAGGACTGCAGGAATTGCCCACCCAGCCATCTGGGGTAGTCACATCATGCAATACTAACTATTGTGAAGTGAAGAAATGATGGCCTGCTAAAAGCCTCTTGTTTTGCAATAGGTTAGAATATTACCCATAAGTTTGCTAAATACAATCCTGAACGGGTTCGATATTCCAATGCACCTGACAGCTCCATAACAACTCCTTAACCACAGACTCATGCATGTGACCATTAAATATAACAGTTAAGTAAGTTAACTTACTAGTAAGTTAAGTCTGTGTTCCTTCATGAGCAGCAACCAATCGTATGATTCAAGACATAGTTAAAATTTGCATGTAATGAGCATAAATTAATGTCTGCTGGACACCTCTAGTCAAAAGGCTAAGAATAGTGATGACCACACTAAGGAATAATAAACAGAATGACCAGTATCAACTGAGTGTTCATTTAGCAATGACAGATTTGGGACCAGCTTTGTGACTACCATTAACTGGGAAGGAAGCTTACACGTAATTCATGTTTTACAAAGGTTGGGTGTTTTTTTTGCCTATTGTATTATAAAACATCACGACCCACTACACATGACAGAATTGCAGGTTTTACAATAACTGCCTCTGTTACACACATAAAGGTAATTTTAAATCTGTATATTTATATTTCACTACTTCAGTTGCTGAACATATAAATGCTCCACAAAATTTTGACCCTGTTGAAATCAATGACGATCACTGTAATTTCCCTTTGTTAGAGTTAGGTTTTTGGGTTTTCATTTCCCAGTATTTTACTGAAAATCAACGAATAGAATGGGCAATTCTTACTACATTGACATGTGGCTCAAGGTTTCATTAAAATATTGTTAAAATATTAGATAGATGGATTAACTGAGACCAAACATTACCCCATATAAATTAACCCTACAAATATAAAGAAAGGGTTCTTTCACACATGCTACTATAAAGCCTTTGTTAATAAGAATTCCCCTTCTTGGATACTCAAAATGAAGTATTGTTCATTGCCATATGGCTCATATTAAATACAAGGAAACAAACAAAAACACAGTAAGTCTTTGACATTTTAATGACTGTGGATCAGCTACTCCTACCAGAAGCTGATCTATTGGCTAATTACACTCCCTGTTAAAAACATTAACTTTGTTTCTAGCCTAATTTCAGCTCCTGCCTTTTCCTGCTAATTTTAAGTTCAAATCTTGGTGCTGGAAAAGGTTATATGCATTATCCGTAGCCCTTAAAGACCTCATCTGAGATGAGGGTCCCCTTAGCATTGCGTAATTAGAATGTAAAAGAAAGTTCCTGAGTAAGATTGATTACGCAAGACAGAAAGAGAGAAATGCTGAAAGTGAATAGCCATCACAGTGGCTCCATTTTAGGACAGGGGGTTTTCTCCTATGGGGGAAAAGGTTCTTGTGGGATCCATGCTGGTGGTCTGGCTGGCTCCAAGAGCTGGTCAATAAAATTTCTCACAAGCACAAGCTTCCCATTAATTTTAGCTTTTAAAATCCAAGCGACTTACTGAATGGTGCCAGCTCCTACCGTTACCAGGAGCATTTCTACATCTGCAGTTGTTCATAGGACCCATTCTCAATCTCCACTTGTAAAGCAAAGATTTGCTATTTAATAGAGAAGAGACAGAAACGATCTTTCCAGTACAGTATTGTGTTATATGTAAATGATTTATCTTTTGAAGGAGAGACATGGTGATCAGACTTAGGAAGCACCATCTGATTAAAGAAGAAATTGATCTACGCAGAATGGGAACAGAGTAATTCATGTAAGCCATATTAAAGCAAGTTAAATGAAAGGCTGATGCATACAGGAAGAACAGAGACACCACTGGATTGCTGCCTGTCATGATATCAGAGTACTACCTAACTCTAGAAGAGATGTCCTCTCAAATGAAGACAAAATCACAAAACAATGTTATTACCTAATTATGATTGCACTCCTGAGATCAGGCCAACACCATGGCTGGTACCTTCGCTTGTAGACAGTCCCATATTATGTGGAGGAAAACTAATAAACTTTTGTGCATGGACAGATTGAGCTTGAGTACCATGGAGTTATGGCAGCATACCACAGATATGAGAAATGGAGTAACATTAAAACATTTCTTACGCTACAGCCCTATTAAAATAAAGTATTTTAAAGCTCTAAGTGATCCCATATAAATATGTGGAAAGAGGACAGATTCCAAGAGAGAAAATATCTTATTTTCAATAATTCAAAGCCATGCAAGCAGAATGATTTCCCTAAATAACAGTGTTGAGAAAAAAATGGCCTAGATCCTACGAGAATTTGATCGTGTTGAAGGCAGCTGCACAGACACATGACTGGGGCTGCTAAAAGCTCGGAGCCCAGGTAACATACCAACAATTCTAATGGGAAAGTCTGCCCTCGCGGTTTTCTGTATCCATACGTTCACTCTGATAAATACACACGGAGAGAAAATGCATTAACTGTCTCCCTGGTCTCTACCGAAAGATGATTCTGACAGTTTTTTCCACAAAATCTTACATTATTTTATATAAAACCAAGGGAAATGGAAAAGATTACATCTGGACTTCAGAAAGGTATTGAAAAGATAAGCATGCACCTCCAAAGGAACACAATTACTTTCAGACACTCACTTGCTCTACATGGAATATTAGTTAGACATGATGGAGGAAATGAGCACAAGAAATGTGAAGTAGGTAAGAAACAGGCTAAAAGGAACATAGTGATTTGTACTGAAAGTGGAACTACTCAACTGACCGGCAGTTGTTAAAGGAGATCTTCAAGGATCCATTTTAGGATGAGTCTTTTCTTAATATTTTCATTGATGACCTGGACACAAAAAATACATCTACTAATTAATGGTTTTTGATGTTAAAAACTGGGAAGTAGCATCAGTCTGTCTGAGGACTAGAATATCACAAAGAGCTGTATGACCTTAAGGACTGAAGTAATAGGAACTGCATTAAATTTTAATACTACAAATTACAGGGTTATGCACTTGAGGGCTGCTATGAAATACAGACAACTCAAAGAAATATAAGAAAAGGATGGCCATCACAGGGTACCCAAGACACCCATTTGATACCACTGTGAAAAAAGTAACTGAAATCCTATGATGCATCAGGAAAACTATTTCCTGCAAAGAAAAGGAATGCCATTGTATAAAGCACTTTCGATGTTGCAACACAAATGCAGTCTACACTTCCAATCCTCTATATTAAAAAAAAAGATACATTCAAATTAGATTAGGCACAGAGAAGTCTTCCAGGGTAATCAAAGGAACAGAGAGATCCTCTGTCTTCTGAAAGAAGGTTTAAAGAGACTGGCCCATTTACCCTGGGAAAAATAAAATTGTCAATTGTGACAGCACATCTGTATTGGGTTTGTGTGGCAATGTTTTGGTAGTGGGGGGGCTACAGCAGTGGCATCTGGAAAAACTGCTAGAAGCTTATCCCATGTCCAATAGAGCCAATGCCAGCCAGCTCCAAGACAGACCCACCGCTGGCCAAGGCCAAGCCAATCAACAACAGTAGTAGCATCTCGGTGAGAACATAGTAAAGAGGGAAAAAAAAGCCTGTGGCAGAATAGTAGCTGGAGAGAGAAGTGTGAATATGTGAGAGGAACAACTCTGCAGACACCAAGGACAGTGAAGAAGGAGGGGAAGTAGGAGCTACAGTGGCTGAAACAGAGATTCTCCTGCAGCCTGTAGTGAAGACCATGGTGAGGCGGGCTGTCCTCTTGCAGCCCATGGAGGTCCACAGAGGAGCAGATATCCACCTGCAACCTGTGGAGAACCCTATGCCAGAGCAGGGGATGCCCATGGAAAACCCACACTGGAGCAGGTTCCTGGCAGGACCTGTGGACCCACATAGAAAGGAGCCTATGCTGGAGCAGATTTGCTTGCAGGACTTGTGACCCTGGGGAAAGAACCCATGCTGGAGCAGTTTGTGAAGAACTGCAGCCTGTGGAAAGGACCTACGCTGGAGAAGTTTGTGGGGTATTGTCTCCTGTGGGAGGGACCCCACACTGGCGCAGGGGAAGAGTGTGAGGAGTCCTCCCCCAGAGGAGGAAGGAGTGGCAGTGACAATGTGTGATGAACTGACCATAACTTCCATTCCTTATAGTTACCTTTCCTATTTATAGGGAGTTTAACAAATATGAAATAAACTGTGTCACTCCTTGAGACATGCTCCTCCAGCATGAACTCCCACAGAATACTCCTGCAGAGCTTTGCCATTCCTGTATCTAACCCCATGAGCCAACAGGGCATCTCTTTCTAGAGTAGTGTTCACCAAAAACTAAGACAGGAAGTTAAAAACGTTGGATCACCCCAAATAAAATTTGGATTTATCCAAATGCTATTTAGTTATGATATGCCAGCAGACACATATGTGAATTTTTACAAATCCAGTCAAGTTTTGCCAGGCACAAGTAAGCAAAAAGGATTCCCTCTACACAAATACTGATAGAAAATGCATAAACCTTTTGAAGAAATGGGCAATCATCTATGAGATATTTCTTTTTGCATTTCCTGCCCATCATAATTTTTTGTTAAAAACACTGTAAAGGAAACACAAGTAATATAAAATCCTGATCTCTATAAGACAGCAACTGACTTCTCGCAATAAAATAAACAGACTACAGTCTAGGACTGAGCAGTGTGAAAAGCATTTTAAGCAGTTCTTTCTTATCACACAAAATATCTTGTTGTGGTTTATACAGAAGCGTCATAGCTAAAGCGTACTTTATGTACACTCAAATTACATTTTTTCTTCATTCTGTCCCAGCACTTAGAAAAAAATAATTCTTGCTCAGTTTTCAAATAGATATGAAGTTGTGTCAGGTCACCTTAGTACACAGTGCTTTTTTGGAAAACAAAGAGTAAGGACATCCCTATTTTTTTTTTAATAATTTTTGAAGCTGAAAATACAAAAGTGAATACAGGTAGAAGAACAACATTCCAAAAGGACAGAGTCTCCATTAGACATGCAAGGCAACGCAGAATTTGTAGTAGAAATAGCAGTATGGGATTCCATGTAATGTTTCAGTCACTATAATATTGTGAACTGCTATCCTGCTCACATTAGTGAATCATGTTGCAGTTAAAATCATTCACTACCTGGATCTGTCTTGGGGGACATTTACCTCACAGCTGAGCTGTTACCACAATTTATATAGCATACATACGTGCCTTTATCTCATTCAGATAACAAAGCAGGCTTTAAACAGGTTTTTAACCTGACACAGTCATCCATTCTAACACCCAACCCTTTCATATTCAGCATTATTAAACTGCTCTTTTTAAGGCTCAGATGAGAATAATAAGATATCACCTCACAACCTCTAACTGTTTTGTCCTCCAAGGGGTATGTATTTGAACGAAAATAGTACAAAACAGAGTCTAAATTGATCCTGAGTTAAGGGCCAAACAGCAGGAATCCAATCCATCTATAGATGAAGCCAAGTGTTAAATTTCCATTTGATTCTGTAAATACATAGGCTCTTACAGATACTTTAGGCTCCCAGTTAGATCACCCATGCTCTTCAGAGGGAAAAACACATCTGTACACAGTCCTCTGTTCTCAAAAGACAGACAACTTGGCTGAGTTTGTGATTGTAGAGTTACCTTACACCCAGCCTTTACACAGGTGGTTTCATGAATTGGTTTTCTTCTGCAGAATAATTATTTTGGAAAGTAAACACAGACCCTCTCCTTACTTGTTCCCAGCACCTGTGCAAAATCAGTCCTCCACTCAGGTATTTTCTGTTCGCAAGTCATTTTTTCACTAAGTTAATAACTGCTTAAAGGAATAATATTTAGGGAGTCTCACAGAGTACCAACCACTTGACAGGATCCACTGATGTGCCTCATGCATGCAGATGCAATGCACACATGAAGATGCAAAATTGCACAATAAGCATTAACTCTGCAGACCAAAAAGGGGAGTCCATCCTTTTGAAGGCCTCTATAGACCTATATTTTTGGAATTTTTGCTTCCAGAACGAAGGACAGATTTACCAGGGGACACATAACGGAGCTACAGTTCCTGCTCGACCCTATTTGATCTGCACAGATTGATGTGCTCTGCATGTCATATGACAGAGGATGTGTTGTGCTGTTCAATAGCACCCTTATTCACATCCTGACTGCATCCAGCCCTGATGTATAGCAGTACTGTGTGAGCAGATTGCTTTCATGGCAGTTTTGAAACTCAGTAGGAGCCAGTTTGAATTGCAATTTTATTTTTAACCATCCTACAAGTGATGTCTACAATCTAAGATATAACTGTCTCCAACATGGTGCCAGTGTAAATTAGTGGACAGTTCTGAATGGTTACCTTATATACCTTTAAAGGGCAAGCCATGACCCTGGAAAGATACAGAGTCCTAGTATCAAGTTAGCAAACAATCTTGCCATTTCTTTTTAGTTCCCATCTTCTTTCTGTTGCGATAACTACACAAAAACGTGATGAATTTAGGAAACTGCTCCAAAAACTATATCAAGGACACATGTGCAGCTTGAGTTCTGGATTCCTGGATAACCAGAATAGTATGACTCAGAGGACTCGATGAGCTTTCTAATCATCTACTTCAGAAAAGTACTCAAAGTACTTTTTAAACATTTAGAACTACGATCGTGTGATTATTTTAGCCCTTTGCACTTACACTGTGAAATACTCAAATTAAACAGGACTAATTACGCATATTCTTTTTGTACAGGATGATATTTATCTCAAGTGGTATAATTGGCACTTTGGTTATGTGTACACTGTGTAATGCAGTGTAATACAGAGGTACCCAAGCTAACAGGAAAGAACACGATCGTGATAATTACAGCAAGTGTGTAGACAATGTGGAAGGGAGGAGAACTTGGAGCAAAACTATCTTCCGGAACAAAACCTTCTTTAGCTTCCACACTTCAGCTCTTCTAAACAGCTTTAGAATATTTTTACCAGTGAATAAATCAAAGTGCCATGCAGTAATTGTCTTTGATAGACAAGAAAAAATGTTTGTATCTCATTATTGGATCCTACTAGAGCAGCTTTACTTTATTCAACCAATTCCATACTCCTTTACTAAACAGAAACCCAAGTCTTCCAGAATAAATGGCCACCCAATTACACAGTCTCCAGGGTCTTATTGCTCTTCCCAGATAGTAATTATCCCATCAAGGTTTCCATGACGACTTTCTTTGCTCATGATGGACCCCAAGAAATGCCATTCATTTAAAGTGATAGGACACATTTCAATTCAAAGCTAGATGCAATGAACTTTCACTTTCCATCTTATTCTAGGTATTATGACAGGGTACTCACAAGGAATTCCCAGCTGCTTTGGCCACATGTTGTGTTCTCCACTGGATTAAGGCATCTGCAAAGTATAATCCACTTTTCACTCGTGGAACAGGTCAGTGAAATCCGAAGCTGCTGTCAGGACTGAATAGGAGAGAGGAAATAAATTAATCACATGGAAATAAGATTACATGTGCTGACTACATACATGTAAGAAGTGCCAGTTATCGTGTCTTTTACCTACTTTTTTCCAAAAAGCACGTGGACTCATTCAACAGCAGTGCTGCTTGCCATTAGAGGCAAAATCATGCAGGCAGAAAGAAAAAAACATCCTGGGGAAGGATTTCTGAGAAAGACAAGGAGTTAGCAATTAGCTACAAATTGCTTAATTAATGAAGAATAAAATGATGACGCTAATTAATCTTGTGATAACAGACTGATTTAAGAATCACTGATAGAAATGCTGCCATATCACACAGTATTTCATTTGTTTTAGAAAAGAAAGAAACTGTAGGAGGTTAATGCTCTTTCTGATTTACAGAAACTTAACTGCTTGCCTCCTACTACCATTAGCAGCCATGTGATTAAATCACCATGCATTATTTTAAGGAAAAAAAAAAAGTAGGGGTTTCGTTAATGATTTCAATTCTTAATTTCTCTCACAACAGAACTCTCCACTTTTGTGGACATTTTAGGTTTTGTCATATACTACAAAAAACACTTGATTATAAATATCATAGTATAGATGTAGTTGCTAATATGATAAGGGTGAAGACAACAACTGTCCATTGTTGTGCTGCATAGCTGCTTTCAAGTGTATGTACACACTATAATAATCAAATTATGTTTCTGCCAGCTTAGTTAACATGGATTAGTTAATAGATTTTTAATATTCCCCCCTCCCCTGCCAAAATGAAGTAAATTCACAAACTACTTTACATAGAATGTCAACTTAAACATTTTAAAGATATACATTTGGGAAGAAAAAGATATTAGTCATATCACAAAGCAAAGCTAATATATTAATGGTGAATATGGAGAAGACACAGCAAAGTTAACAATAGCTTGTTAAAAAGTATAGATCAAATTTTATGTAATTTTCTTATGATGGTCAACTCTCACGTAACTGACTGAGCATGGAGCCTGCTTTGCACAGGAGTCTCTGCCTGCTCTGCGGGCCTCAATTCAAAGAAAGACTGAGAAGAAACTTCATGCAAATGGCAAGCTTTCCATGGAGCTCCCATTCCACAGATTTTGAATTTTCTTGCTGTTCAGTAATCACTATGCAGAGGTGGTGCTGGGCTGCACCAGCTACCACAAAGCTCTTAGCTGTCAGAACACCCTTAGGGCAAGAGTGGAGACTAGAGAATGGGAATCTTCTGAAAGCTTTAATGAGGAAGATGAGTTTCAAGCGGGTACTTTACCTCCAACCTGAACTGCAAGTCCAAATTTCTATGTTCTCCTTGGTTTTCACTCACTTAGGAAATAGCACACTGCAGTCTTCTCAGCCCCATCACTCTCCATTGGATTCTTGGTTATCAGCCCAATTGGTATTTTCATCAGAATTTGGCCCATAACAGTAAATATTGTTGTCATAGTAAAAAGTCTGTATAGTATTAAGACGACTAATCTGTGATTTTTTCTTAAGGAAAGAGCCTCATTGGATCAGTCCTTCTCTTTCAAAGAAGAAAAATACTCTTGGCCTTGTCTTTAACAAGACAGAGACAGCAAATGCTTTTCTATGGGATTTCTGAGATATTATTCCACAATTATATATAACCGTAGTGTTTGACCAAAACCATAGCATATTTCATTCAATGGCATAATGCCAGCTGGTCAGCTGAAAGTCACAGGAGACTCTACACAACAGAACAATGAGTCTTGCTAGAACCTCCTAAAAGTACTGGTGCCTACATTCTTTCTTAGACAATTAAAATGATTACTGATCATTACACTTGGATAAAGTATACTTTAAAGACATTTTGAAATATGCTAGAATTAACTATCACTACTCAATGCATCTTTATGGGATGTCTCATGACATTGCATGCTCTTGAACAGTGGCCCTGGAATATCCACATGGCTGAGTATTTCTGGATGTGGCAGTAATAACTTGGGAGTAATTTCTTGCTTATATGTATTTAAGTCCCTCTACTTGACTTCTTCAATTGCTCAAAGCCTTTAATAACTTTCTATCCTATGTCCACAACACATTTCTGCATACTTTTGCAGTTCACATTTTGCCATAAACTTTTGAAGTCACTGTTTTCAACCTACTTAAGGGATGAATTAAGCTATATAGTTTGCCATTCCAGAGGACACCCCTTCCTTGTCTGATCACAGCAGATGGTCAGGGAAGGAAGTTCATGGAAGTCTTTCAGTAAAATACAGCAGGAAGTCAGCAGAAAACAATCTTAACATTGTGAATTCTGTTAGGAGGCATCATGCTTCAGAACTAAGTTATTCTGTTTGGATATCACAGGGATTAAAAAGTAATGAAAAATAACCATGTTTCAATTTTTTAAAAATTGTAAAAAACTGTCCTTGTAAAATGCTGACATCTGTGAGAGTTACACTTGATAATGAACTAAAGAGAGGAGATGGAGCCAGTGACTTTGCAATGATTTTTTAATTAATTTTGCTACATAGTGCAGTTTGGTTTTATTTTAAAATTCATTAGTATTATATTGCCGGAATTGTGCTGCAAAACCTATAATGCGATGAGTTTGGTCATAGAGGTTTGATCCTGAAAGGTGTATTGAACCTACAATTCAGAGTTCCCAGAAACTTGCAGAAAGTATCAGAAATACAAACTTTTCTAGCAAAAAGGAATTTGATTTTAGGATGTTTGATGTTTTAGCATAAATTCCATGCTGTAAGCTGCATCAGCACTATGACGGCTTTAAAAATGACCAATGATGGAAACTAAGCACCTTATAGATACCAATTTGGAAAAATCAGTAATGCTTAAATGGTGTATTTAGGTGATTAAATGGGTAGACAGACAGCCTGAAGATACTTTAAACAGTTTGCATTTAGAAGAAGTGTGTTTTAGAATGTATTTGTAATATCCAAGTCTTATTTCTTTACTATTAATGCACCGTGGTTCAATTATAGTGAAAGCACAACTAGCAGTAGTTCAACAAGAGCTTCCACAAGCACTACTTGCAACATTCATCCATTGTTTGCTGCTTTTCAGTACTTTCCCTTAATTAGCTCCCTCAGGTTACACAGAATTATTTGAATGATCGAATCAATATAAGGAGTATTGCTATTCTTTTAAGCCAACCACTCTAAGAAAAACAAAGACTTGCAACTGCCATACTAATGAGTATATTTTCTATGATGAGGTCCCTGCCTGGTCTCCTCCTTTTCTGTTTCAGAGCAAATTTTATACCTCTTATCTCTTCTGTTAGGCAACATAAAGGAGAGGGGGTAAGTAAAACAAAATGGAAAAAAGCAGCTATGGTGAATTATACTGTGTTTCTGGGGGCACTACAAATTCCTTAAGCTATCTCCTGCTAAACAATGCAAAATCTTAAAGCTCCTTTTTTTCCAGTTACATCTGCTGAAAACTGGAACAAGAAATGCAAGGGTTAAAGAGCCAGGGAGCAGGTACAGCTGAGACTCTGCAACTCATCAGTCAATGCTGATACCTTGGTAAGAGCACATCTATATAAGAGAACATGCCAGAGGGGCTTTGTTCCAGCCTGTTAATAAGAAGTGTTGCTTTTTTTCCATAAAGTCACAGATTTTGGTAGTTCTTTGGATTTTTTTGCCCTGCAATGGTAAGAATTTTCATTTGGAGTTGTTTGTTCTTTTAATCTGCTGGGATGTGTAATTTAGTGAGATGTTTTATTCCCTTTTGCTCTGACAGCAATAGAAAAGTGGAGAGCTTGTCTAATAATAGTTGGTGTATTTACTTTTCTGCTGTGAAAGCAACAACTGCTGATTGGTAAAGAGAAGTACTAGGCTGTGCTGAGATGAAGTGATGGTCTAACTTATCTATGATGCATGGAAAAAAATCCTCAAACTGTGAGGGAGCTGAGTGGTAAGAAGTGGGTTACCTGGCTAAACTGTAGTAATTTGGTTGTAAATACAGCATAAGAATGTTTTGTGTGCTGAAGCTATTTTGTATATAGTATTCTTATGCTTAGAAAATATTCTAAAAATAAATAAGGCTGATTATCTAATAGTTTTCTTGGTGTAAATACAGAATAAGAAGCAAGAGAGTAAAGAGAGATGCTGCCCTGTAATTCTTCACTAATACAATTTGGCAGTTCTTCTTCTACTGTTTGTTGCAAAGGGTGGAGTTGATAAACTTAAGACAGTTGTTGGCCTCTGAACTGGAAATTTAATCTCTCTGGTTGTGGAGACTTGTATCTATGTAATACATGGATGAGACTCTTTATAATCTTGACTTTTTGTGTGATAGTGTTTGGGGTTGGTTGTTGCTGTTTTTTTTTTTCAGTTGGTTTGAGACCTTTTTTATGCTTTTTCTTGTTTTAGGATGTTCTAGGTTTTCTTTGAGCGTGTGTGTGTATTTTCTTTAAAGCCATCTTGGCTAGCTGGTACTAACTGTTAACTCAGGAGTCCCTAGGAAAGATGCCACATCAGCTTTCAAGACAGAGGCAAAGCCTATGTATTTTTTTGCCAATATATTATGAAAACAAATGCTTAAAGCGTATATCATGCTGGTAATTAAGTTGGTGGCTTACAAAGCTGGAGTACTACCATAGGTAGGTGATGAAATACAGTTTTATTACACTTATAAATATCCCTAAGAACTGTGGGTATTTGTGACTTGTGAAAAGTAGTACATCCCAATAATGACAAAGCCTAATTTCACAAAATATTAACAGGAAACAGTGATGATATCAATGACAAAATCCTGTTGTGAAAGAAGCATTCACTGTCTTTTGGGGCTGTCAATCTCTTTTTATATTTCAGTGTCGATATTACAGCTGTAGTGTGCCCTAGGGAATTGAAGTTACATAAGAAATATATTGGTTCCTTGAAGATGAGGAAGCACATCAGCCTCTTCTTATGGTGTGACAGCCTGGTCTTTTAGACCTACTGTATTTGCAGCTTCTCAGTGGAGCCTGTAGTAATTGGGTTACTGTACTAGGCTGGTTTCCGAAGAAAAAAATTTGCAGATTCAGCCCTGATGTGAAAGGGGTGGTAAAACCAAGACTTCAGCAGGTCTGCATCAAAGGGGGAAGCCAGGCTCCAGCAGGTCTGCATCAAAGGGGGAAGCCAGGCTCCACCTTCTCCCTCTGTCATCCTGATGAGAAGAGGATTGTTTCCTGATACTGGACATAAGCCTGTTTTAGACAGAGCTATTGTCTCTGAATATGCTATAACCATAGGGGAGGGGTTTAGGCATATTTCCCTGCTGTGGCCACTTGTTTACGGTGCTTATAATAGCAAGACAGATGAATGGGATCACATAAAACAGAGCTGGATTTATTGTCAGTGCTATTTATGATGTGCAATGGCAATCCCAGGTGAGCATCATACTTGACTGGTTCCAGAACTGGAAACAGTAGAGCTGTGTCAGCATGGTGCTGCACCTGAATTAATTAGCCATGCTTACAGACAGAAAGCTAACTTATTTGGGAACAGACTGTGCTAATGTTACACAGCTCTAGGCACTGAAGCTGTTAGCTGGGAATGGCACAGTGAGAACATGCCAGGTTCTGTGTTGCTAGCTAGGAGAGGTCTACAGCAGAAGTCTACTGTTATACTATAAGCCATATGGAGTAAAAACATCTAAGCAGGTCCGAGGGAAGAGCCTTAAATATGAACACAAGTCCAAAGTCAATATTATATGTTAGCGCTGTCTCTAAGGTTTATGCTAAAGCCAGCTTTTAGTCCTTTTAATGTTTTGTGGTTGCTAGGGTACCCAGAAAAAAAGCAAGAAGAAACGTTTCTTACAGAAGCTGCTAAATATAATTGTTCACCCTAAACCATACACTAAATCCTCAGATTTAGAGACTCTCACAGCAGTAATGACTACAAAAGTTATTATTTGGTTTATCTGAAAATGTAAACTAGTGCCTCTCAGGATGTTAAAACACAAAAATGGATTTACACTGTTCCCAAAGGACTCTTGCCAGTTGGTTAGTTATAGCCAGTAATTCTCTGTCTCTACAGACCAGATAATAGGAATATGATCAATTCACCCAACTTTAGTCCCGGAAAAAAAGAAAAGAAGGAATTATACTGAGTTGCTTGCCTCCTGACTCATTCTGGATTAAGCTGAAATGACTCAGAGCCACTATTTTCCACCCCCTCACCCCATTATCTGTTGGGGGAAGAAACCAAGGGATATGTACTAGATGAAATGTTAATGTCATCAGTCAACACTTATTGAATACATAGTTTCATTATTTGTATTAATTGTCACCCTAACATCTGGTGACAGCAGAACGTGAATTGCTCTGTATGTTAGGAAACTGTCCCATAAAAACAGGGTTCTGAAACTGAGGATTGGGAGGTATTGTGTATAGATTTAAGTAAATATGAAATAATGACTGTCTTGGAAGTTACTAATGGTAAAACAATGTATGCAGGGTTTGTCTTGCTGGTAAGCATGTTTATCAAGTGATTCTTCCTTCATATTAAAATGTGAACCTCGCAAGGAGGTTCGTACTAAAAAGCCATTGATTGAAATAACTTGTTGTTAGACTGCTCTTATTTTTATGTATCAATCAGACCAAAGATACCTTTTTATTTATTGCCTCTAGTGGGACCTATTTGACTTGATAGATTTCATCTTCCTTACCGGTATGCTGTAAATTGTACGTATGCAGGGAAGGGTTTAAGGTGAAAAGTTATAGATTGAGAAGCACAATACTCATAAATGACAAAAGAACATAACTGGAAAAATG
Source organism: Tringa tobata (assembly GCA_033628505.1). Lineage (NCBI taxonomy): Eukaryota > Metazoa > Chordata > Aves > Charadriiformes > Scolopacidae > Tringa > Tringa tobata. The sequence continues at coordinate 13,671,858 of JAHREE010000245.1, forward strand.
GATCTTGTACCTAGACTGCCTGACTCAGAAAACTATCCTACTAGAAATATAATTGGATTAGACCTTCTGATTCGATAGTTCTACTTTTGTTGGAGGAAATCCTTTTTTGGATAGGTGTTCACATTAGGAGCCCCTTGTAGGAGCAGATTCTTATGGAAGGACTCTGGGATAATACATTTAGCTGAGCTGTGCCTCACTGCTGCTTTGAACATGCATAGTTATGCCTCCAAGTAAACTAATCAACTTATTATGTCTATGGCTATCTGTAAAATTTAACTGGTAGGTATGCCAAATGGTCCTACGTAAGTTGCAGTTATGTACAATCACAGGACTAACAAGTAATTTAAAGGCAGAATAGCATAAATGTAAGTGTCAGTGTTCCAAGCACTAATTTATGTGATTGGAATGGTTTCTCTATATTCAAAATAGAGCAGAAAGAAAGACTTTGGCTTGCAGTAAATTACTATTGCCACCTTAAAATCAGTTTACTGCTAGCTGCCAGATCTAAATAAACAGTGGTTCAAAATGCTGGATTACAGAAGTACCAAGCTGTGAGTTTACATTCTTGTCAAGAACAGTTATTGCAAGGCTCACTGAATTAATGCCAAAATAATATTAATCACTATTCTAAAAAGTCTATGTAACTTCAAGTCCTTCACAGCAAGACTACTGTGAATCTTCACCCATATTCTGTTTTAAACAGTCACAACACAAACCAACCTGAAGCCTTCAGGATTTCTCAGGAAATATATGTCCTGCAGTACCCTGATGAATTTTCTTCCAGTGACATTACTCCCCACCCCCCCACTTCCTCCCACTGCGTTTTCTTCTTTCATTCATCCTGATTTTATAGCCTACCTCGCAGAATTGCAAGGGGAGCTGGCAGGGATCCAGGACAACCTGTCAGCACAGGCAGCAGTGAGGTGGTGACTCAGCAGAGACACTGTGTGTCTTTGCAGTCTGCTGCAGCATTGCTCACTCACAACCTTCCTGGAGGCAAATCTTGTCTTTGACATTGAATGTGTCCACAGCTCCTGCTCACCCTTATTTTGACAGAAGGGAGGACGTGTCTTTCTCTGAACCTGAAAACATGGAGCTGCCTTACAGAAGCTAATAACCCAGGGAACAGAGGCTCTGTGTGATGTGACGATTATTTGAAGCTTAACCTGAGAAGGCTGGCAGTCTTGTAAAGCAACTCATTAAGAACCAGGCTTTCACTTAAACTGCAGTGTTAAAAATATTTTAAAATAGTATAATTTCCACTGCATTTGTGCTGTGCTGCATTCTGTACAACCCCAACACGACAGCTGACAGGCACAAAAATCCAACATACTTGCTATGTATGCTGGGATTATTTAGAATAAGATTAAATTATTTGGTCTTCAGAAACAAGACTTACTTTTAAAGCAGTTATTGAATGGTATGAAAGGACATCAATGTGGCCAATTGCGTATTACAATACTTATTTAGTCCTTGTTCTTAAAATTGCCTTTTTAATGACAAGAATTTAAATGGCTCCCTCTTGTGGCAAGAAAAATGTAGTACCATGTTCTTTGGCGAAAATTAGTCTTTGACCAGAAATCAGAATTTATATCTATTTATATTGCATAGTCTAGTCATCAGTATGTTGTAGTGATTAATGAGGACACTGAACACACCTATCTCCTTTGCTGCTTAGGTATTTTTGAAACTGCCTTAAAAAGACACCTAAGCATGACTTACACTGTTACCTTTCAGTTGTATATGCTGAAGGGTAAGAGGAAAGTAGATTGTGAATCATATGTATTCACCTCATTGAACTTGCTAATGCAGATAGACTACATTGTGTCTCACAGAGAACTCTGTCTTAAATATGCATCTCTGGAACATATCAGCACAGAGTATCTGAATATGATAGCTTAATTTGTTTCTGAAGCTCACAGGTGAGCAAACCTGAACCTTGTAAAGGGTGGTAGGAAAGCTATGCGCATAAATGAGTCAGTGAATGGCAGTGAGGAAGCATAAATTGGATCTCAAAAACCCTACAAATCATCTTCCCTTCTTTCTAGTATCTACTAGCTGACAAAACTTTCACTCATACTTTTAACTTATGAAGACTTTTTTTCACAGTAATTTATAGCTATAAAACTGAAATCAAGAATTGAGATTTTTTTCATAGCATGGGGCACACTTTGGCTATTAAGCCAAATGTTGGAAATGGACATAGAAGAAAAATCCTTGTAGAACACACTAAGATCTTGGTGACCTCAAGGGGCAAATTAAATGTAGACAGGAAGTATCTACCATAGCTTTTGAGAAAGCACGTCTGAAAAAGCTTTGTTTCAAGACAACAGACTCAATTTCTGTGTTTTTTCACAAAATCTGTTACTGCACGGTTATGAACTGGCAGAGTAGGACTAATCATACAGGTGGCTTTGGAGCTTGTTAAAGCTACTGTGCAGAAGTCTGATGGTATTGACACAGGAGGCTATGTTTACTAGTTTGAAGGAGGGGCCTTTAAATACCATATTGTAAACTCTGCTTTAGTCACTTATCCTTCTTTGTAAAACATCTTCCATGTTGCAGCCTTATAGGCTGTTAACAGAATGAATAACAATATGACTGCTAATATTAAATTATATATGCTTTTCAAATCTAGGACTTGAGAATTGAGAACAAGTTATTTGGAAGTAGATAAACACAGATGGAGTTACCACTTTTTCATAGAGAAAAAAATTACCATCATGCACTGAATAATCATTCAGTATCTTACAGTTTCCCTTTTAAGGGTTTTTAAGTGGCACCCCACAATCTATTTCCACACTTCAGAGAGGAAGTGATGAGGATTGACTTAACTGAAGAACAACTGAAAGGGTTTATCAAACCTAAAGTTTGTCCTTAAGCTCAGAACTGCTGTTCTGAAAACATCTTACCAACTGCAACCTTGGCCTAGATAAATCTAACCTCAAAAATACCTCTTTGATCTATCCAGCCATGCAAAGTCAGTTTTCTGAACACAACCACCATCATGATCTTAATGGAACCAAGATATCTCCCTTATGTTTCAAGCCTGATGGGATAGCTTGAGACAACTAGGCATTACCTATTTCTCATGAAGTACTCATTTCAAAATTGTTTGGAAGCTTTCTATGAAAGGATTGAGTTGAACTATATACACACATATATATATAAAAATATTTTTAAAGGCCCATTTTATCTTAAATATGGCCAAACACTGCTATCCTTAACCAATAATCTAGTGCCTAGGGTACCTGCCTGGAAAGTGAGAGATACAGAGCTCCTCAGATGGAGAGGATTTAGTATCTTCCTTCCTGGATTCTGTGCCTTTCTCTTGTAGGGTATGACCAAACTGCAGGCTATCTCAGAAAAGAGGTGCTCTTGGAGACTTTAATAGCTTGTGTGGAGAAAAGAATAAAAAAAAAAAACACCTCATTAATAAAGCTCACAAGAGTTGTATCTTCAGTGAAGTGATAAAGGCCTTCAAAGTTAGGCTTTTTGAGACCCAGTACTAATATTAACAATAAGCCAACGCAGTAGTATTTTTCTAGTTAACTTGCATTTTTTCCAGCATAGCTTTGCCTGGTGAGGTATTGGCATACCTACAATGGGACCAGCACAAACTCATTTCACATCTCCATTACTTCTCTCTCAATGCTATAATGCAAAATATTCTAAGAGGCAAATGTCAATCTCTTAAATTTTCAAAGTTTTCCACCTGTAAAAAGGTTCTGTTTTCTTCTTGACCCAAGACAAAAGGTAGAAGCTTTCGTGCTGACTTCATTAACTTGTAGCAGAAGACTATTGCAGCAGGAATACACACTTTAGACTCTAGGCTCAGCCATGAAGCATGTGTGTGCCACCCCTCCCATGTCACTTTTGCATTCACCTTAGTAAAATTGTAATTGTGGAACTGAAAATGGTTATGTGAAGGGTTTATTTCAGTAAAAACTGAGAGGAGAACAGGAGGACATGATAAGCATCTGCAAAGCTGTAGCTTTGGAAGTGAGGTTAATTCCTTAATTAACCTCACCTTGAGATAGGGGAAAAAGCTTATCCTGAAATAGTAATGGGTGACAGAACTTATATTTGTTAGCTTTAATATTAAAATGGGAAATACTGGTGCCTTTGGTGTCACTGAACCAATTTGCTATGTGAGGTTGGAATTTGGGTAAGCTAAGCTACAGTATAAAATGGATACTTGTGAAGGGGGTGTGGGAGGTGCCTTTATTCTAAAGTCACCTAGAATACTTACCACCAAGCTACTGAGAAAAATGTTGTTCCTTAGGTTGCCATTTTTTCTAGCCTCCACTATGGTCAAGGTTTGGTATACTAGAAGTTATGGAGCAAGACTAATATTAGAAAGCATTTCCCAAAGAAACCTCAGGGGAATACTCTTCACACTTTTCTTGGGGAACAAAACTAGGTTTGTGGCTTATTAGTGAGCTTTTGTACCTTGTTTCTGCTTAACCTCAGGTTATGAAGCATAATTCATCCCTTAAAGTTCAGATTTGAAACTTAACATTCCTTATGTGTGCAGGATTTTATAAAATATGTTGATTTAAACAATTTTTCCAGATGAAGGGGGAGACTGTCACTGATTTTCGTGTATCTATATGATATCATCCCATGGTTTCTATGAAGTGTCTAGCTGTTCTTACATACAGGAAATAACATCATTGGTTAGGATTAAGTTTCCTGGGATGCTGCATGTAATAGTGAATGCTGTAGACAGACTTAAAATTATCAAGCTTTTGTGTTGGTTGCCTAACTGTCAAAGTCATATGTGGTTAAAAGGCACTGCAGCTTATTTCTAGAGATAAATTTATAATCTATACCACAGCAAATATTTACAAATTTAATGGATTGCAAGATCAAAAAACCCTGCTGTATTTATACCATATATGCATCTTTTCTGAACACATACTGCACACTAGAAAGCATTCATGTAGCTAAACTACATTACACCTCTTTAAATAAAACTACTGTAATCTCACTTACTGAAACAAAAAAAGCAAAGTTTTATAAATAACCAGCTTCCCACCACCTCCTCCTGTGTTCTTGGTTTTCTTGGCCTTTTTCTACGCAAAGTACTTCAGCGACATATTTAAATGAGTGGATGTTGCATAATATGTGTTTTTTTCCAATCTGAGGAATGTGTCCCACTTGCTGCATGTTACACAGCACTGCCTTGATTCTTTCATTGGAAGAGAAATTATGCATTGACACTCTGATATTCCTGGCAGCTATCAAATGCTAAAGCAGAGGCTTCAGAGATTCAGGTTTTTTTTTTTTTTCCCTTTTTCTGTGTGCAGAAAACTGGCATCACTTTCTCTCTCTACTGTTTTTAGCTCTGACGGGAAAGATTACATTCAATTCAGGTAATCTTTTTTTTTTTACTTTCCCCCCCTCTGGCTCATCCCAATATACTACTCTAACTTTTATTACAGGAATTTGCATGTATGTGTAATTAGGGTTCAAAAAACCATAAAATATCAGTCTTGAAACTGTATCTAGGCAGTCCTGAGGTGAGCTAACCTACCAATGAGCAAACACGGCTGTAAGCTTCCCGACTGGATCTCCAGCTCCAGCCACAGCCGTGTTCCAGTCAAGG
>JAHREE010000245.1:13687182-13714709 GCA_033628505.1 Tringa tobata
TCCAGGGAGCCCCGGAGGGGAGGGGGCCTGGCGGGACGTACCGGTGGGTGCTGGGTCCGTCCGCCTGCCCCCGGTGCTTGCCGGCTGCGGCTCCAGTGCCAGCCCGGCAGGAACAGCTCCAGTGCTGTGTTTGGGTTAGTCTCCCTTCCCTAATCTCTTCTTGAGCCTGAAGCTAAACCTAGACGCGCCACTGTCACTGTGCCGCTTACTGAGACGAAGCACAAAAAGGGCAGGTTACTATTTCGTGTTTCTTTACTATTTAAATTTCTCAAGAGAATCCGTAGGCACCGGGGAAGTGATTCAATCCTGGACTACTCGGGCGTAGCTCAGTTGCAACCAGCTTCTTTCTTACATCTGCCAAACTCCCTGCTCCCGGGGCTTTTGTTGGTTTGGCTTTTTGCTAGAACACAAGGGAACACTGCTCTAAGTACTTTTTTTTTTCTTTTTTTTTTTTTTTTTTTTTAACCTGTGTGGTGGGACAGAACTGAGGAAATGCACAATGCCAGTAAACAAAAACAAAAAAAAACAACAAAGTGCTACATCTGGTTTCAATCTTCTGGATCTGGCTGAATTAACAGAAAGCAAAAGCAGGTAACTGACATTACAAGGTAAACAGGACATCCCAGTGCATTTGCTACCTTACTAAATAGTCTGATGACTCACCCCATTTTCACTAATCTGGATTTTTTAAAATAGAATTGAAGTGATTTTGCACTAGATGCAAATCGTTTTAAAATTCATTGGTCCAGTGCTCTGAGTTTTATTCTTGGGCAATTGCTTGAAGTAACAGTCCAGAAACCAATGGAAAATAACATTTGCTCTTAACTTGACAGGGCTGGCCATCGTACAGTGATGTGACTTCTATTGAAGAGTTCATGTCATTACTAATGACACTAGCACTGCTAAGGGAGATTATAAGCCACTAGCAACATGCTCAAATCCCAAAGTTGTCCCCACTTTTTAGCAAATGGTTTTCTTTCCAAAGGTCCCTTCCAGCATAAACTAGTAACTTACGAGGTAAGTCAGAGTGCTTCAAAAATGTGTATTGAGTTTTTGAATAAAAAAGGTGTTTTCAGTCCTCAGAAATGCATGCCACATCTACTTTTGTAAATGTGAAAATCTCACCCCTTTCACTCAGCATATAAATGTTCCAGTTATTCAAACATGGGACCAGAATTTTGTTTTATACATAAAAAAGTACTTTCTTGAAAATTGTCTCATTTGCACTCAGTTCTTAGGTTCGAAGCAGAAGAGACCTTCATAGTAATGCCCTGTAAATCATACAAGTAACAAAAAAGTATTCACCTTTCACATTATTTAAATATGAACTTAAAGCTGTGAAAATAGGGACCTTAGTATGGATTTTCTACTCTTATCTATTAACCTCTAATTGAGAAGGAAAACTCTTATAATTGAAAAAAAAAAAAAAAGTGTGGTACTTCACTAACAGAAGTGAAGTGAAGTTCAGAAGTTGTTTTTTTTTTTTCCTAAACCAGAGGTACTAAAAATGTACTGTGTAGAAACTATATAATCTTGGCTTTCAGACAGTAAAAGCATCACACACTTTTAATTCTTTTAAATCAAGAAGCCAGCTATTCTATAATCATAGAATTTAAACAATTTTAAAAATTTCTCTTTTGGAAAAAAAACCCAACCCACTAACACTGACCTGTTTGGGCTGATGTGGCTACTGCTTTGTAGCCACATACCAGACTAATAAAAGGACTGAATCTCCTAAAATCCATTCTTTTCTTTGTTACCTGCTTACTAGTTTTGTACATAAAATTCCTAGCTGTTAACTTTCTCTCCAGGAAAAGTAATACAAAAATCAAGACAAGTACTGTTTGTGATAACAATGAGAAAACATGACAGAACAAGAAATGGTCATACAGAAGTTTTTAATGTTTGATTAAATCATCACAGTAATCAGAAGTTTTACTGTAATGATATGCAGCTCTACCACACTATTATAAATAAAAACATTAAGATCAATATTAAATACAGCTCTAGGCAACATCACAGATTAACAAAGAATGCATTCTTCATGAACCAGTAACTGAATCGCCTGGGGGAAAAAAAAAAAAAATGCTGACACTTTCCCCCTCCCATTCACCACAATTTTTTTTTTTTTTTTTCAAATTGGTAACTTGAGTAAGGCGCTGAAAGTTTTAGGTTAGAAAACTTTTGTTGCACAGCACAGGCACACGTACTTTGTTATCAGAACCTCTAATATATGTTTACCAGAAGACATTTTAAATGTCACCAGGGGAAGCTTAGCAGGTATGAAGAGGAAACAGAGATGCACAATTTCTGTGCAGAGCTCAGGATCCCTACTGAAATGATAAAACACAGCAGGGGCGTGAACTGTATTTTAATTCAGACAGTAGAGTCTGTAGAATTAGGTGCAAGTTAATACAGTGCACACAGTGGTGGTTTATGGGAACATCAGAAATGGCACACGTTTCAGACTGAGTTAAAGCAATTCTTATATGTGTAGTGTGTTCCTGTTCTTCCATTCCAAAAACAAAGTAGGTATCAGGAATCAGCATTACAGACAACTTTCAGAGCCACCTTCTATAAATGGGCCAAATCCAGCTCTTTGTGAAGTTTCTTCATGTTTATGCAATGCAACAGAACAAGCTTTGAGCCACGAGCACTGACTCCTCGTGGAAGAACACAGGCAGTTGCTGCAGTGCTCCCCTCTTAACAGCCCCAGGTCCCTGTTTCAGTTCTAAACCCGTTTTTAATACAGGGGCTGATCACCACGAGCCCACTGGCACAGCTTGCTTTCTACTGGTTCCAGTTGCTGCCAGAGATGATGAGATGTAGATGCAGTTTTATACTCAGAAAAATCAGTAAAAATTCAGCAGAGCACGTAAGCACAGGCATTATTTGGGAGCTCGCCAGAAGTACCAGAATTGCATTTCAGTATGTTCTTGTACTTAAGATAAAATCATCCTGAGTACATTGCGAATAAAGACGTTTGAGGTAACTGTGATGAATGCCTTAGAGATAGCTAGGATTATTAATTTAGTCTTTCACCATCTATATTTTTGAAGTCTTGTAGGCATAATTGTTAAAAAAAGGAACTTTTATCTAAATCCCTATTCTAAAGCATGATTTTTGTCAGCCAGATTTCTTAAACTTTTTTCCTCCCAACTTTATGCTTAGAGCACATTGTCTTTTTTTCCTCTGTCTGTGTTTGTGGTGGCTTGATAAAATGAATATGAAACAAATTAATCTAGGGACTAGAGAGAAAAAAATACAGAAGTTAGGGATCTGTCAGTTCACTGCTACTGTGTGTTGCTGCTGAATTTTAAAATCCTGCCAAAGTTCAAGTACTGGATTCGATTCTGCCCTGCTGCTCATCTTCTGTGGCTACAGAGCATTTACACCTCTATATACTTAGGGAAAAAAAAAAAGAAAAAAAAGAGTTAAAAGCAATCTAATAATTATAGTTGCTTTCTTACTATTATTTTTTTAAACCCTGCAGTTTTTAAAAATAAAATTTTAATATTACTTTTCCAGTTATCTGCTAGTAAAGGAAAAAGGAAATCTCAAGGTAACGGCAGTGAAAGTTACATTTGAAAATGATCTTATATGAATGTTGGATCATAAAGAAACCCTTTTGTTTAAACCCTTCATCTAGTTGTAAACATTTGCTAATCCTCCATTACTTGCAGAGGATTATGAATTATTCTATAAAATCACATTAAAAAGGTAGTTATGTGAGATAGTAACTGATTCATATTTAATATTTTTTTTTAAATCCATACAAATATAAATAAAGAATGGTAAAACTTCAAGAAAAAATAATATACATTTAGTGCAAGTTATGAGTTACATTTCTTCCTACCATGTCAGCAGTGGAACGTCTTTTGTGGAGAAGAAAAAACAAAAATGACCGTTCTCAAATTTTACAGGGGGGGGAAAAAGATCTCCAGTGTTGTAGCATGCAGTTTTTACCAGATACACGTATACAGAATTGTTCCAGCTCTTAACTAGTAGAACAGCAGTATTTTTCCTTATACTGCACAACATTGGTATATATCATAGTGTTTTCAATAATACAAAAATTGCATAAGACCAGGTCACATTATTGATATTTTCTGCAGCAAAAACAGTATTTTCCCTTGAGACGCTAGTTTCGTCTGGTTTTACTTTTTCTCGTATCGTGACAGCACACGGGCTGAAAGAAGTCTCCCGCGGTTCTTGCAAGGTGTTACCTGTTGGGTCTGTTTCTGTCCTTGCAGTGGATCTGTACGGCCCCAAGCATTTCATGATGTACAAACTTACACGTTTAATGGCACAAGAAAAACCTCCCTTCTTGCGATCGAACCTCGGTAACTCACAGTACATCTCAATATGAGAAACAACTGCTGCAAAAGGGCACACCAATTTTAAAGAGGCTTTGTTACGGCTCAGGAGAGAGAGAAATAAAGCTCTTCTGGAATGTAGAAAGGTGGCGTATAAGAATTAATACGTTTCATGAGTTAACACAACAGTTTTCCATGGTAAAAAGGGCAAGACCTTTCAGTCTCCGTAAGATGGCTCAATTCAGAATGATCCCTCCAGAAACAGGGACTAATAACACATCTCTTCAATGCTGAAGTACCAGGCTGGGGCTGGAGAATCGTGCCACCTGGCAGGGCTCACCCACTGCACTATCATGGCAGACCTGACGTCTCGGGACGCATCCAGTGCAGGACAGCAGCTCTCCCTTCCCACGCTCCCATCACCTTCCTCCTGGCCACATAACTCCCCCAGACCAGCTCCCGATTGCCAGCAGCACCGTTACGCAAAAACCCAGCTCTCGTCTCTCATTTTAGCCGTATTCCCCAGACTAAAGTGTTGTGCTATTCAACAAATGAACCTCCTCTTCAGTTTCCTCTCTCTCCTCAGCTATGGGTTTCAGTTGAACATTATTGAGGCGGGGTCTTGGTTTGCCGTCTGGGCCATATGACGGAGGATATCTTTTTTTGTTATAATGCCAAGGAGGCGCCTGGAAAGGATAAACGGAAGATCGATATTAATCCAAGCAGGAAAATAATAAAAGCAGAACAAAGCTGTAGCCAAGTCCTTTTTGTTGACAGGAATAAGTAGAGCAAAAGTCAACAGCCTGATTTTCTTATTTAAACAAAAACATTTTATTCATCAAAATATTAAGAACCACCGGTTTGTTAAAAGACAGCGATGCTGAGACACCATATCAGATGGTCTCTGACAGCTCTAGTCCATTTTAATGAAATACAAGTAATACAAGTAGAGCCCATGACAATTTTTATTTAACTTTTTGTTTCTACAAAAATGAAATTTTGATTAGCGTATGCCAACAAAAAAGTAACAAAGAGGGACAAAGAAAAAAGAGGTATGAAAAAGAAGTGATATTGATCCCATTTCGTAAGGGAAGCATGTTCCGACCTAGCCATCAGGAGGGACATCCCGCTTGATGGCCCAGAATCCTAACAGCAAATCAAACTCCCCTCCATTTTTGAATCATAAGGATCCTTCCAGTCTGACGCACTGGCTCAGGCTGAATGTATTCATAGGAGCACACTGTATCGGCCATGAAACTTTTGAAAAAGAAACAACAGTTAACTAGTTTTTGGAGTTCACAGCTTTAGAAAATAATACAGCAAATAATAAAGTTTTCATTTTCCAATTTAGATACTGTGCTCTTATGACAGCATCTTCATGGCTTTTAGAATTATAACTCTGTGAAATACCAAAAAGGGTGAGGCTGTCCAAAAGGATAATATCACAGGAGAAGCAAAGAGCAGAATGAAGGAGCTGCTGCCCTTGTTATTCTGGTTAGTACATTTTGTTTTCTCTTATTAAAGGACGCATGAAATACTTGTGAAATATTAGCATAAAATGAGAACATAATTAGCATGTTTTGCACATAAGCAGCTAAACTTGGTGGGTATATTTAGTAGAGATGTAACTAGCAACCCGTGTCCAAATTAAGGCAAAGTCTACCATCTAATCTAAGGTTAGTTCACAACATCATGGTTAAAACAATATCTAGATTCTGAAGTCACCAGTCGACATAGCAGCGTGCCACGCAGTGGCTTAGGGTATCACCGAACGTTTTACATTAATTGCTGTAGGTAACAGCAGCAGAATCACAGGACTTCCCATAAAATCACAGGCCTTTACTAAAAATGAGAGTACTTTTTAAAAAATCATGTTGATAAAGGGGGATTATAGGGAAGATCTAATGCTGCGATACATTAAAAACATGCTTGGCTTTGCTTCTCAAAAGACATGATACTTTTCTATTTAACAGCGATTTAAAGCTGTCAAGATCAGAAAAGGAAATTGGCATATAAGAAAATCATAATTTGCATTAGGCAAGGAGAAGGTACTGCTTGCTGCGTGCTTGCCCACCCGGGGAAAGCAGCAGATCAACCAGATGGATCTATGTCAGCTCAAGAACAAAAATATCAGAAGGTCTATTTACTTTCCTTTAATGTTGTGACTAACGGTATGTCCGTATCAACAGCTTAATTTCTACAAAAGGATTTTGCACATACTGTTTTACGGTTTACTACAAATTTTTAGCATAGGATGATTTCATTGTTGTCATAAAAGCCCTGAACAGTTCACAAGTTTCATGCTTCCTGACTTCTAATGTGTCTAATTATGAGATCTGATATATCTAATCACCAAGGGTTCGACGTGCTGCTTTAGTTGCTCGAGATGCTCTAATATGTTCTTCTTTGTGATGATCCCCAAGACAATCCTGAAACAGATCATGTTATGCTAATAACTGTGTGTGAAATCAAATAAAAAAAAAGTTCTAATCATAATGGAAAAGGATTAGAGTAGAGCAAAACTAAAAAAAAAGAAAGAAAAAAAAAAAAGAAAAAAGAATGGTTGCAGGAAAGCTAATGAGAGAATTAAATGAAAAGTGATTTGAAAGTCAGTACCCTTTCCCAGACATTGCCTTTTTACTTTTTCTCCCAAAATGCTGAACACAATTGGATCTTCAACCACCCCGGAGCAGTATGTTTCTCATATCAAGTACAAGTCAGAGAAGCAAACTTCATCCCTTCTCCCCAGGTTCACATCTCTTCAGGTTTTAGAGGCACTGAAGCTAAAATCTAGTTAGTTTCCTTTGTTTAATAGTTGTTTCTCCTCAGACATATAGATAATTATTCACATTTTAACAAGCCCCAGTAGATGAACAAAGTAACAGCTGTGTAAAGTCACAGCAATTGAGGTGTGAAGTTGTGCTGTAATGCAGGGTTATCTGGTGTCCCTAGAAACAGACAAATTCAGGCAAATTTCTCATTCATGACAGTATAAATCAAGAACAACTCCTTGGAATGGATATTCTAGTAAAATTAGGAAGAATGAGGCTCAATCTTTATATATCTCTATGTTTGACATCATCACCAACTTCTACACATTCCAATCGGGACTGGAACCAATAAGTCGATGTGTGTCTTTAGGTGGGTACAGTCAATTTGCAGGAAACTTGCCAAAATGTAGCTTAGTCCTTGATGTGCACATGGTTACGTGCCGTGGCTGAATACCACCAGCACTAGTAATTACTGTCTCATCTTCTTGTAAGGTACACTGTGCTTATGGAATATCACAAGTTTGTAAATTGAAGTAGGACAACAAATACAAATGCCTGAAAACAGTAAATTATTAAAGCCATCTATATTTGCTGCAGCTACTTTATCATAAAATAGTTTAAAAATTATGGTACAGTTTGACATAGCTTTGCACAATTAAGCTTTCTTGAGAGTCAGTTTTATCAATGGCAATGTTTGAGCACTCAACCCCAACAGAAACTAAGAAAAAAACCCAACATAGTAAATATTTCTCACTGAAGTTTGATCAATTCAAATTTCCCTCCCAAAAGCGAGAATAATCGCATGCCTGCACCAACTTCCAGGTCAGACCATGACGTCCTTTCCCCATCACAGAAAGGTTTTTAAAGTCATTTACGTTTCTGAAAACATCTACTTGCCATTCAATACAGGGATGCATTGAAGAAAAGAAAGCAGAACATTTAAAATAAATTTGTTTTAAAATACATCTGAGAAAATAAAACTGGGAACCAATGTGATATTTAAATTTTTGCCACTTATAGCAGCAGTCCTTTTGCCCACAGCAAAACAAAGAAAGTCCCACCCATATTTCAGGTTTCTTGGGTTTTGTCCCATGGACACCAACCCTAAATAAAGCGGATTAGCAAACAGTGTTTCACTCCCCAGGTGCCTTAAGAGACATGCTAAAGAGAAAGCAAGATACTATGGCAGGAGCTGCAATGTTGTGTGTCAAGCGTTTAACGCAAGAGATACAGGAAAGCAGAATGTTAAAGGAACAGCTACACAGAAAAAGATCATGTAAAAAAAAATGAATAGTTTAGATAAGAGGCAATTATAATGAACATTTATGTTTCCATGCCTAGGGCCGATTTATTTAGTGGGTAATCACGTGACAACTGTCTCATTTACAAACATTCAAAATCTTAAAATTACTTTCTCGAAATATTTTGAAATGTAGAAACAAAAGTTGCAGATTGAACTTCAGAACTATTAGCAGTTACTTAGTTGTTAGTATTCCAGAAACAAGAGCTTGGTGGTAATTGTCATCAGTAAACTCCAGAAGAGGAGATACTGACTGGATCATTTTCTCCCTTACTTTTTATGAGCCCAGAGAGTGGTAGATATCCAACAGCTGACACTGCCCGTTGCCAGACCATACATACATAGGAACGAGGAAATACAGGCCTCAGTCTGTGCACCACACACCACCAAATTTCTGCAAGACACATTGTGTCTCCTCCACATGCAGTTGCACCCCTAATACTTGCTGAATAAGAGCTAATTTTTAACTGAGTATCTTAAAATGCCTGAAAGCACCTGATTGCTTACTTGGAATACAGGGGAGGAGTAAGAATTTAAGAGAGGTGCCACAGCACAGCACTTTCTTAACAGTTAAGAGTCCTCAGTTGCAGCCCCAAACTTATGGGTTCAAGCGCCCCTGGAACACATCCTGGTTCAAATACTCTGCTCCTGGAAGCAAAAATTACTGTATCTAACAAAATGAACAGCGTTGCTGCCGCTTTACTCACCCGTTGTGTGTGACAAGGCACTGCCTCAGACCCAGCTTCCGGAAAATATCCACCACTATTTCCATTGGTGTGTGGTCTGTCACGGTGAAAGGGCTCATATCAAGTATGCTTCTGAGCTTCAGAGGCCGAGGGCTTTCGGCTGGAAGCGATGGGGTGTGCTGGGCAAAACAGACCCTGGAGCTGCCAACAATCCCCTCCTGCTTCTTTCTAGCACTTTCTTTAAGAAAAAGAGGGGAGAGGGGAAACGGCAGAGGAGGAAGAATTTACATTCTTGGAGTATTAGTGCAAACAGACAGATCAACCAACACTACCTGATGTTATTCTCCAGACACTGATACCCTGATACGTGCACGTGTGAAAGTGCATTATTAGAAGAATGTTCTGCTATTCCCTCATTTACTCTTAAGTAAATGCAAGCTTAAACCAGTATGATGTCTATAATTATATCCTAGTTTTGGATGTTCCTATACATCCTACATAGTGTAATACTACAGTATACACAGTATTGAGACCGCAGGCAAAAGTTATACTGAAGTAAACAGTGTTGTGTTCACAAAACATTTTTTTAAAAAAGTTTCGGGAGACTTTTGTGTCTCTTTCTCAATTGTCTCTGTTAAAGAGATACTTGTCAATGTACAATGGTATGAATAATGGGAAAAAAAAAGTAGTTTAAGATGCTACTTCCATCAACAATTTCATGCACTGACTGTTACAGTTTTGTAACATTTTCTTACATAACAATGATTTTTTTTTTCCTTTGGTTATGACACTATCCTCAAAATCTAGAGAATTTTTCTTGCCAGTGCACAAAGCACTGGTATCACACAAGTTCTACTACTCACTCAGAGAAAGAAGGTCCAAACAGGGCTTGTGTGCTCATGTGCCCAGAGCCAAATTTCCCATTACACAAACAAATTGAAAAACAGAAACCTAAATTAATATTTTGCTTCTCTCTCCATATTACAATCTTAGTTGTTATAACAACAGTAAGTAACATACTGTCAGAGAGAAGCATGACACACATTTAAATTTAAAACTACTAGGACACTAATTCTCACAGAACCCTGCTTTTCTAAAATAAGAATTACTTAATTTTGAAGAATAACGTTAGTGTAGTGTCACTTGAGGAAAAGAGATAATAGCAAAAGCCTAAAACAAACAAAAATACTAACTAGATGATGTTTTGGCCTACTTCAGTATGACAACTTTGTCTTTTTGTGACAGACAGATTAACATTTTCCCCATTTCAGAGCCTACTATTGAAGATAATAATATACTTCAATAAAGGACCAGACAGCCTATGTGAGGTATCTGAACCTGAAATAAGCCTAGAAACACACAGAGTAAATTCTGTTTTAAGCTACAGAATCATTTAAATTGGCATATATAATCATGCAATATTGGAAGATAATTACCTATTGCAATAGTTAAATCTCTTCTTAGAGCAAAGCCCACTAGTCTCTGTGATTCTTTTGACATAATAACAGGAAAACCATTATAGCTGGTTTCGTTGATCAAGTTTTCTATGTCTTCCACTGTCATATTATCCTGTGTCAGAACTGCTAGAGGTGGATCGCTTCTTCGAGGTCTCATAACATCAGCAGCCAGTGTTGTGTGAGTAAATTCTTCCTTTGCATCCAGGAAAGGATATCCATTCAGTCGGATGTGTGCCTCATAGATGCCTTCCCTACCAAAGGCATCTCCTACCCACTTACTGGTCATCACCGCAGCCATTAGGGGCACAATATATTCCAGCCCTCCCGTTAGCTCAAAGACAATAACTACCAGGGACACAGTCATCCGTGTCACACCACCTGCAAGAAAAATGGTAGCCAGTAACATTCTAGTATCAGATAATGATGAATTTAGAATCTCCTGCCTTCCTACTGAGAGCTACAAACATAAATTTTCCAATAAAGGTCACCTGACAAACATCAGTCTGTGTAGTACAAACAGAAGCAGACAGGAAAAACAAACACAAAACTTTTAGAAGTAAAAAAGCATTAGGGAAAATTTCTAGAAAGTGAGAGAATGAAGGGATTTGAAAAATATGTGCTCTTATTTCATGTAAACTAAGAATAAAACTATGCATTTCTCCACACCACACCTAGGTTAAAATGCTGCGAGCTGCAAGGAAATCCAGTCAGATAAGAATGTGGAAAAAGCATGGAAGTCACAGGTAGCAATTCAACAGCTATTTTCCAAAAGATTATAGATTTATTGCTTGTTGCTGAATCATAAAAGCTGAAGAGAATTCTGAGCTGATGAAAAGAAATCTCTTTTTTGGACAATAGGAGAAGATGGGGCTTATATTTCTCTTTTGTTAGGATCCAAGATGTTTTTCCTACCAAGGTTACTGATGCCATATCTTCATTCAATAAAAGAATATGGTCTTTCTTTCAATGCATTCAAAACTGATTCATGTTGAACTATTAAAAAACAAAACAATCTCTCCAAAACCTAAATTTGTACCGGTAGTTTATTTGGTCAATCAAATGTGCTTTTCCATAAGGAGAAGGTCTACTTTTTGCAGAATCTGTACTAATAGCTTTTAAGTTTAATTTCTAAGGCAATGAAATTATAAGCCAGGGCAAGAAAAGGCCTTCAAAAAACCTCTCCTAGTTTAGGTCCCCAACTCCATAAAGCTGATTTTCAACATTTTGTAAATCAGACTTGTCAAAAATACCTCAAGCTGGACTCCCCAAATCATCAGACACCTCTAAAAGTTTTGTTTGGATTATAAATTTCAAGAAGATTTTTTGCAATTCGTGTAGATGTGGCAGCTGATGACATCACCTCCTTGTAGTAACTGCAACAGTACTTGACTCTGCAAATTCTCTACTTTATATATTTCAAGAAACTGATGTAATAATGACACCTCTTGGTACCAAAAAGAGAAAGCAAACACTCCTATTTAAATTATTCTTCTTCGTATCATACAGTCAATTTAAGTGTCACATTATTCCTCAGTCACAAGGAGTATCTCTACACAGTCTTGCGTAGAGATGTGGATGTATTATTCTGAAGAGAGAGAAAACATGTAAAAAAGGTGTTCCAAAACGGCATGTTTCTATCTGCCTTAATTTTTAATCATTATTTTGGAAACGTCCAATAAATGGGATACTTATTCACTTTGTTATATTTTAGTTACCTAAGCACGCGGCAGCACCAACCATGGCGTAAAGACCAGGTGTGATACAGTCGGCTCCAACTTCACACCACTCCTTGAAAATGAACCAGTCGTGATGGTAGTAAGCCAGCTGCTCCACTGCGATTCCTACGATCCTTCCCGCTATCGCTCCGATTGCCATGCTTGGTATGAACAACCCAGATGGAACCTGCCACAAAACCAGAAGAACTCCTGTCACACTGATGGGAACAAACCCGATGCGTGGTTTTACAAGTAGTCTGTTTTGGCTTTTTTTTTTTGCCAAAAGAGATGCAAATGCTCAAATTGGCATGTTAAAAACATGTAAATTGACAATTGCAAGGTTAGTGAAACTTAACACAAAGCTACTGGTATCTCTGATCAACCTGGTTGGCTGAATCTATTTTATGAGCACACGTACTTATATGTTACTGTATTTAAGAGTAAATCTATCACCAATACAGGACCACAAACTAGACTCTCAGTGCCAACAGCACAATTCTTACCATATGCGTGTCCAAGCTGAGCTGTGCTGCTCGTACTGAGTTTTCCTATTTCCCATCTCCCTTATTACTTCACGTTCCTCTGAGTCAACACTCAGTCACTAAACAAGCTTTGCACCTGGGACTGCCTTCCCAAACTGCTTCCTAGTACTGCTATAAATTGGGTGGCCAGCTAAACAGGTGATTTTTGAAAGAGGCTTTGCTTATTCTATTGCAGTTTCCCATACAAAGGAGTGTATATAGAATGCTAAATACACTAAGAGAGAAAAAGGCAGGACAACTCCCATTGCAAAAAGCAGGTAACACATTACTGTAATAATAAAAAAAAAAGTTCTTACAGTAATTTTAGTTATTTAAACTGTTTTTCTATTATCAACTAAAACCTGAAAAGGCCACACAACCTTGTCATACCAACATAGCCTAGTAAAATATTGCAAGTCTTGCTTTTATCAGCAGCTTCATAAGGAGTGAGGGTTGATTTGAGAAGCTGCTGTTGTGTACCTTTTCTCCTCCTTAGGAAGCTAAACTTCTTTCCAAAAAACATACCTTGTCTAAATGTCTCATTAAACTGGAAACGCCTGCTGCTTCTCCTCACAGCGGTCGTTAGTATCAAAAATATTTTCTGCTGTGTCTGAGGTACAGATCTGACTATGAATAGGTGGTAGAATTTTTACTTTTTATCTTAATGCATCTAAACCCATCTTGTTAAAATAACTTCATTTAAAAATTGCACTCCTGGTGTAACAGGACACATGATTTAATTTTTTTCCACTGTACAGCTGTGAAATGTCAGTATTGTGCAATTTCAAACTAGAGATTTTGCCATGGAATCCAATAGCTGGTGCAGAACAGTATTTCAGAATCTATTATTATTATATTGCCAATATCTATGGTTGCAAAGATGATTTCTGACAGACAAACTAAGGACAAAAAACAGCAAATTTTGTGTTTGGAAGCCAGCAGCACAGGCTTTTGGGAAAAAAAATTAATAATCCTTCATTCCCATCCTGAATTACCTAATATTTCAGTGTTGATAGAGGTAAGTATTCAATGCTATCTTTTTAGTGTAATATCTAAATTGTGCATTTATACCACTACTGTTATTTCCCATAATTAATCATTCGTCTAAACCCCACTCTAACTGTTAAAATCCAATTTTTTCCTGAATGAAATTCTTTCTTGGTGAACAGTGAAACAGCACCCTGAAAAATAATATTTCAGATATTAAAGTAACTGAATAAATCTTTGAAAGTGTGTCAGTCTGGTCTGCTACAGCAGTATGCCACAGAAATTCAGTTTCCATGTGGAAATTATATCCAAATTGTTTCTGGTCCTTTGTTAACGTAACTTTTTTCTGCATCTAGTTCCTTCTAGGGCCACGAAAATTATCAGAGGGCTGGAGCACCTCTCCTATGAAGACAGGCTGAGGGAGTTGGGGCTGTTCAGCCTGGAGAAGAGAAGGCTCCAGGGAGACCTTCTATTGGCCTTCCAGTACCTGAAGAGGACCGACAGGAGAGACAGGGAAGGGACTCTCTATCAGGGAGTGGAGCGACAGGACGAGGGGTAATGGTTTTAAACTGAAAGAGGGGAGATTTAGATTAGATACTAGGAAGAAATTCTTTACCATGAGGGTGGTGAGGCACTGAACAGGTTGCCCAGGGAAGCCGTGGATGCTCCATCCCTGAAAGTGTCTAAGGTCAGGTTGGATGGAGGTTTGAGAAACCTGGTCTAGTGGGAGGTGTCCCTGCCCATGGCAGGGGGGGTTGGAACTCGATGATCTTTAAGGTTCCCTCCAACTCTAACCATTCTATGATTCTTTTCTTTCCATCACACATGGATAATGGCTACAAGTCTAAGTGGAATTATGATTTTACAGCTGCATTCATTAGCATATGCCCCTGAATCACGAGTAACAAAGTGGAGAGACACCTTCACTGAGAAGGAGCAAGGAAAAAAAAAGTTAG
The DNA here is from genome assembly GCA_033628505.1 of Tringa tobata. Classification (NCBI taxonomy): domain Eukaryota; kingdom Metazoa; phylum Chordata; class Aves; order Charadriiformes; family Scolopacidae; genus Tringa; species Tringa tobata. The sequence goes on from JAHREE010000245.1 coordinate 13,701,892, forward strand.
GTTCTACCTTGTCTAAGCTTTCTTCTCCAGTGCATGACAGCCTAACTCAAATTATACTCCAGAGGAAATTATTTGTTCTGTGCCACACGTATTATCTTTGAAACAAGCAAGGAATTAGGATATGGGTGCAACTTTCCACTTCTTCGTTTGTATGCCAGCCAGCTTCTGAGGCAAAGCTGTAATCCCACCCCAACTGACGAACATCAACATTTAGATACAGAAATGAGTCTACTGATAGTAAGCAGTACAGAATATGTACAAAAGCCTGAAACAAAAAGCCCCAAAGCAAGCAACCAAACAACAAAAAACCCAGAAAAAAACCCCAAAAAACCAACCAAACAAAAAAAACACCCCAAAAAACCAAACCAGTGGCATATCAGCTCCTTGTTCCTGGCAGTATGAGTCGCAGGAATCAGCAGGCCCCACGGGCAGCAGCCACGTTGCTTTGCTTACCTCCCAGGAAAACAGTCCCTGTGGGGCAGGCGTGTGTCTGATTATGGCTACAGCTCCAGGAACAGACCAGGAGCATCCTTAACAATGACGTAAATGACAGAGTAGCCTTTTTGTTTGTTTAATTTTTAATTTTCTCCTCCTTTCGTAGAAATAAAGCTTAAAACGTAAATAAATACAACACTAAAGTGACATCCTCTTCTCCAGATACTGGCTGACATTCTAACCAGCCATATGCTTTAGAGCTTCAGAGAAATGGATGTAGCACAATCCTATCAATGACAGCAGCACAACTCCTTGCCTATTGACAGAGTGATAAATATATTCTTACAACTTCACAAAAATATTTCCACCAAATTGTAGATGCTGAAGCTATGAGAAAATGAACCAAAACCAAATGAAGTGTAAACTCTACCCTTCTGTAATCTAGTGAATTCTGATACCTAAAGTGTGATCCTGTGGTGACAATCCCATGAGGAAGAGGCAGATGCACACAAACACATGAATGGTAAGAAATGTTATAATGCTTAGAAGGACAGAGCCCTAGTTGTAAGTGAACTACAGTAAGTAGATAGAACAAATGGGAGTGGTCACGTTATAGAGTAATGACCATTATATGTCATTCAGAAAACAGCCACAGAGAGCTCCAAAACAGATTTTAAAAATCACCAGGAAAGACAAAAATTATGCTGCTTTGTAATGGAGGAGAAATTCCCATTATGGTCACATGATCAAAGCTTGCTTTTTAGTAGTGACATGCAATACTGGCAACATCAGGAAAGAAATCACCATTGGCTCCATTTGACAGTCTGCAGTAATTACATTCATGGGCTAAATTAGGAGAGGGGATTAAAAAAACCACTACAAGTTGTTCAAGAGGTACAGTCTTGTCTTCTGTGTAACAGGACTAGGGAACCTGAGTGGTTATGTTTGAATTCAGCTGAACTTAGCTCTTGGAAATTTTAAAGCCATCCTTATTGCTTAATCAGGCCCATATAAACAACCATCCACCCACACAGCTACTGCTCTCTATTAAATTTAGCACGTTTCTATTCAGCTGAACAAAGGGCTAGTTTGAATTTAATTAAACTTAATACTGTTTTCTACAAGACTTGCTTATTAATCAACAGTAAAAAGACCCTTTTAAAAGAACTGTGCATGAAAAAAATTTTCTATAAACAAAACTGCTAGCTTTGAGAGATGGAAAATGAGAAAGGCAATAATTAAATAATCACAGCAGATGATGCAGCTGCTGCATTCACACTTACCTTGATACCAAAGGTGAAGACTGTCATGATTATTTTAAATATGAGGGCTAAACACAACTGCCATATAGCTGAATAGACTCCAGTGCCTGCTGGACGGTCAGGAATATCATCTACTATTTTGCTGGCATTCATATCGTTTCTGTAGTCACAGAGGGAGGAGGATTCTAACGGCCCACAGTCTGTGAAGAGCTCTTTGATAAGCTCACTGGTGTTTAGCCTTGTATATGGATTAGGAAACGCAATGACAGCTGTTATTGCTGCAACAATAATAACCTCCAGAACAGGATACTTCCCAAATTTCGTAGATTTGCGTCGACGACACCATGCGATGTTTGCTCGGATGAAAAACGCTCCCCAGAGCCCACCAAATACTCCCAGAAGAATAAAAGGAAGCAGTTCAAAAAGGTACCAAGGAGTGTGATATTCCACATAAAAAAGAACTAGGCGGCTATTACCAAAAGGATTGATGGACCTTAAAACAAACGCAGCTACTAACGCAGCAAAAAATGATCTCCATAAAGTTTTCAGTGGGAAATAGTAACTGACCTGCAAAAGGCAACACAAGAGAATTATTAATGATTCAATTAAAAATACTGGAAAGACTGTTTTATGCACGTGTTACAGTACTGCTGTTCAACTGGTATATGCTAAATAAAGGTACTCTTACATTATCAGCATTATTCCTATCATTTATAGCACTGGTGCTCCAGCACATATTACTTTCTTTAAAAGCTCTACAACAATTCATACTTGTATCAGTTTTAAAGTCAATATAAAGCAGTATTGAAACCACCTCTGTTCTAAGACTGTTAGGAAATAACAGAGTAATTCATGTCTAAAACCTTCTCTGCTCCTAAGTATCTCTTTCCAGCATTCCTTAAAACCAGACCATGTACTACCCGCTCTCTCCAATTTCCTACTAATACTGTTCCATCTCCATTCAACCTACATGGAAAGGTTTCTGGCAGATGTGTTACTTTTATGAAATATGATTAAAATATTTTTAAAAAATCCTCAAAACAGAACATGCAATTTCATACTTAAGCCCCACATAGCCTGATTTGAATTTCAAGACAGTTTTCTTCTGAGCTTTTCTGGATTTTTTTTTGGCCACAAAGGAATTCCTCAAAATACCCTAATGATACAGCTAAATTATACATGAAACAATATTTTGCTTACCTCTTTCAATTCAGAAATTTTTAGATTTTTTGTTTTCTTTAAAAATGCTAATGATCTAAATTACATTCCTATGTAGTTTGAAAACAACTAATAAAAAGTAACTTAATACAAAATATTTCTTGGAGAAGAGAGTTTGGTTGCCTTACGGGTCAGTTGTATAGCAAATCTGCCTTTTTAATAATTCAAGTATTCAATTGTGTTTAGTGTCTGAAACTTGAAGAAAAGTAATGTTTAAAAACTTACTTCACAAAACTGTCAAATAGGTTTCTAAAGCTTTTTCAAAATGAAAAAAAGAACCCGATTTTTTACTTTTTTTTTTTAGAATGCAGTCCTAGAATGAAAAACTGCTGTATCTGTATGTAAATTGTAATTATTAACCAACTCAGCTCTTCTCCAGAAAAATATAACTGAGAATAAAGCAAAGCTGGAATTCATCCAAAGAAAAGAAAAAAATATCTTTAGGAGTTTACTGGTAACAGGACTCTTGACTTTGAAATGCGGGTCCAAAAATAATTTTCTTCTTAGGAAAGACTCCGCAGCCTGAAGGAATCTGAGATTATTCCTGCTAAAAGACATTTTTTTAATATATCCTTCAGTGCCATCTCTTGACATACCTCCTCCAGACTAAAAAGGACTCCACCAATTGGGGCACCAAAGGCTACCGATACTCCTGCTGCTGAGGCAGCTGACAACACCTGGAAAAGAACAACCGTGAGGGGGTTTTTAGCAGCCTGTGACATGCTTCAAACATGAAGAACAGAATCTCATTACAGTTATCAGTTTCTTCTAGGTCTCTATCAAGGACACACAGAGTTGCTAACACAAAAGCATCAAGTAAGTGTATCACAATGCTCCTAAGATGTGGCCAGCCATCACCCAGGTGCTAGCCATGATGAAGCCAAGGACACAGCTCAAAGCCTCCCCAGCGAAGCACCCGAAGGAGTCTATGCTTCAGTATGAAACTGCTGATATCTCATTTTCAAGAAATTGTATTAAGCTTTCTCTGTGCTACAGCAGGCAATTCCACTGGGTCCTAAGTCAAGCAAGTGGGGCAGAAGACCAGCTTGACTGAACAGGGAACTCCCTGCAGAGCTCAAGAGGAAAAGAAATTGTATGATCCCTGGAAACAAAGCCAGGCTTCGCAGGAAGATTACACAGCTGGGGTTCCTATACGAAGAATGCACCAAAACCCAAAACTCAGTTAGAGCTTAAACTGGTGAGTATTGCGTCAGATAACAAGAAGGACTTTTTAAAGTATGTTAATAACAAGAGGAGGTCTAAAGAAAATGTTGGACCAATACTTGTTGAAGATGGTCATCTGCCTAATAGGGATGAGGAAAAAGTGGAGGCAGCTCAATGCATTTTTCTGCCTCAGTCATTAATAATGCTGATAGACCTTCGACTGCCCCGTTCTCTGAGTTGGAAGACAAGAATGGTGACTTTCCGTTTATAGACACTGAAATTGTAAGGAACAGCTGTATCAGCTGAAAGTTCACAAGTCCATGGGGCCTGATGGGATTCATCCCAGAGTACTGAAGGAGCTAGTGAGTGTGATGGCAGGATCCCTCTCAACTCTCTACCAAAGGTCTTGTGAGTCTGGGGAGGTCCCTGCTGACTGGACAGTAACCAGTGTTACATCCTTCTTGTAAATTGGAATAAGGGAAGGCTCAGGAACTACAGACCTGTTAGCTTAACCTCAGTTCCTGGAAAAATTAGGAAGATTATACTGGCTGCTACTGAAAGGCATTTAAGGAACAATGCAATCATCAGGCACAGTCGACATGGTTCACAAAGGGAACTAATTTGTTTAACTAATTTTATATTAACTAATATAACTGTTTAATTAATTTGCAATCCTTCTACAACAAGGTGACCTGCCTAGTGGATGAAGGGAAGATGGTGGATGCAGTTTTTCTGGATTTTAGTAAGGCTTTTGATACACAGCATCATTCTGGACAAGTTGTCCAGCTGTGGGATAAGCAGGTTCATGGTACACTAGGCGAAGAACTGGTTGAATGACTCAGAGGGTTGGAGTGAATGGGGCTACATCGGCCTGGCAAATGGTCACCACCAGTGCTCCTCAGAGTTCAATGCTCCAATCTAATGGGATTGAATTTAACAAGTCAACATGCCAGATTCTGCACCTAGGACGGAGCTACTCTCTGACTATAATTGCTTTCATTAGCACGGCGCTCTCTATTGGGTTTACATGACAAGGTTTTGGTAGCGGCAGGAGCTGCTGGGGAGGCTTCTGTAAGAAGACACCAGATGCTGCCCCCACATCCAACTGAGCCAGTTCCAGCCGGCTCCAAAATGGCCCCACCACTGCCCAAAGCTGAGCCTGTCAGTGATGCTGGCGGTGCCTCTGTGATAAGATACTTAAGAAAGTGTTAAAAACACTTCACAGCAGCTGTGAGAGAGAGGAGTGAGAAAAATGTGAAACAGCCCTGCAGACACCAAGGTCAGTGAAGATGGAGGGGGAGGAGGTGCTCCAGACACCAGAGCAGAGATTTCCCTGCAAACTGTGCAGAAGACCACGGTGATGCAGGTTGCTCCCCTGCAGCCCATGGAGGACTGTGGCAGAGTACATCTGCACCCTGCAGCCTGTGGAGGAACCCACACCAAAGCGGGTGGATGTGCCCTGAAGGAAGCTGCAGCCCATGAAGAGCCCATGCCAGAACAGGTTCTCTTGCAGGAACTGCAGCCTGCGAGGGATCCAGGCTCGGGGACAGCCTGTTCTTAAATGACTGCACCCTGTGGAAAGGACCCATGCTTAAGGAGCTTGAGATTGTCTCCCATGGGTGGGACCTCACACTGGAGCATGCAAAGAGCATGAGGAGAAAGTAGCAGCAGAGACAGAGCATTACAAACTGGCTGCAGCCCCCATTCCCCGCCCCCTTGCGCCGCTTTGGGATAGAAGAGTCAGGACTGACGTTGAGCCTGGGAAGAAGGGAGAGTGGGGGCAAGACAGTTTTAATTTTGTTTTTATTTCTCACTATTCCACTCTGTTGTTATTAACTGGCAATACAGTAATCTGCCTCAAGTTTAGTTTGTTTTGCCCTTAAAGGTAATTAGTGAGTGATTTTCCTGTCCTTATCTTGACCTATGAGCTTTTAATCTTGTTTTCTCCTGCTGTCTTGCTGAGGAAGAGGTGTGAGAGAGCGGCTTGGTGAGCACCAAGGCTAACCCACCACACTCTCACTAACAACAACAAACTGATGTAGAACAGAAACACTGTTGTCATCAGCCCTTTTCCAGGAATACTTTGTTAACAGGTCCTCTGCTCAATTCACACCTGAAGGCGCTCATCAATTACCAAAATGTAGAGCCAAGAACAGAAAGAATTTAAGTAAAATCAAATGGTCTCTGAGGTGGGACAAACACAAACTTACTCTGACGTGGAAATAATTTACCTTGGAAAATGCTATGGATAATACATTGTCCTTAACACAATAAATAACTATTGATAATCCAAGCCTAAACAGTGTTTGAGAGAACAAATACCATCCTTTAAACAAATCAATGTAAATGCATGGATATTCAATACATTCTAGAAATGTTTTTTACAAGAACCTACCTCTCTTTTTTTAGCTTCATTTGTGCTGTACTTTGGAAAGAGGTAGGAAAAAATATTCCCACAGCAGCAGGCAACATGTACCAAGGGACCCTCTTTTCCTAAACTCAAACCTGATGCGACAGCCAAGACCAAAGTAATTGTTTTTATCATCAAAGTCCACTTCCCCAAGTAACCTCTGATGATGAAGCCACTCAAAATAGTTTTTATCTGGAAGAAAGAAAAAATAGTATCCATTACAGTATTCTGCTTTTCTCAGAAAATAAATAATTTATCATTTTAGCTGCGTAACTTCAAAAACATCCTTTTCAAATGACTAACTTTATCACACTTTAAAACATGTATTACTCAGATTGCTACACTGAATCCATTTAGTTGCCAGAGGCTTTCCATTTGCAACTTACTCTAAAACACTGGACAATAACATACAACAGCATTATCAATGAAATTTAGTAGAAAATTGGTTTATGATGTACATTATCAAGTGAAAGTCAGGAAACTCCCAAAGGAAAAATAAACCTGCAAAAACTATACTCAAGGTCATCTATTGTAGCAATATCACATTTGTGCCAATTTTACCCCTCTCTGTTTTCTCCTTGTGTTTTACCATCTCTACATAAAAATTTAACAGTAGATTCCTTCACATAAAGATGGAAAAAAATCAGCCTTTTTCCAGTAGAAAAGATGTGCCACTTGCCTAAGGTATTACTTTGCCTAGCAGTGTCATATTATTAGCCCGGAAAATATGCCCAAATACAGGAAATAATATAGTTATCATAGGAAAAGACAACATGTCTATAAATAGGATGCACACAAAACACTGGGCAGCTGTGTCTAGAAAGTAAAGGTTAGCTAAATTTGGAAACCAATTTAGGATGAAATCTCTTCTGCAATAATAGCACAGAACTACTCCGGGCTTACTCGGAGGCAGGATCTGTCCTTCAACTTCTACAACACACATACATCAAGAAATAGTTCCAAATGACCAGAGAGGTGAAACTGACCAGACTTTGACTTTGGGTTTTTCCCTCCCATTCTGTGTATAGTAGGAGACAGCACTTGTAAAAAACAATGAGGTTTTGAGGATATCACACATGTTACTTTGTGACTGACTGACGGTTTGTGCTAGTTAAGGCAATTAAACCAGTGCAACAAAAGATCAATTGCTGTATCAAATGACCCGTGTTCTTGAACCACCACTCTCTTATCACCGCAGGGAGGGTGGGTACTAGGGGAAGGGCTGGAAATCACTCTTCAGAAGTCTGTGCTCTTAAGCTAAATGCTTCTTTAAAATGTCCAGCCAGAAGCCCGCAGCAAAATCTACAAACTCAGGAGATTCTCTAAAATTTGAGGTATTTTTCTCAGCAAGAAATTTGCAAAATTACATTATTTCAATTTGAATACTCGTAATAATGTATTTCATGAAAGTCAAAGGGTGCTCCGCTCCCTTTTGCCTTCTCCCGACCCTCTAGGGCAGCAGGAATTTTCACATTAAAATAAAACATCTATAAGGTATATATTAGCTAGACCTCACCTCAGGTATCCCCGAGCCGCAGGCATAAGGAGCAAACACCTTCACCAGAGAAACTGCTAAGAAGGCAAAGCTCAAAGCCCAGAAAATATACATTATGTAGTTCATTATGTATGAACCTGGACCCTAAAAGAAAAAAACAAACAAACAAAAAGTAAGAATATAAATTTGATGTAGGAGCAAAATCACTACTTAAAATAACCCAAAAATACTCCTCCTGCAAGTACACTTATGCACACATTTTGAGGGACAAGTAACTATTACCAAGCCAAGAAAGAGAAAGCTTTGTTTGAAAAGCCAATATCTGTCACAATATCCACACATCAGCAAAGACTGGGTTATACAAGGTAAAAAATGTTCTAACACTTCATCTTAAAATGAAAAAATAAAACATAGCGCAGGTGGTTTTTTTCAGTAGCTATTAGCTGCTAAAATCTACAGAATACTGAATAAATATTTTTAGTTAAAAAAAACTGTGGTAGAAAAAATAAGACTAATCTATTCTTGTTTATCTGAGAACACCACAAATTCCACTTTTACTTTTTTATGCATAGTTATGATCAAGAATAGAAATTCTCATGTCATTAAATTCTAGCCCCCCATAACTTCCTTACATCTGCAACACTCCAAGCCCCCTTGCAGTGCATGAAATGCACAGCTATTACAGTATAACCTATTAATCAATTCAAATGCTGAAAAAACGGAGCAGACAGTACAACCCAAATCTGTGTTTAATACCCTAACCTTAAGACCATCATTTTTTCCCCTCGTTCAGTTTGGCTGTTGAGCAAGACCATCAAAGAATGGGTATATACTTACTTCTGCTTGCCCGATTATTAGTTCTGCCCATGTTTTCCACTGTGGACATTTATCTCGCTCTTCAAATGTGGTCTCATTTGAACCCCAACAACACTGTTCGTGGTTAAACCACAAAGCACTAAGGCAAATGCCTTCTTTTAAATCGGTCATCCAGTCAGCAGCAATGTCGATTAATCCTGCCAGTGCCCCTGTTGCAGAAACAGTTTTGTATTAATATTCTGGTAAACAGGATTAACACACACATCTAAAATGAAGAAATGTGCTGGTATTAATCGATGTAAATTGAAATTAGAGAAAACCTAAAGAAATAGACATTTAAAATATTACTGATTTCCAGGAATATATCCTATCTGCAATATGGTAAGATTAGTATTTGCTGAAGAATCTAGTCCCTTGCGTATCTCCCAGGTTAAATGCATCTTTTTAATTTTTTTTTCCTAAGCCACAGTTCTCTAACAGTCCACTGAAATGAGGAAGTTTAGAGTCTAAAGCGGACTAATATATTTTTGTAATGAAAATGACAATAGACCTTCTGACAAAATTACCTTGCCATGCCTCAGAGAACTCAGGAACTATTCTACTATGTTTTTTACAGAACAGCATATTTGGAGAAAATAATTCTTACCCTGTCAACAACATTTTTAGAACAACACAAATTAAACACCAAATAAACCCTGATGACATTCATGTAATCAATCCATATATAAAAAAATCTCAGTTCCCTAACATCATAAGCATTTAAAATTCCTACTGCAAGTAACATAGCATAGGTACTAAGCAGTTCACCAACTCAAAGCTTAAAAGGGATTGTGTATTGTAACTACATGTAGAAAACTTGCTGAAGAGTCCTTGAAAAATAGGCATTACTTAGGAAATTGCTTCAAAGGATTTAAAAAAAAAATTAAGAAACCCTTTACAAAAGCAAAACCGTTTTTCATGGTAGCAGAATACCGAAGAACTACTCGTAAAGCCAGTATTTTTGTGAACACGTACACCTGTTAATTAGTTATAATTTAATATTTTTAAGGTATTAATTACTACTAGAAATAGCTGTCTAGAGACAGCCGCAATTTACTCGTGTAAATCAGTAGTAGAGAATTACCTCAGATTTACTAATTTGTATTTACTAATCTGACAGACCCTCAGTTTGAGATTCTGGGCCAACCAAAGTCAAAGGCAGTATTTCAGTAGAACTAAATTTAAACCATGCTAATGAAAATACATAAACAGAAGATCTCCCTGTGACTGAAATCAAGTCTGTACCATTTAAGATTCACTAGACACACACAACAGAGAGCAATCAAAACAGAAAAACCTAGGAATGTTCATGGCCAGAATTTGCTCTCTCTGTTGCTCAGACAGAGAGTAAAGCAATTTTAATATACATAGCAGCTTGGGGGGTGGAAATAGAACAATGACATTCCCACCCAAACTATTACAGGCAATTTCCAGTAATTATATACTCCCAGTTTGTACATTCAGAGATATATAAGCATGCTGCAAACTTTGCATATATATTAATTTATATGTGATTTGTGAAAGTGATTATGTATATATCTAAGTAGTAATTATACAGTTACCATGCCTTTTTAACAAGCATAGCCATACTCTGCAACTAATCTAATTTTCCTAACATTTAATGAAATATCTCTGTCTGAAATACTTATTTCAGAAAAACTGGGCACAAAGTTTGTGCCTTCTTACTCCTGCACATTTTGGTGCCTCCGAACTATGCTGATAGAAAGCAGCACTGCACAACAGCGGGGTAACAAACTATCAGATGATTTTAACTCTAAAACTCATCCTAAAATACATTAAAAACAAAAGATAAGAGTTGAATTAGGGGCCATCAAACTCTACCTGTTAAAGCTAGTAATTTCTGTATAACAACCTCGAGAAAGGTATGGCATAAACATATAGCTAGACTTTTCACAAGTATATACACATGCTTTACAAGCAGGTGTGTTTACCAGAACTATACATATACCAGGAGCTACTGTTTGGTTCATAAGGAATAAGCTAATGGGTTCAGTAAATTTCTTAGCAAAAAAAACCCCACCCAACCAACCAACAACCAAAACCAAATTCATAGCAGAAAAACCATGTAGCACAATCAATTAATACACTTTCACAAAAAAATCTTATGGGAAAACCAGCAAAATTTCACAGAAAAGGAAAAGACCAATCTCAATCACAGGATGAAAGAACATTGACAATTTAGTAGGTGGAAGTTCAATAACACTGAGAAACTCTCACTGAGTTAGTGAGGATTTTGTTTTCTGTTTGATTAGTAAACCCTCTCCTCAGATCAAGATAATCAACCTTTCCCTTCCCTCACGGAATTACTGTAGCAGTCTGAGCCAGCTCTCACCCAGGCTGGTGGATAACACAGTAACTACACTTGCTGACAAATATATAGAAAGAAATCCCCTGTTTTTTAATTTACCTGAAGCCAGACCAGTTAGCGTGACTACTAGCCATCCTGACCATGCATCGTACAAACTTTTTGTCATCTCCCATGCTGATTCTTTCTTCTTGCTGTTAATCTGCAAAGAGAAATCATTATGTACACTTGTATGTGTTTCTGTAATATGAATAGGAGAAAAAAAAGCAAGCATGACATACAAACTGCACGATGGAAGCTGCAGGCAAATATCCCCTCTCTTTAAACTACAAGCATTCTCCTTGTATTTAGTGCTTTACATAGACAATCAGCTTGGTTATTCAGACATCAAACAACTGACAGAGTCTAAAAAGTTTAATTGTAAAATTATTTATCTCCTAAATCTTAATTATTTTTTGTTGTACCTCAAATAAACTTTTAGTACTACTGATAAGCTACTCCATATAATTCAAGTTCCTAAGCTTCTGTTTTAAATATCAACACCTTTCTTTTATCTTTACACTAAAAACCACAGAAAGATAAAACGAAACTAAAAACTGGATAACTACCCTATAATAGTCTTAGACAACTATTACTAATGACACCTATTGTATTGAAAAAATAGTAATTCTTATTTCAGCCTTATTTACTTTGTGCACTTTGCTGAAATTTGTGCGTAATTTATTTTATGATTATTTAATTGGATCCTATTCTTATGATTTTTTTTTCATACTGTAAAAGGAGGGAGAAAGTATGTGCAACAAACAGCAAAAAAGAAAACCAACCAGAAATAAAAAATCCCAACGACAAAGCAAGAAAGCACAGTACTAGACAGGGAAATCTAGAAAAAAATTTCACGTCTAAAGCAGCAAATAAATATATTTTGTACTTTCCTCTACATTTATGAGATTCTCAACCTTTTTTTTTTATTAAAAAAGTTGTTTCTACAGCAGCATGTCTTTCAAAAACACCATGAACTCACTCCTTCCTACATCTTTGATGACATGGCCAGTCTCCTATCACTCAGGCTGTATTTATAAATTGTGAACTGTCTTGTCTGGCTTTTCTGGTCTCAGACATTAGAATGATTAACAGCTGTGAGATGTCACCCTAGATAATCTATTTCCAGGTGTGATCTGCCTTGCCAGGATTCGGTCAGCCCAGTGTTCTATCAGATGGCATATCCACGTCGGCAGTGTAAAGATGGCGTTGTGTTAATCACTGCTTAGACATCAAATTATGAAATAAAGTATTCCATGGAAAATACCTTCTTTTCATTAAAAGCATCCAAACAAGGTATGTGTTCTCAGATTCACTGTCCAAGGATTTATCTTCCTTAAAAAAGCACTAGATAGTGCAGTTGTGGATGCTTTGGTTTTTAAACTAGTGTAAGATTATTTTTTTTAACCATGTCAAAGTAAATGAGCATATATATCCTACATTTGCTTCCAGAAAGTTAAAAAAGGCATTTCCAAAGAAAGCAGAATAACACTACAATGTTGTACAGGAAGGAACCTCTCCCTTGACACCTCCATACAACTACAATTAATTTTTAACTATTAATTTTAATATAAAATATAATATATTGTAAAAATTAGAAAATAATAACAATAT
>JAHREE010000245.1:13715109-13728099 GCA_033628505.1 Tringa tobata
TTTATTATCTATTTTAATTATAAAATAAAAATATTTTAGGAGAAACCACATTTCCAAATCTGTTCTAAGGCTAATTAATGTTAAGCATCCCAAAAGTTTGGCAGTAAAGCTGTAAATAGCATATTTCCTCCAAAAATGCTCCTAAAGAAGTCTATTACATGAATGACAGTATCTAGCATGTTGCTGACTAATACAACTTGAGTCCATTTCAGGAAAGAACTCGTTGCAGAGCCCACTGATTAAAATTAACAGCCTGAACTTTGAAGACCTTCTGAAGAAATCAATAGAGGAGAAGAGCAAGTTCTGTGGAAGGGATATTTTCCATACATATTTAGACTACTTTTTTGTTAAGCATATATACACTGATATAAGTGTTTTAGATATGAGAATTTTCACTTTCCATAATCCAAACAACAGCAGCACTACACAGGAGTAGCACAAATACACTGGTATCAGTATAAAAGCAATATACATCAGTGCCCATGTTTCTGTACAAGTACCACTATAAGCACTATTGTACTATTACAAATAGATCTACACTGGAAAATAGCTTTACATAAACTAGCATGCAAAAAGGCAGTATTGTAAAAATGTCATTTGGGTGACAGGGAACTACTCCCACTCTATTGAATTACTGTTTCCTTCCCAAGTTATAATACTGTTGCTGGACTGCAGGTATCAATGCAACGGTGCTTTTGTAATAGCATTCAAGTAGTTCTAGCTGATGTAACTGCTTACAAGTTTAAAGTAGGCACAGATTTGTATGTGTTACTAGATCAGACCTTAATTTCAACAACCACCAAAAATTATTTTCCAAGTATTATTATTTATCTCAAGTACCCGTCTATGCCTTTCTCTGTCTTTGCACTTCTCTCGAACCCAGTCAATGGTATGGAAGTCATCGTATGTTCCTACTCCGGGAATTGGTTCATCCAGAAGATCCAGTAAATGTGTTGAACTGTTGATAGTTCCTCCATTTGTCATTGTATAATGAGTTCCTGTGGCAGAGGAAAGACAGGAATTAATTAATTCTACAATAAGCGAAGCATTCATAACACTACGGCATATACAATTTCTGAACAAATAATAAGGACCCTTCCTAAAATATGCATATTTTACTTTCATTTAGGCCTGTCAATGTTGCATGTCACTATTTTTTTCTGTCACTCATCTATAGGCTAAATTTGCCTGCTAGTCACTTTGTATTTCCCTTGGTTAAATATGAATGAACAACTCAAATTGTTGTTCTGCTTAGTGGGCAGAGTTCAGAGAAACTTCAGTAGAAGAAAGTGGAAAACATGAGCACCTTTGACACACATTGAACTTGAAATCTATTTCAGTTTATGAGCTACCAGAGGAAAATCTGACTGTAAGAAAACAAAACTAGATGACTAGATATAAAGCTCACAACACTCCATAAGTCACCAGTTATTTTTAAATACACATACCATTGATTACCATTCTCTCCTTCGTGTCTAAACCAAACCTAAAATACATTATCAACAGATTATCAGCACAGCTAAAAATTAACAGCAAGCCAAGCAAATTTTTTTAAATTTTTATTTATTTCAGGTAACTCACAGAACAGCCCTCAGTGATGAAAAGTTGGAAAAACTGTTTTAAAGAAAATGTCATCTACTAATTTGTAAAGACCAGCTAGCTCCTTCAGAAACAGCTTGCAGAAGGGATAGCAACATCCCCAACAGTATTTTGTTCAGTGATCAGAAAAGCAAGGGGAGTACTGAGAATTTTTCCCTCTTCACAAGTGATCAAGAAGGTTTTATTGCTTTAAGCTTTCAAATGCTACCAGTTCTGTAATATCTTGGCTTTTTTGAGTTCCTGCAGTATGTTTACAGACCCTAAGTATACTTTTCTGTTGGATGGTTGCCTAAGTATAGTATGGCCATCATTTATCCATCCAACACAAACTGCTTCTACAACATTAATTGCTATAAAGGGAACATTTATAATGAGGTCAATTAACACAATGACTTAAAGAGTGATTACTCTCACTTGTTTGACTAAGAAAGAAATAATTTGGCCAACAGCATATGGCATACCACAGTAATCCCTGTTCTTAAAGATGATGGCCAAGACTTCTAGCAGTTCAGGCAGGGACTAGAACTCATTTCACTAGACTGACACTGGGACGGTTAACCAGGAAGGGGGGTTTTGAGTTGGGTTTTCTTGTTTGGGTTTTTGAGTTGTTTTTTTTTTTTTTTTTTTTAATTTCAGGCTTAGCTTCCTGGTGTTGCCAGCAGAAGTTTCCAACGTCTATTAAAAAAAAATAATAAAAGATCTTCAAAGAGCCTACGTGTAAATTTCCAAATGCTACAAATGCCGAGTTCACCAGCCCCAGCTCTCACCAACAACTGACAGTTAGATTTATACATAAGTAAATTTTCTCCCTTTAAATTTGTGAAGTCTGAGCTCCGGCAGCAGCAGTGTGACACCTGGCATTATACTCAGACCCGAAGGTGTGCCTCAGCCCTCTATTGCTTGAGAGGTTTCGTTTATGCCTGCAGTGCATAATCAGTGCACAATTTAGACAATTTCTTAGTGGTGAAAGACAACACGCAAGAAAGTAATAAAAAAATCCTATCAAGACAAAATGCAATCTAAAATTTTCAAAACACAGAAAGTACTATTCATTACGAATAGAAAAGCTTAAAATTCTATGAAATTATATAAAAAGATTACTTTTTAAATTAAAAAAATCTTAAAAGAAGAGAATGCAAATGCAGGACACAACTCCTCAGCAATGCCAATACCATTCTCTCATGCTGGCCTGGCTGTAATCTTTCTCAAAACTGTTTTTTTCCCCAGTCTATGCCATATTAAACTCTCCCTCATCTATTCACCATAGCTAAGCCCTGTAAATCTCTTCCCAGAGCTGCTGCTAGTCTCTCTTAAGGCAGATGTAAAGAAGCATTACCTATGCTTCCATTAATAAAAGGCTAACAACAACAAATTAAATCAGATTTGCTAATAGCGGTGATTGTGAAAACCTTGCTTTAGGATAAGGGATTCAATTCTCTTGCCATTTCCAATTCTCGTAAGTAGAAAGGAAGTCTAGGATACATGGTCTGGAGAGCTGAAAGGGCAAGCCAATCTTGTGGAAGAGACAATAACAAAATTCACACTGTAATCATTAGTTTAGGTCTCAAAATTAAAAGAATACATGATGAAAATGTTATTTTTGCATGAAATTAAGCTCCTTCGCAAAGCAAGGCGGCATAAATTCAGCCACAGTTTAATTATTAATCTCTGACAAAGCTACAATGTGATCAAGCAGTGTCCTGACACTGAGTGATCACGGTAGGACAAAAGCTTGCCTTTGCCCTGGGGGAGTTGGTTTTATGTCCTGCTATATATGAAGCTATAGCTTGGTATAGCTATATAAGGAGCACACAATCCTATGCCACACAAGGCAAAGGAGAGTTGAGAATTATAAATGTATCACCAACAGTAACAGATGATTTTATGCATATCACAAGGTGCTGAATTGGAATTCTCTCCAGGGAAGCCCTCAGGGATGGCACCACTCACTGTACCAGACCCCAAGCAGAACTCAGAGTAAACCACAAAGAACGGTCATTGCCTGGAAAAAATAAAAATCCCACTGAAACTGTGTCAGGCTCCTACTTTGCCAGCGTTTGCTGGCACACCAAACATTGGAATATAAATGATGATTGTATGATGGGGAAAGAAACACGGGATGAGATGTGAAGCTAAAAAAGTGGTTTTGTTGAGGACAGCTGCTGTGAACGCCTGATGCAGCTGCATAGACTCTTGTACCAAGTGAGAAACAGGCAGCAGTGATACCCTGCATTAGCATGTGGTAGAACCTATAGAGGACCTTGAAGAGGACAGCTGTACAAAATCTGATGCTCTGTATCTAGGATAAGTCAGATAGCGGTAGGAGAGGACATTCTCCAGTAAGTATTATGATCTAGATAGCTCATAACTATTCTAAAGGAGAATTTACAGAAATATACCTTTACTGATACTCAAGACTTTTCCAAACTTCCACTGCCCTTTCTTCCCTTCCCTCTCTAGCATTTCACACCGTAAGACGCTCCTTCCAGCTACGACGATAATGATTCTCATCAGCATAAACACACGCAAATTCTCATCGTACATTGCCAGTTTCATCAAAGCGTTATTGAATTTATTTTAAACTGAAAAGGTTTTGATAAAATCCTTACCATAATACCGATTTTTCATCACAATATTCTAACCTCCAAGCAGGAAATCATCATTACTCTGATAAATTGTAGCATTTAGCAAGTGTAGCCTTCTGGACATTCCCAGTGTTCACAAAGTGTTTCCCTTTCATCTTCCCCCTTTTCACCAGTCTTCAGGTTTCTAGATTATCTCAGGCTACAACTCAATGCAAGTGCTTTTCATCAAAATATAAGCAGCCAGAGGACCAGAGGAAATGGTCTAAAGTGCGGCAGGGGAGGATTAGATCAGACATTAGGAAGAATTATTTTACTGAGAGAGTGGTCAGGCACTGGAACAGCCTGCCCAGGGAGGTGGTGGAGTCACCATCCCTGGAGGTATTTAAGAAACGTGTAGACATGGCACTTCAGGGCATGCTCTAATGCCTGAGATTGATGGTTTGTGTCTGTTTGTGGGTGGGTGTTGTTTGGGTTTGTTTGGGGTTTTTTTTTGGTTTGGTTTGTTACGAGTTGTGGGTTTTTTGTGGTTGGACTTGATGACCTCAAAGGTCCCTTCCAACCATGAAGATTCTGTGATTCTGTAAAAACCACAACAAGCCCTTAGCCAACCACGTACATAGACACATCTTCTATGTATAATAGAACACCTCCAATTTCCGTGTGTACACACTTGAGCCATTCTGCAGTTCTGAAGAAAGTAAAGCCTTCTTTTTATTACGTATGCGTTTGCTTAAGGCTTTATTAGACTGGGAAGCAGATGGTAGAAGTGGGAGGCAGAACTTTTATTATTAGTGTTAGTCCAAACTAACCCATGTTACTACAGGGAGGCAAGTAGTAATAAACTGATCCTCTCAGAGGCTCAATACACCTCACAGGAAACCTTACAAAGCAAATTCAACACAATCCTTCCATACCTTGCAAAACTAAGGTAGCTGGCATCCCTTTATGAGCACGCTCTTCTCCAACAGAATCTTTATGTGTATTCTCAACACATAACTAGCAAGCTGCTGCAAGCACAGACTGCAAGCCTGCAGACAGTAACTTTCTAGACAATAAAAGCAACATGATTCTTCAGAGAAAGGAAATTGTCTCTTTTAGGTGATTCAGTCACCGTAGGTCTTGCCTGAACTACCTTGCAGGAAGGCAGCTGATTTTTGCTGTCCTTCCACACATGTAATTCTAAGCCTTCAGCACAGTCCTTTCTCAGCAATAAGCGTTGGTAGTGCTGAAGAGACGCTTCAAGTGAAGTTGTTACAAAAAAACCCCAACAAAATAATAAAGAATATTGCATCATGTTGAAAGAAAAACCCTGTAATGAGCATTAAGGTTAACAAGAAAACACTGTACTTTGGGACACCTGATCAGAATGATGTACAGCCAAAACAAACAAAAATGCTACATGGACAAAACTGGAGTAAGAGAAGTAAATTCCAACACCATAAAAGAAGTTCTCATCTCTGAAGAAATGGGGCATTTGTTTGTTTTGTGGTTTGTTGTTTTTTTTTAAAGGAGAATGAAAAAAATACAATCCAAAACTGCTTGAGAGGACAGTATACCTGATATAAAAAGCAGTCTCTTACCATACCGCTCTCCTTCATTTCCCTCTGAACACGAAGCTATACTGAAAGGCTGTGAGCTCCCAACACTAATCCAGCCTCCTGCTTAGCTAGTCCCTCCTGATGTAAAGCAGGAACAAAGAAATTACAGAACTAATATTTTGCTACCCTCACACAAGTTGTTTTATACATTAGAGAGTCCTCCTTGCCCTATGTTCCCTTTGAGGCAAGGAATATCTCTTCTTTCATATTCTATATATGTGCCTCATACAAACAGTCTTCAATCTGGATTGATGTTGGAACTATGACAAACATGACAAAAAGCTGATTTATGCAGATTACATACAGCGTTTTTCAGGTGCCACGTGCAGCATTTTCAAAGGCTGCCTCTCCTGCTCTAGCAGTGATCCCCTGCTCCCGTGTCCCTTTGCAACTCAGTTGATTTCTTTCAGATTTGAAAGCAAGCTTGGGCAACAAACAGCTGATGAAAGTCACAGTTTTTTAAATAAAGATACCCAGTAAATTTTTAACTAATTAATTTAAAAAGAAAAAGACCATGTCTGCAAGGACTAATACCTTTAAAACACAAGCACACCATTACTGACTATTCACTATGGTACAGTTCAAAAATTTTCAAGATAATACATTTTACAACACTAACAAATCAAAACATGAGTTGCCAACACTGATACGCTGTTACATTTTTCACTTCACAGATCTCTTGGAACAAGTCCCCAGTGAAGGAACAAAGTAGATCATAAAGATCTTCAGGGTCCCGCTATCGTCTCCCTGGTACAAAGAAATGAAGAGCCAGTGGACCTGGGTTCTCACTTCTTGGTGTTTTCTCTTCCGGGGAGGCAGTGGGTTCCAGTTTCTACACTCATTTAAAAATCCCACTGAAAGTACATTTAAAACACCTCAAATTAAAAAAAAAAATGAGAGAGCTAGTGCTTCACAGATACCAAAACACAGTTTCACACAAGAAAGGGGTTTTGGAACATACTTGAAGCTCCTGATGCCTGCCAAACTGTTCAACAATCCTTCTTGACTCTTTCCTTGTGTACAGTGTTCATTCTTTTCTCATAAAAAGAGAAACATCAAAATTTAAGGCAAATGCTGCATCCTGGGTAATCAAAGGGTGCACAGTAGATTTTTATGTGGTCACCCACCACGTGAGACCATCTGGCTAATTAGCCAATATCATCTAGAGAACAAATCCACACAGCTCCAGCCTCCATAGAGAATAAGGTACAGAACTTGGACGTGAACAGGCTCAAAAGGGTGGTTAACAGAGTTAACAAGGGACCAATTTAATGATAAAGTTTGAGACCCCTTCTATATGCTATACAGCATATGATAGACATCTTCTGAATGCACATCACTGTCTCAATACAACGCTGTCTCAAACTGCGCATATATCTGCTTACTCCATTTTATGAAATGAGACATAACTCTCAGGACAGAACCAGGCAATAAGGCTGAGCTGACCTAACAGACTGCTGCCACCCAAGCAGATCTTGCTCCCCCCGTTTCTCCCTCCCATTCTTGGTCATGCGCTCCCACTGTCACCCTTAGATCCACTCCGTCACCCTTCGATCCAACTGCACAGTAAACCAAATAATCATGCTAATCCAACTAAGCAGACTAACAACAAAAAAAAATCTGCCATTACACAGAACTGGAATCGAGCTTCTGTGCTGTCAGACAAGAAATAGAGACAGTGCGAGAGCAAGAACTGAGAGAAGAGATAGGGAACGATGAGCAAGTTCACCCCCTTCCACAGCAACAAGCTGTCAGGCTAGTTATACTGAAATATATAAATGTACCCTTGGGGTCTTGTTAGATTTTAATTACATCTTTTTGCTGGAAACAATTCAAAAATTGTATATAAATATTAATATCCAGACACTAAACAGTAACATCCATTTCACAGAGCTCAAAACTCCCAAAGGTGGCTACGTTTAAAAACATTTCCGAGTTGTGAACACAACAACAGATAAACAATGTCAATATCGGAGTCAATGGCAGAGCAATAATAGGACCCGATTTCTCAAAGGTATTTCTCTACAAGCTACGTAATTGCTAAGTCCTACAGCAAGAACACACTGGTTTGCTGCTGCTCACACATCCCTTTTTCAAGAGGGAGCACAACGACACGGCATTGCCCTCAGCAGCTGCCCGTCTGGCTGACGGCAGTGCAATGCCTTTCCTTTCTGCTACTCCAAGCAGCACGAAAGGAGGGGGAAAAATTGAAAACGCACCTCTGTTGAGCGTAAACGAAGCTAATCAGTTTACAAGTAAGGCTGTAATAAGCTCTCCCTGACATGACCATCCAAACCTGCTGAGTGCTAAAATCAGCAGGGGCTGGAGCTTTCCTGAGGCCAGATACTAATCCAAGGCTTTGCTTCACCCGTGTGTCCTTGGGTATTAGGTGGCAAGGGGACTGGAGGCGGGGAAGCACCCTGATGCAACGCACGCCACGAGGATCACTTACACTTGTAACAAAGAAGATTTGTATACACAGGACACGTGCTAGTGCCTGAGCTTCTTTCTGTCTCCATATTCAGAGCTCAAAATATGAAGCTTTCAATTTAAAAAAAAAAAAAAGGCAAGAAACAAATGTTAGTTATTTAAATTTGTCTGTAACCACCCAAGAAGAGTCATTAGGCACTATTGTCTTTTCCTGGCTAGAAGTAATTTTTAAATTTCAGCATCAGAAGCACAGCACGCTGTGCCAGAGCGCTATCATTCCCTACTGTTGACGATCAATGTTGTTAAAGTCTCTATAATCAACTAATACGTTCCCCTTTGTGCATAACAACGAATTTTCAGCCTGTTTCTTCAGCTGGCTCTTCTAAACTGCATCAAAAGCTTAAAAGCACAAATCGATCTCTGTGATACTGTCAAAGTGCATAGGAAAATGACAAAACTATATATACACTAACTGAAAAAAATCAGCTTCAAAAAATCAGTTTCAAAAAATGCAATAGGTGGGAAACAGGAAGACTCAGAACAAGATTTGAAGAACTGGGAAAAGAAATAAAACGCTTTACCAAAGTACTGAGTGATAATCCCCTCCTTTCCGTTTCTTCTGTCAAAAAAAATCTGGGTTTAAAAATACCCTTTTAAAAAGTAGGAGTTAAATGAAAGCTGAATAGCAGCACCTCAGAGTGAAATCAAGACTTTTGAAGACTTGCATCCCCTGCAAACGCACATGAAACTGAGAAGGAAGCAAAGAGGAGGTCAAGTATTGCTCAATATGTATAGCATAATTAAAAAAAAAAAAAACAACATAAATAGCTTTGGCTTTTTACTTTAGGTGGAAGAAACACTTCTGTTTCTTTGAATCAGCAGAAAAAAAATAGCTTTATTATTGCAGATTTCTTTTGTTGTAGTCTTAAAAGGCAGAATGGACTATATTTATTTAGTTATATCTGTAACACGTAGGGACTTCAGATACGCAAGTGAAGTCCTGGGGATCCCCACACTACTAAATTTACAGCTTAATATATGATTAACTGTGCAGGGAGATGAGAAAAATAAAAAAATATAAAAACAGATGAAGTCAGATAAAGCAAACATTACAAAATGGAAGTAATCTATCACCTAGCAATGACTGAGGCAATATGAGTCAGAACAACAGAAATCTAGATAATTAAGATTTCCAAGCACTGCTGCTGCATGTATTGTAAGAGCTACTTACATATACGTTGTTTTGGAGGGAAAAGACAGGATGCAACAAAAATAATAACTCTGCTAATATGATTATCCTAATCAGGCCACGTTGAGGCCCAAGAAAGGCTTAATCTTGGTTTGTTCATTAGCTTTCTACTATCTCAGATAATAGTACATCTCAAAATTATTTCCAAAATGGAGAGATGCATGTTTAATAGAGAACCCTATCAGTCATGCAGCACAGGCAGACAGGTGATGTGTAACTAACTACCTGTAGTTATATCTCATGGTACCTTCTGTTAACCACCCAAGTCAAACATGCTAAACTTGTAACTGAAAATCCTTATCCCCTTTTTACACTAGGAACCTTAAAACAAAGTGCAGCAGAAATTCAGTGCCGCAGCCATGTTAAGTTTCTCCAAGTAATGCTTTTTTCTCAGTGTTAAACAACTATAATCATCTTGATTACATTTTCTGTAATGAGCCTGTAATCAGCCTAAAAATGAATTTTATTACTCTCCCTCTGCTACCAATAAAATTTCAGGGTCAACTATAGCTCTGAGCATGTGTACACAACTTTCACACCCATTTACTTCAAAGGTCACGGTGAGAATTTCAGTCTCTAACAGCTTTTAATTTATCTACTAATTCTTAAACATAGGAGGCCCATAAGCCGAAATGCAGCCTAAAATACAAAAGTATAACTTTTACCACTTTGAGGATGTAAGTGGTAAATCACCACTGGCTCAAAATGCATCTCACCCAAACTCTTCCGAGGATCTTATTAAATGTGCTCTTTATATACGTAATTTTCATATCTCGTGGCTACTGACTCAAATAGATTATTAGTGGTACAGCATTTAATTAATTTTGCTTGAGGACTTCCAAAATCTAAAATCTATGATGTGCTTATGCATACGTAATAAATAAAAGCGAGTTAATGACTCTCGTGCTTGCTGAGGCTCAAGTCTTGCTACTGGCAGCCTGGCCAGTATCAATGTACTGCTATTGCTCAGATCTCAAATTTTTAAAGAATGATAAATGAACACTTATTTAGGGAAAAAAAAAAGGGAAGAGGGGAATCAAAGAGCGTGAGCATGTCTGTGAGTGGCTGGAAGAAAAGCAAGATACTGACAATTTAAAACTTTCAAAAATGGTCCAGCTAGCAATAATGATAGAAAAATAAATACAAGAGCAAAGAACTGAGCAACACAAATAATTTATTTACACAGCATATATTCCAGCATATGGTTTCCTATATAACAAATTCTCATGAGAAAGCGTACATGTCAGTTACCTATCATATATGCAATCCTAAATCAGGACTTAAAAACCCCTTCTGAGCAGAGTAGTAGTACTTTTAACCCTTTGGTTACCAGAGAAGAGAGTGGAAATGAACTGTATTCTTGCAGTTTTCTTTCAGCTTATCAGGGAGGATAAGGAGGTTGGAAACAATGCATTTAGTACCACATAAAGAGAAGTCTCAGGACAGAGCAAGTTTAAGGAAGTCTTGATAAGAATTATTCAATAATATCTGTATTCTTCTCAAAGAGATAATGATAAGTAGTCAATATTAAAAGGTAAACACAATTAATACATATTTATTTTAAAATCTTTCAATTTGATGGTTTCACAGCATATTTGCATTTAAAAAAAAAACCCACACCATCTTCTTAATGCAAACCAACAGGTCAGGCCTTTAATAATAATGTATTATAATACTTTGTATTTCATCTCATTGATGAGATTAAACCTCAAAGACCCCTAATGATTTAAACAGTCATTTCACCACTGCTGGGGTAGAGCCACTTCGGGTGAGACACTGCAGTCAATTAGTGCAACAAATGCTTTGATGTTACAAAGCAGTTTTGCATGACGTGAACATTACTCTGCAGGACAGAAGAGCTGTCAGTAAGTGAATAAGGGAAAAAATTCCACAGGCTTTAACAATTACGTATTATCTCAAAATAGCTTTATCCATTTTCTCTAGGTTGTTATTACAGCGCTCTGAAATCTACATGAGAGGAAAAAAATCTTGGTAGTATCCTTTTCTATACTCACAGATAATAAAGAAATGTCAAGAATTTACTTTACATTTCTGGGTTTGCCTGTTAGCATTTTAAGCCTCAATTTGATAGCTAGACGATAACAACAGATTAGTGTGGTACTGGAAATCAGCAGGAAATACACACAAATTTTGATTAAATCTACGGAACAAACTGGTTTGGAGACTCAATTTTCTTATGAGTCATATGCACTTGACAAATTAAGATTTGCAGGAGATTACGGTAACACTGTTGGGGTTTTGCTTGTTTGTTTTTTAAACAAAAACTCACTGTAGCAAACCAAAGAAGTACCAGTAACACTGATTTTGAAATACAATATCAGAATATAGGAAGTACAAGGCGTATCAGAATTCAATGAATCTGCAAAAAGTGACAAGTCACAACTGGGAATACTCCAAGTGGCATCACCACAAGGGGAACACCTAGTTGAACCCTTGACTGTTTTCATTCCAGTATTTGTAAGCTGTATATTTAATCACAATACGCCAATGTGCCAGACACCATTTTGCACTGCAAATATCTCTACTTGTTGCACTGTAAAAATCAACTAAAATTTGGCAATTTCCAAGAATATACAGCTGATCAGGTTTCAATATCTAACCACAATTTGCAAAGTTTGAAAGTGTAATAATAAAGCTGTTTTGCAGTTTTCATCTTTAAAACTACCTACTAATCTATGCTTACAGAATGGTGAAAGTTGGAAGAAACTTCTGGAGGTCATCTGGTCCAATGCCCCTGCTCAAGCAGGGCCACCTACAACTGGTTTCTCAGGACCACGTCCAGACAGCTTTTGCATATCTCCAAGGAAGGAGATTTCACAACCTCTCTGGGCAACCTGTTCCAGTGCTCAGTCATCCTTACAATAAAAAACTGTTTCCTGATGTTCAGAGGCAACCTCCTGAATATCCTATGTTTCGGTTTGTGCCCATTACCGCTGGTCCTGTCACTGGGCACCACTGAAAAGAACCTGGTTCAGTCTTCTTTGCACCTTCCCCTCAGGTATTTATATATATTGATAAGATCTCCTGCAAATTTTCTAAGAAAATACCATCCTCAATCTCTCAGAAGTGATTCTAAAATCGGACTCAGAGAACTAAGCAGCACCTACTACATAATAATAATCTGGGCAGAGAAAAATTTGCTTGCTTAAAATACTCTAAACCATATTAGAACTTGTTGATATTCTTAACATATGCTGAAAAATATTCTAAGGATCATAAAAAGATAACAAATAACCCTGCTAAAACACAGATAAAAACAGTAGAACATAGAAAAGTGTGACCTAATCTATTTATTTATAGAAGTAAGAGTTTACAAGGCAAGGTAAAACAATAAATTAACACGGAGAGAAAAAGAAACCATCTTACGTTAATCATATCTTTATTCTCAGCCTACCTCCTCTCTAATGCCATCACCAGCAGCCATAGATGTTGATAACTTTCTAATTTTAGATTAGCCAATTTAAACAGAACTAAAGTGAGAATTTCCCATGTTTACTGATTTTAAATA
>JAHREE010000245.1:13732685-13761228 GCA_033628505.1 Tringa tobata
CAATCCTGCTTCAGCAGGAGAGTTGGACTAGATGATCTCTACGGTCCCTTCCAACTCTAAAAAATTCAGTGAAATTTTAGTTTTCAAATGCATTAGTTTCTTAAATAATTTTCCTAGTATGTTCTTAAGGAAGTTATTTCTTTTATAAGCCAAAGCCAACATTACAAGCTGTGTACGGTAAATGATCTTTTTAAGCACAGAGTAGAACATAAAGAACTACTGTATTCACTTCACAGACCTGTCAATATATGAAATCTTAAAAATATGGCTCCAATACAAACACTGAGAAAATGCTGGTATCTCTATAGATGGCCAAACAAGTGAGAATGAAGAAGGAAAAACACAAACATATGAGCATATAGCAAAATATATTTTAAAACCTTACAGACTCTCTGATCTTCAAAACAAAGGGAAGCCTCGAGTCACAGATATTCAGTTCTAAAATACTGGTGTCTTCTACTGAGCTAAAGAGACATCTCCATTTGCTGTCATCTGTGCAAGGAAATGCTTTCTGACAATTAGCCTCCTACAATCACCTTTTCAACAAGAGCAACTGCATCTTTAAGATCTTGAACATTCAAAAGTGTGACTTTCAAAGTCATTATGCATTCTCGCCATTTATTTTTGCCTATGGAAAAACAAACCTAAGCACCTCTGAACTTTAAATTATCCACATTACTTTGACTTAAGGAGAAGTAAAAGAGAAATTCCTGAGCATTCTCAACTCCTTATTTCAACAGCACCTGGAAAGAAGTCTGTAATCTTATTGTAAGGCTCTAAATAAAAAGTAATTCACAGCAGGAAGAAATACGACAACAATTTTTGTAACTTGAAGAAAGAATTATTACAGAATAAGCTGTTAGTGCATTTATTATATCAATTATAGAAGGCAACACTATAAATTCAACTCCATATTTGAAAGGATATGAAATAAAGGATATAAAGGCCTTGTATTAACATGGTCTGGAAGATCACACCACTAGTTTAGGAGTTTGATGTGGTTACCGAAGGCCTGGAACGTCTTAGAACTGATAATAAAAATTGATTACAGCAAACAAATGGCTAATTTCTTGGCCTGAACTTATTCACTGGACAAAGGCACATGCAAAATTTCTACGCAAGTCTAAAATTCAGTCCAAGTTGGAAAAGTTGAAGGGCCTGACTAGTTGGAGGGCATATCTGATAAACTTTAGATACGCGGGAAAATAATGACAAGAAGTCTGCAGTGTAAAGCAGTTACAACTTCATATTTGCTACATAAAAGTTCAAGAGTCTACCTAATATTAAACTGTAATAGCTCTTCCAAGGTCACTGCTTATAGATTGGCTGCCAAATACAGTTTGTTCTTTGTCTAGTCTTAAAAAGCAGAACAGTCATTTTCCCTTCTCAATTACCAGCAGCCTGTGTTCTCATTGTTCATTACCCTGCCACTGTGTACATTTCCTTTCCTATAATACAATGAAAAGTGTTTGGTGGTTTGTTTTTTCTTAGGCAAGACAGAGCGCAAGATACTATGCATGCTAACCTGACCTAGTTAAGCCAGTCATATTTTAATATCTAAAAATCTATACAATTCCATCTTTCCAAATTACTCTTTTTCTACCTGGTTTGAAATAATGTGTGACTGTAACTGCCTGATAATTTTATATTCAAAAGAGTATGACAGTTATTTCTGTTGTGAAGTTCAGCAAATTCCAAAACTGTAGTTAGTGAAATGGTGTCTCTAGGTAACCAGGTATTTTGGGTATTACGGAACACGTAACATTATGAAGACTTGTTGTAAGGCCTAAACTTAGTTTTACAATAGCCTTATTTTCAACAACTGAGAACCCTTTAAAATGGCCAATTTAGTATACAGAACAGCTTCTATGTAAGCAGCAGGTTTGTACAGCAGCTTGCTTTCAAATAGATTTCATCAGAGTAATTATATACTAAGGCCTCAATCCCAGAAATCCTCCATGCCCAAATAACTTCACATCTGAGCGCTCCCATTGCTCTCAAGAGGCACAGTGTTAACCATCATTTAGATGCACCTGTCTTTGCAGAAAAGGGCTAGAAGTCCATTGTTCTAGAAGTATCACAGTGTATGTATGTGTGACACACCTTTAAAGCATACTGAGAATGAAGAAAGACACCTTAACCTCCCTCCACACCTTATCTTTTCCCTTTTAGGGAGGGAAGAAACACATTCAAGATAAAGTATCTAAAAATATAAAAACATGTCAAA
This sequence comes from Tringa tobata, assembly GCA_033628505.1. Taxonomy (NCBI): domain Eukaryota; kingdom Metazoa; phylum Chordata; class Aves; order Charadriiformes; family Scolopacidae; genus Tringa; species Tringa tobata. Next base: position 13,734,913 of record JAHREE010000245.1, read on the forward strand.
GGTTAGACAAATTGGATACACCCAGGGAAAGGCGTTGTGAGGTGACAGAACAAGGCCAATGAAAAGAAGGGGAGTATCAGAGAGGTCACCCAGGGCTGGAGGCAGGACCTTAACTCTGAAGCATTCTTCCACTATTTCATATTAAAAAGTAAGCTAGCTTTAAGGAAGACAGCCAAGCACCTTATTACATATAAACCAAACATATTCTCTCAATTTCTTCAATTACCTGGTTTATTTTGATGATAGAATATATAATTTCATTGACCAGATAATGAAAATGAAAATTAAAATTATGTCTTTTATAAAATTCCAAATATAATACTGGGGATGCTGAACGATTTCATTAAAGTAATAAGAGATGCCAAAAACGTGTCTGATAATTGCAAATGCTAGTGTGACTGATGCAAAAGATTTTGGTGACTCTTAACTGTCATTTTCTTTCCTATTATTATTCAAAACTAAGCCTTCTCCTTCAGCAGAGCTAGAAGATAATGTTCTCTTGAAAAATGCTACATAATAGAGCACTTCTCAAAACAGCTACCTTCTCCAACTACTCTGAAAATAATTTCACCAGTATGCACCCTCAGTTGAAGGTTGGGCATGAAAGCATCCATTTACAACAAGGTGCTGAAAGAATATACAAAGTGTCTCAAAACCTACTGTGTCCCATTAGTACTGTCCTTCCATTCCTTTTCTTTCCAGCTTTATCCTCCTGCCCTTTTACCAATTTCTTCTTTCATTTACCTTTTTTCTCAATCCACGTGGCCAAATTAAACCTAAGTTTAATCCCTCTACCAGCTTGACTTCTCCTCATAGATAACTTGTCTCAGTTTACTGATCTTGCAGCCCCTTTAGTCTGGCTTTGTTCATTCTGCATAAAATCATACAACTTTCTCATCTGGGTCACTCAGAGTCAGCAGTGGGAGCACTAAAGACAATAAAAGAAGGACAAACATCCTTCTCCCAGTTCCGGTACCCAGACATAGTCCTGGATGAAATAACTGAGAGATGTAATCACAGAAAAGGAAAAAAAAAAGAGGAAAAAAAGTTCAGTTATACCTAGCTTCAAATTAATACACAGAAAATAAAAAGTATTTTTAATATCTTAAATTACTGACTCCCAAACTTCATTAATTCATCAGCACTATATAGGACTCTGTGCTTGATCACAGCAGTGTTAGCAAAATGCTCCCAGCTCTGTACCAAACTATCTACAGAAGACTCCATTAAGCTGTTTCCATTGCCACCTCATCAAAAGCCTCAATGAGGCAGACAGACAATAACAGGAAAAAATTTAGACCAAATACAATGTAAAAGCAGAAGAAAACAAACTTATAACATATGCTGTTGAATAGTTCAAGGCAGATGGAATTTAAACAAAACAGGAGTCAAAAAAACCCAGAAGAATGTGCTTAGCAGTAATACAAAATAAGATTTTTTTTTCCATTTGCATTATACAGAAAAAAATACCTTCTTAATCACGGTTTCTTTTTTACTAATTGTTTCCCACAAATTAGTTACTTAATTTTTCTCACAATCATTTCACCCAGAAGAGAACACTTTATATTCCAGGATCTAGCTTAATAAGCTTGCTTTTTTGACTGGTCAACCACAGCTTCTTGAATTATTCTCCTACAGTACTATATAATTTCCAGTGGTGCTTTTACTCACTGTCCAGACAGGGAAGATAGTAATTGAAGTCAAAGCCAAACAGCAAACAGAATGCAGTAGAACAGGTCATATAGCCGAAAGCACGTTGTGTAATCAATTCTGAGACTGACTTCCCCCCAGGGCAGCTGAACCTTCACTTCCAATCAGTGCAACACCAGTAAACGCTCCCCACTGCCATGCAAAACTTTTGGGCAGGAGAAGAAAGAAATAGACAGAAAAAAAGGGGAAATAAAGAAATTGTGATGTAACGTTAACACCTAAGACCAAAAACAAACAGGAAAAAAAACAAGAGTTTGGTGCCCAAAAGACTGCTTTGACATCTTGGCCCAAAACACTGAAGGAAAGACAACTCTCTTCAGTTTTCTTTTCACTTCTTTCTGGGGTTGTCCATCACACTCTTCTTGATCTATGAGCACACGATGCTGGACGAAAATCCTTGACATCAACAGACTACATGTGGCTATCAGCTATGAGAAGTGGGTTTTTTAGCTTTGTTTTCCTTCTTTTTTTTAATTGGTCAGCATTACACCGACATTTAAAACATCTATTTTTACTGTACTATCATGCAAGGAGGACTTGGAAAGAAAAGCAGGCTATTTTCTGCAAACAAGTTGCTTTCTCTGATTCTCTAAGAGACTCTTAACTACTTTCTATCTTTTTTCTGTTCTTTTTCTTTACAGGTTAGGCTTTTACTAAGAAAGAAAGTCCTGCTACATTTCCACTTCTGCATACATATCCTTTCCTGACACTCCAATCTGCTAAAACTGTTGTTACAACTTATCAACAAGAAGATTTGCCATCCTTAGTAGGAAGTGATCCTGGCTTACTTAGCAGCTTTCCTAAAGTTTACTTCTCCCTTGTCTAGGACTAGCCAAAATTCTGCTACTGAGATCATTCTGGTTTTCCTCTTACCTAAGTGCATATAAGGAACTAGGTTTATCTGCTAGATTACCCTTATTCTGGTTTAGGGTTGTTTATTTTTGGCCACTATTTCCAACTTACTGTTCAAAGTATGTACAGGGGATAAAATTATAGGACCAACATGTATTCCTCCATAGATATGCCATATACATTAAGCTTACTTTCTATCTTCGAGAATATTACATTTTCTCCAGTCATATATAAGGTGTGTGAACATAGTGCCAACAGCAATTTTTTATGTTGTTAACAGATGATACTATACTATTCCAGGCATATTTGAATTCCATGAAACTATAAGCTCAATTCTTAGTAGTGATCAGAATGAGACTTGCTACTTTATTTCCATGACATGCTCATCTTCCAAATGCTGTATGAAGTTTTCACCTTCTGTTCCAATAAAAGAGCTCTTAAGATAGTTACTGTTTTAGAGGATCAAGACTGCTACAAATGGCAAGGGCAAGGACAACAAGAAATTTTCATTTATGAGGTTATATTGTATACAAATATAGCAAAACATGAACTTTAAACAGTTTGATACCTCACACTGGCAATTTATAAATATACCTGCTCTCTGATTTTCTGTAATTAAAATCACTGCTCTGATGCAGTTCTTTTTGGTGGGAAACTTGGGATTTTAATCCATGATTTAATCCATGAGAGGCCTCTTAGAAGTGGGAGAGGGACCATCACCTGTCACAGTGACAGCACCATGCTATCTACGTGCTAATCCCTGTTAGTTTCTACGGTACATGGCCTTCTCAGAGTATGTGTATTGGCATGTAGCACAGTATTTATCAGAGCATGTGCATTTGTGTGTTGAGCAAGACAATCAAGCCATCCTAGTTTCAGGTCATCCTGTCCTAGTTTCGTAGCAACAGCAGTTTCATTTCAATAAGAACCCCTTTAACCTCTATGTATCAGCAGAAAGAATGCCCTGAACCCCCTATTTATCAGCGGAAAGATTTTTCACAGCTGCAACTATCAACAGCAACAACAAAAAGCATAAGCATTTATATTGTACAAGGATGAGCAACAAGGAAGTCCGTGTGTCAGTTCATGCTAACACACATCGGCTGGAGTTAGCCTAGGCATGACTCTAGCAGTTACAGCTGCTCTCAGCAGTATTTATACTTGGATTTAGGTTCAAAATAAAGAAAAGAAGGTGGCTCTTCACATAAAAAGTAGCTAAGCTGTTAGAGCTTGCCAAAGGATGGTATGAACGCTAAAGAATTGCTTGAAGAAAGAGTCAGTGGAAGAAAAATCCAGTGATAAGGACTAAAACTCTAAAACAGCCACCACGCAGTTGAAAGAGGCCCTCAGCCACACAAACCTGTTGTACAAGTACTCAGAGGAACTATCACTTACTCCCTTCTTATCCTTCCTTAAGTGCAGACTTTTGACCCCTGTCAGGAAGCTGAGCTAGGTGGATTTGTGGTTAGACCCAGTATGGCTGTTCTTGTGTTTCAGGTACATCATTATAACCTCTTCCAGAATAACATTTCTGTCTAATCCAAGCAGACGAAAAACTTTCACTTCAAAATTTATTTATTAGCTGGTAAGCAAGAATATTCTCAAAGGCAGAAAGCAAGAGTACAGCCTGACATCAATTTGGTTAAAGCCCTATCTACTTCCTTTGGCTGAATTGAGAGAACAAATAAAAGGTAAAATGAATCAATGAAGTATTATTAAAGCTGTAGTGACAATTGTTTATTTAGTACCTAAGGACTCTACAGTCATATTAGACTTAATTATTTTATTGTATGCTTCCGATTCTTCTTTCTACATACCTACATGTATGCCTTCACATTTCCTCTGCTTTCATTCCTTCACCTTACACAATTCACACAGCATGCCCGGGAGAAGGACAGACTTAGACATACACTGCACCAGGCTGTCAAATCAGTACCAGCTGCCTCAGCAGCACCTGGTAAGAAAGCCAGGGTGCTTTAAGCACTTCAGCAGAGCTACAGAAGGAAACCAACAAGATTATGTAATATCAGGAAGACGGAAAGAACGATTACTAGTATTATGATTCATCATCTTCCAGAGTATCAAGCTGGAAGTGTATATGCTTGTGTGTTTTGGAAGATGAAACCAAATTTTGTAAATACAACTTTAGCAGGGAAGACCGGTGAGATTATTTGAGGACTCTTGGTAACGTTCAGCTCTAAAACCAACACAATTCTCATATCCTATAAACAAGTTGGCAAAGAACTAACCATGGAATTTATGAGAAATTGAAATGGTCAATATTTCGTTTTAAACATTTAAGAGAACAAGAAACTCATTGGTTACCAAAACTCTACGTACATACTGCCGTGATTTCCATCCCTCAGAAAGTCTAACGCCACACCAATCCAGACTAACCCTGTAACATCATTACAGACTGTTCAACTAAAACAGTATCAAGGGTGTTTTCATTTTGTACAATAATTAAGTTTTTTAAAAAAACAGATCAGAGTTCAGAAAAATCACTGTCACGATATACAGGTAAGATGCAAAAGACATTTCAAACACCTGCAACTCACTCATTCAATAATGATGTCCAGCAAGTAAGATAAAACATTTTTTCTGCTTAACCTAAGAATCCTCCAGTCAATTTTATTTATTTCTTTTTGTTTTCTGCCAGGAATTTTGAAATCCCTGATAAAAGAACTTTGTTAATTAGCCCAGTCATCCATATAAACATAACGTATAGCAACTTGTGTCCCAGATAGATGGACAAAAATTAATTTCATTAGCTAATATTAGCTAATTAGCATTGCTAATAAAAAAAGTAAAAGAAAACATGGTTCTGTATTGTCAGATATTCTGTGTTCAGCTGGATTAGTAGTACGGAGCACAAGCAAAATGTCTATAGCTGTAGCCACAATCTAAGAGAAAACAGGTAAATTATAACCAGTTACTGGCAATTTAACTATTTAAAAGAAACTAGCTGTGCCTTATGTTTGCCATTGTGATCAGAGTCACATTATCTCATGCTTCAATTTGTATGGCGTCATTTGAGAGCAAATATATTCCTTAAGAAGAATAATGAGCCCTTTAATGCAAATATTGCCCACTTGGAAGATAGGTTGTTTGTAACAGGAAAGAGATATGTCAAACTGTCAAAATGACTCTTCAGTCAAGTCAGTTTTATAGCACATGGATGTAAAACACAAACAATGCCAATGGTGCAAAATGACTTTGAAGACCCTTCTTCCTATCAGCTGTGGACAACAGGAAGAATCTGTTAATGAAATTTCCACGCATAAAGAACATAACAGAAACTTAAGTTCTTTGTGCAGGAAATAAATTCTTTTATTATTTTCTTTCTATTCTTTCTTTTCTTTATAAACCATGATAGCTAAATAGAAACAAGTGTACATTTGAAAGGGCATTCATGTGTTGTTGGAAAAGTTAACTGTCTGGATCTTGCTCGAACAATTAATCTCTGATGTGGTACAAATGTATTTATTATACAGAACCACCTGCACTTGCTGAAAACTACATTCCATTCCTCAAATAATGCCATATTATTAGTTCACTACATCATATTTTTAATATATTTAGAGTGGTGAAAACGGAGTGTTTTGGTCTCTCACTTTAGGCAAAGGACTTCAACTCATGGGTACGAGTGGAGAGCTGCAGTGTTTTACACCATGACCTGTTGGTTACACGTTTTTCTAGCGGTGCTGCTATCACTGCAAGGAGATAGTAGCGGCTGCAGCAGCAGCTTTTGAATTACCAGTTTACAGGTTGTCATATTAAGGTTAACTATTGCCAATTTTATTCTAACACCATATGCCAGACTGTAAACTGTCTCCACGCTGAAGTCACAATATAAGCAACTAAGCTCCTTCAACTGAAGCAGGAATTGCTATAGCTATTGAAAAGAACACCAAGCTCATTCAGGACTCAGACTCCCACAGACAGATCAAAGTACCTCGAGAAGTAAACACCAGTGAGATCATTTGTTTGCAAACCATTTTTACTGCAAATAAGGTTTAATCATCTGATTTCAGTCAGTGCCTTAAAAAATTTGCAGAGTCTGACAACATTACAGAAATCCACCTCCTGCTGAGCTTGCCCTACACTTAAATAAAAAAAATTAGCGAAAACTGATGCAGTTAGCTTATATAAATAGCCCTCAGTTCTAAGTTCAATTATGGAGACCTCTCAGTTTCACCTTGCTATTGGCTAACCCTGAGTCATAAAAGGAAGAAGTTTGAACTTTTGAAAAGAACTTGTTACATTCTTCAAGCCCAGCCAGTAGCCAAGAATTGTGTCTCAAACTTCAAAGACAGGCAAGGCAAGCCAGTGCTGAGAGAAAAAGAATGGATTAGACCTTCTCATTCATATTCCCCAGCTAAAATATTGATCTGATAATATATCTCAATTCCGGAGATTTCAATTCCGTTTAGAAAGAATTCTTCTTTTCCCCTGTTAAAGTGATAGAAAACAATGAACTATCCTAGAGTAACAATTTTTTTAAAAACTAAATAGTATAGATCTCCTGTAAAATTTAAAACAATAAGTCTTAGCTTATATTACTTAATATTAAAGAACTGATAGCTTCTCAATGGTAAGTATAATGTCATTAAATTGACCTAGCAAGAAGCAGGCCAAACAGTCTAAAAATAAAACACAGATAAGTAATAATGAAAATGATCTCCACAGATTGCATACATGAAAGTATATTTACATACAAGCACTGATAAGACATCCTCCCTTCAATGAGGCAGATGCTTCTGTTATCAGTATAATGTCACATATTTCTCATTAGACAGCAGTTCAACAAGGAAACACACTAACTTCAGTACTACAAAGAGATTAATTTTGATATGCAACAAAAGCAAGATTTGACCATGGCTGACAGGCAGTATCCCTTCCAGGCAGGGCTTTTGTGCCAGCCATCCAAGCCTCCACATGCAGAGCGATTTAATTATTTAGCATGTTAAAACACACTACACTCAAAGAATTCACCATTTCATGATACCTACTTGTTCTCCATAATGCTGCCACTAAAAGTCTGAAATTTATGCAAAGAAAATAGTTACTGGAGAACATAACAGACATATGATGTACTCTAATAATAATAATATAAATACTATGCATATATATTTATATATGCATTTAATATATAATACTACATATTCACAATTTCTATATCCTTCTCAGACGACACAGTGAAGGATAGGTAACATACATGCTTTCAGATGGTGTTAAGAGAAACAAGATTGTTGGACAGCATTGTTTTTAACATAACAGTGAATCCCTCGTACGGAACTACACAAACCCATTCAAACTGCAAATCAGAGGTGATACTAAAAAGGCAAATCTCTTTCAACTAAATATTAAGGATACTTAAAAGTCTAGGTGATAAGACTTTCTGAAGATGGATTCCAGTTAACATTCACTTGTTTAGTCCCATGTAATATAAAAGATTTTCCCACATAAGACAAGTAGTATATATCATTAGTATTCGTTCCCAACATCATCCAATTTCCACATGCTTTCAACAGAAGGCATATTCACTATTGAATAACAGCCTCAATGGCTTTGTAAGCCTCAGTTAAGTGCTTAAGTATGAGTGGTAATGTGAATAGCAGTACTGTGCAGCCTTTATAGAATTACTGTCCTGACAGCCAAGGGACTTACCAAGCCTACTGAAATGAGCAGACTTCCTTCATTAACTTACTGCCCTCTGAGTGAGCGGGAAAAACTGCCCTCTGAACGAGCGGGGAAAACTACAATTACTTTAGAAATTCCATATTGTTAGCTTTTTATTTGCATGGTGTATGTGCAGTTTATGGTTCAATTTTCATTAGCCAAACAAAAAGAAGAAAAAAAAAAAGATAGTTTCTTAATCCTTTGTTTCCTCTTCATTGCATGGTCTTGATTTTTTAAAATCTGTAATTCTATATGTTATTACATAAACTGTAAAATTACGATGAACACTGTATTGTCCATGGCAAGTTATCCAGCCTGGGTAAGTTCACGTCTGTGCTCATTTGTACTCCAAGCTTACTGTACTCTGCAGCTATGCAGCTTTCAATTTAACTACATTATTTCCGCAATCATTTTAAGTACAAATACGTTACTGCCATCTTGTTCATGTTGCTAAGAAACCAGGCTCATAAATTCTTCCAGCTTAAAACAAAACAGACTTAAAACAAAAACTATACGTTTAAACAGGGCTCCTGATTTTGGCAGGGTTCACCAGCTAAGGCATAGAGTGAGTCCTAACGCCTCTGCCTTCACATCGTGCTCTGGGGGGCTGCAGGCTTGAGAAGCACAGGATCTCCCAGTTACTGGGATGGTCCTGCCCTTCCTCAGAAGGTGGGCCACATTCTCTATGGTGAATTTGTCTGTACTTAGACTCAACAGAAAAAAAATACATTCAGAGACAATTAAAGGATAAGAATATTTAAATAATAATAATTAAAAAAATAAACAAAACAAACAGTTAATGCTAGAGGACTACTAAAAGCGCACATGCAGTCCAGCAAGAAAGTGCTTGCTTGGTCTCGTCAATGAGATTTGCTGAATTAAAAACACACAAGAAAAGCCACGTTACAAGTTTTGAGACCTAAGGAATGAGAAACACAGATGTTCACCTCCTGCATGTAAGTTTATTTAAAACTTTTCTGGACACCTTGAAAAAAAAATTGCACCAGATTCTGATCTAATGCTAAGATATTTACTATGATTTACTGTACAAGAGAATATTTTCCACGTATAGAGAGACATAAATCATCATTCACTTAAATAAAACAATAATAGTGCTTATTACTACTGCTGCCCCTTACCGAGTGACCAGAATTGTGGCAAGCAGATAGACCTTTAGTAAAAAATGTAACTACAGGAAAGAAAATACTTTAATATTTATGTTCTAATGCACATTCTGATACTTCAGCATTAGAATGAGATAGGGGCTGGTGGCATGTGCAGCAATTAGCATTGCTTGTGACAGTGCAAACAAAACAACCACCTCATCTATTTGAACTCAATTTACGAATCTAATTTCACAAGTAAGGGGCAGAACACTGGCTCAGAAACTATTTATTTTACTGCAAAATTATTTCTTCTTAAAGCTTGAAGTGATGTAGATGATTTATTTAAACAACAAGCAGAGTAGCTTCAGACTTTCAGTACAGGTTGCAAATATTATGTTAGAAAAGCAAGGCACTCACTTTATTAAAAGTGCCAGATACTCTGAACAAAATATTACACGTGGAAGCCAGTTGTTCACTTAATATATTGTTTCCTAACTGTCAAGTGCTTGACTTCATCATTCCGGTGTTCTCTAGGTAATTTGGCAGAAGGAATTTTTACGTAGATTTAAGGTGTCCTGGCTCTTAATATCCATATTGGTATACAAGTTAAATAACTGCACATTCAAGACATGTCTAATTACACAGAAGGAATACAGCTGAGAAGGATGTTTATAATGATATGACACAACTATCTAGTACAATGCCAACATCCAATTGCTAGGTCTGGCAAAGAGAAAATGCATGAAGGGAGACTTTGCAGGGACAGAAGACAACTGAATGGGAACTGGGGAAAAATGGGCGATAAAAAAAAGGAAAAAAAAATCAAGAGGCTGTGTTTGATTTAAAAAAAAAAAAGAGAAAGTGACAAGAGTATATATTTAACCACGTTTACCATGTTAAACATAAATTACTTTCTTTCCCTCCTTCTGTTCCCCTCTTTGACCATGCTGAGAGAATGTTAACACTTTCACTCCATTAACTGCTTTGTTAATCAAAAAATCAAAATGGGATTCCCAGTTCAAGGACAGGGAACTGCTGGAGCGGGCACAGCAAAGGGCTACAAAGATGAATAGAGGACTAGAACATCTCTCTTACGAGGAAAGGCTGAGGGACTTGGGTCTTTTCAGTCTGAAGAGAATACTGAGGGGGGACATCATCAATGCTTATAAAAACTTAAAGGGTGGGTGTCAAGAAGACGGAGCCAGTCTTTTTTCAGTAGTGCCCAGTGATAGGGTAAGAGGTAACAGGCACAAACTTGAACATAGGAAGCATTCCATCTAAGCATGAGGAGGAACTTCTTCACTTTGAGGGTGGCAGAGCACTGGAACAGGCTGCCTAGAGAGGTGGTGGAGTCTCTGTCACTGGAGACACTCAAAACCCACCTGGACAAGTTTCTGTGCAACCTGCTCCAGGTGACCCTGTTCTGGCAGGGGAGTTGGACTAGATGATCTCCAGAGATCCCTCCCAAGCCCGTATCATTCTGTGATTCTGTGAAATTTATATGAAAAAAAAAAAAATGGTGGGGAGAAGAGGGGAAAAAAAAGGAGGGCAAATTGAGAAAAAAAAACCTTGTGGGTTGACATAAAGGCTGTTCAATAAAAATAGTAACAGAAAAGGAAAAATACCAGTAATAATAATAACAACACGGGTCACTCTCACCACCCAGTGAATTGGCACTGTTCCAAGCAGTGACTGTGGATTCCCGCCCCCTAGCTAATCCCATTTATATACTCAGCATGACATCCATGGTATGGAATATTTCATCATCCAATTCATCGTTCTGTCTATGCTTCTACTGGAAGCTGAAAAAAGTCCTTGAGTAGTGTAAACATCATTTAGCAACAACTAAAACCAATATATACTATTGACATTCCTTTCACAGCAATCACTAGAAAGGAAGTTAACTCTTTCCCAGCTGAAACCAGGACACTTTTACAGATCTGAAGCTGAATCAAGCAGAACAGATTTATCTCTAGAAGTAACAATTAAAAGAGACTGTTAATTTCTTCCCCAAAGAAATTCTGAAGACAGTGAGACTTCCAAAATCCTGATGCAGCTAAGAAAGACCAGGAAGCTGCAGAATGGCCATCCTTCCCCTACTTGGGTTAGTTTCTCATTTACCAGAAATAAATTAATATATGCCTCATATCAGAAGTCACCCCATACAATGTAACTGTTAGGCAAGCACATAGCCACTTTCAGGTTTAAAGCATCCCTCTGAAGGACAGATTAACTAAAGAGAAACATTAGTTAGTTATGAAAAAGGATTAGTTTTGTTTATTAAAAAAAAAAAAAAAAACAACAAAAGAACACAACAGAAAAATTCAAGCCAGAGAAAATTTTCAGCTGAAATTAACATTAACTTACCAATCGAAGCATCACCATCCAAGAGATTGTCATCTTCAGAGGTCTGAAAGTCCATAATTACACCTGCTCCATCTAAAAGCTCCTCATCGCTGCTTGCACTAGTTATGCTGTTGTAACTGTTTCGATAGTAGCCTCTATGAAACAGCTGCTCAGACTCCATTTAGCTTCTTTATTACCTATATAAAGAAAATTAGTTATTTTCTAATTGAATATGCACAAAAGACTGAGAAGTCTATATCAAATAAAGCAAGTGTATTTCATGCTTTGGAGAATAAATACTAAGGTCACAATACTTAAAGATACAAAAAGCACAGCAGTAATACAGAACATTTTACAGAGACCAAATTTTACACAAATCTTTAGTGATTTTTAACTGAATAATGTTTCCAGATCCCCTTCCTTAGTCCCTGGTTAGTTCAATGTTATCATCATGAAACAAGTATTTCACTTTCAGTCCAGGTGGTTGGAATGTGCGTGCCCCATGTGTACAAATGTGCACAGCACCATGGAGCCGATGCAAAATCCAGCCAATGTTAAGGCTAAAAAATTAGTTTCTTTAGTTGTGGTATCTTTATACTATGTCTGCTTTGAGTGAAACAGATGGCAGGCTAAAGTTGTAGTACCCTAAATAACAACTGTTCACACTCTTTTGCACAGATGAGTGAAAACATAAAAGTGGAAAACAGTTCAAAACCTTCATGTCCACATAAAGCTTTCAAACCCCTTACCTACAGGCCTTTTGGTTGGTTGTTCCTCTATTTGTAAACACAATGAGGTGTCAGCAATACATGCTTTTGTACATTCATTATAACACTAACGTATTAGGTTTCACAGACTGAGGCAAAGTCCTCCTTTGCCTTGCAGAGTTAAACCCACAGAAATAATTTCATCATTGGGGTGGGAGGGAGGACAAGATGTGATCACACTTTGATTCCATGCTCTTCTTTATCCAAAAAAAGCCTCGTATTTGTTGTTTCTCAAAGATCATCACTCCTTATTAACATCCAAGAGCCCAATATTCATTTTTTCAGTAATAAGAAACATCTCATTCCTTCCAAGCAAAGAAGATGCCCTCTCAATCTACCTCAAAATCTTTTCCTTACACCCTTTTTTCCTCTGCTTATTCGCAAATTTTGTAACCATCCACTGTAACTGGTACAAAGCTGTATGCACTGTAAACATCCAGCCAGCTGGCAGCAAAAAAACCAGATAACGGGACTTCCAATTCAGATCCTTCTCCTCTACCCAGTTCTTGAGCCTTGTGAAGTACAGCCAAACTGTTGGCCAATATCAAGAGCTACTAGCAGAGGTCAGGCAGACAGCTTTCCCATATTGGCAAACAGCTCAGCCTTCTAAGTAAGTTACCTAGAAGAAGGAATGAAAACCAGAGCAACAAGGTTTGCTGGGTAGCTGCAGATGGAACCCTCAGCACCGTGCAGCTGGGTGATAACACAAGCTAAAATTCTGTACAAATAAATATGAATCACATCACATGGTGAGGGTGCAGCAGAACCCATCCCAATTTACCTTATAAAGCATTGGGCTCTGACTCGACTACTACCACTCACAAATTTAATAACAAAGTTACAAGAAAGAGCTCAGCACGCACTAGCAGTCCCCAGATTCATCTGATACGAGAATTATCAGTTGACAGAGCTTCATTAAGCCCCTGTATAAATCCACAGCTTGTCCACACCTTGAATACTTCACATAGTGCCAAAAGTCCAAAAGGGTTATAGAAGAGCTGAAATAGGTTACAAAAGAGCACAATGATGATGCAGTACAAAATAGCTCTACAGGGCAACAAAATGGATCAGACCTCTTCAGTCTGGGAAAGACGTAATGGAGAAGACAACACAACAGATGACAGCAAAATCACAAGTGCCACCAAGAAAGTGAAGAGTATTCTTTGTTTTCCAGTAGTCCCTACGTGTCATAATGAAAGAAGTGAGGTGACAAGCCGAGAAAAAAGAGCTGATTCTTCACACGGCATGTAGGGAAGTGGTGGAATTCTTTGCCACTTCACAGAGGTACGCAATGGTTCATAAAGCAGCCTAACAAATTCACAGAAGAAAGAATAAAAACCACAACCACATCAAAAGCTATTAAAGACACCTCTGGTGGAAGTGCTGCAGGCTAGGAGAGCATTTTGGAGAATAAGCAGAATAAGCATATGCTTATTCTGCTCTTATACTCTTCCCTAGAGATCTGCTATTGGGCAAGACAGGTGCCTTTGGCTTTACTCATTCCCATTTCCTTAAAAATTATTTAGAATATTTACAATCTAAAATGTACTCTCTCTTCTAATTAATTTCTTCCATTCATTTTTTTGTGAAAATTCTTCTTGATCTTTTATTGTTTTACAGCCACTAAGAAAAGCTTCCTAACAGACAGCCCAAAAAATTTCACACTGCCATATTATGAAGCATATCCTATCTGAAAATACAGTTGCTTATATCTGGAAACAACGGAAGCATCTCCATTTTTCCCCAAATAGATCAGATCACAATTTATAATTTATTCAGAAGCTGTATTTGAAACTGTTCAACAGATATTAACTTTTCCCATACAATAATTTTTGGTGTTCTCAATAAAACGGTACCTGTACAAAGAACACGCCAAGAAAGAAGTTAGATGACAAATAGCCTATTTCATTATCATGCTCACAGAAACTCCTGTTAGTGTCATTCTGCCAGTACTATCATAAATGGAAGCCACACAGCACAGCTGAAATGAAACAGTGGGACTTCCTAAAAGTGTTTCCACTCATTGCATCGTTCATTACCTTCCTCCTGCACCAAAAATTATATTCTAAACTCCCATGTACCAACTGACGTCCCAATTGAGTGAAATCTTTGTTACTTTCACATTTACATTTTACATCACTACATTTTGATGAGGTTTGCAAGGAGACGGAAAACTCTCCTGCCTTGTCCATAAAAGTAGCCTTAGAAGACAAAAAGCACAAGACACAAACCCTTCTCTGTAGCACAACTGTAAGTTTTAGTCTATTGTGTTCTCTTCCTGTTGTATATCTGACTGTTTTAATAGTTAACTTTTTTTTTTTTCACTTCATGCAGTAATCTTTTTTACAAAGGATTGCACCTCTGTGCATCATCTCTGCACAGAGGTGACTCTGCATGCCAACTCCTCTGGCACGCACGTGCCTACGGTTACATGCTAGGCATGATGCTACAGGCCTTCTCTTCTTGTTTTGAAACACTACATCTCCTCTGCAGAAGTACTGCTTTTGAGAGACTTCTCCAACAATAAAGCAAAAGCCATAACACCAAAATGATTCATTTTGAGGACTCTAGCCAAGATCCTTAAGAACTGTACATTAATTCTGCACACTCCCAGACAGTCAGCTACTCCAACTGCTTCATATCTGACACCGTGTTACAGACACTGCCTTACGGCACCAATGGCAAGAACGTGGGAAACTAAAATAATGAGAATTTTAACTATTCAATAAGCTTCACAGAGAACTAAAACTTTAGTTCTTGAGAACATGTCAGTCACTAATTTGTCCACCACTACCTGCAATTAATGGGGGGGAGGACAGCTTAGGTCAACACACAACAAATTTCCTTGTGTGCCTCTAAAAAAAGGGGTTTGCTTAACAAATCAGGACACAATGCTAGGGATGCGCTATCTTGAGCTGGGTTAAACATTCAAGACAACTTAAAAGTGTATGTTCATGTGACCTTAAAATATGGTGAGCAGGATCTGTCTCCTTTGAGTAAAGGAAACTGAGTGATGTGAACACATTTAGTAGACTCCTCCTTGAAAACAGATTGCTGGAAACAGCAATAATAAAGAAAAGGAAGAGCCAGGAAAAATGTTTTTTACGTGGTTACAACAGCCAGAAGAGAAACAGTATTGTGCCTGACCCAGTCTGGTGCAGATTATCCTTTGTGGATACTAGAAGAGTGCATTAATACAAGGGAGGCTGCACAAATGCTTATGGCGTTGTGAGGAGACAACTAACCAGCCAACTTGCCATTTTATAATGTCAGATTCATTGCACAGATGCCCTGCCCTATCCAAGTAGGGACTCAAAGGCAAGTGGGGAAAGATGGAAGTTACTGGAGAGGAATTGCAAATGGGGAAAAAAGGTACTGTCTGAATGTCAGCCAAACCCAATATCCTGAAAAAGCAACCAAAAATCCTATACCAGATTTCAAACAACCACTAGTCGCAGTAAATATTTAAACCTTTTCTTTTTTCAAGCTAGACTACTGTAAAAATCCAATAGACGTTACAAACGATTAATGAGAACACCGAAGATATTACATTTAACTTATTTATATGAAGCATCATAGTTTTGATCCAGAGTCCAGTATGGATACCTCAGAAAGCAGACTCAAAAATGCTTCAGATTATCTTTGGAAAAAAAAACAAACCCAAATAGTGAAATAACACACTGTAAGAATAAAAACTGAAAATCTACATGATATTCAGGGAGTTGTTGGAACAGGGAAGGAATTTGACTCAACTCACATACCAAATCTTCAATTAAAAGACTATAAAGCAAAAAAGGTACAACTAACCCATCACACTTCTGTTACTAAGGTATTTCCAGGATGTTCTGGCCCATCAAAATTCTTCTACAAAGCAGTTTAACAGAGAAGCCTCTGACACTAAAAAAATTAAACAACAAAAAAACCCACACCAGCAAAAAACCCAAATAAAACCAACAAACAGGCAGCTAAAACAGGATGTTACCTGTTATGACTAGGGAGATAAAAGAAATTAATAAACATACAAGTATATCAAAGTGTGAAAGATCTAATTAATACAGTGCAAGCAGGAACTACATTGGTAAAGGTGAACAGCACAGCAACGGTTACATTAATAGGAGGAAAAAACATATAAGGTTATTGCAGTTTTCATCACAGTCTAGTACCTCAGGCACTTTTCTGCTCTCAACCACTAGATATCCTGCTTGTCTTTGAAGCTCCACAAATAAAAGGTCAAGCAGAGAAGCGAGTCAGCTGAGGGAACCACTTCCAGCACAGAGAAGTGTCTCTGGAGAAGACAGAGGAGACAGTAAGAAGCCTGATATACAGGACATTTGTTGTCAGGTGATCAGAGTAATCTGTAAATCAATGCTATGTGCTCTGTCGTCCCATAAAAACACTTTTCTGTATCTCAAAGGAGTGGCAGGAAGCAAAGGCATCTTAAGTTTGTTATTTCCCTGGCAGGGGAGTGGAGTGAAAACTTAAAAGTACTCTTCCGGTTTCCAGATTACATATCTGTTTAAGTAGTTGAAAGGACATTAAAAAAACAAACAAACAAAAAAAACCCACAAAAAAACCCCCAACCAGCAAAACCCCAGAGCGATTGATCTTGCTAACAGAAGAGCTCTTTCCCAAACCAAGAAGAATTTTAATAAACCCAAAAATCAGTGTAATATTCAATTTTTCTGTTGGGAACTAACAACTAAGAGCTAAAAGGCAGTCACCTGTCCCCTAACTCACACATACTTTCCTGCAAACCCTACACGAGGACAGCACCTAATGAGAAATGCTATGGAGACATAAACCAAAAGCAGGTGAAATGAAGAATGCAATCTTTACACATAAGAATGTGTTCTACAGTAGAAATGCAGTCATAGCAATAGAAGAGTCATTTGCTGACGATTTTTGAAAATATTATAGGATTTTAAAGGTTTTAATCACTTTTGAATGTTCTTACCAGATATAAAATAGTCAGGAATTCTATATGCATCATCTTATTAACAAAATGTATCCAACTACTATACACTTTAAGAACAGGTAAATAATATGACAGAAACATTCCCCACACCAACACTTAAATTACAATTTTATCGTATATCCCATATTTGGGGACACGTATCAGAACAACTGCCCAAAAGATGGAAGCAGTCAAGAAAAGCTCTAAATACTTAATTCCAGACCTCCCATGCTATGTTAATTTAAAATAGTGCAGTATCATGTTTTTTATTTTCTAAATAAAGAAATTTTGGGCTCAGAAATGATAAGACTTTTACAGCAGTTCTAAAACAAAATCCATGCTGTGCCCACTCTTTCATCCGCAGTCTCACCAGCATCAAAATTACATTCCCATTTTCATAGAGTAACAGAATGGTTAAGAGCTGGAAGAGACCTTGAAGAGCACCTAGATCAACCTGCCATGGGCAGGGACACCTCCCACTAGATCAGGCTGCTCAAAGCCCCATCCAGTCTGGTCTTGAACACTTCCAGGGATGAGATATCCACAGCTTCTCTGGGCAACCTGTTCCAGTGTCTCACCACCCTCACAGGAAAGAATTTCTTCTTGATATCTAAACTAAATCTATCCTCTTCCAGTTTAAAACCACTACCTCTTGTCCTATCACTGTACTCCCTGATAAAGAGTCCCTCCCCATCTCTCCTGTAGCCCCCTTTAAGTACTGGAAGTCTGCTATAAGGTCTCCCTAGAGCCTTCTCTTCTCCAGGCAGAACAGCCCCAACTCTCAGCCTGTCTTCATAGAAGAGGTGCTCCAGCCTTCTGATCATCTCCGTGCCCCACCTCTGAACCTGCTCTAAGAGGTCCATGTCCTCCTTATGCTGGGGGCCCCAGAGCTGGACACAGAACTCTAGGTGGGGTCTCACAAGAGTGGAGAAGAGGAGCAGAATCACCTCCCTCGACCTGCTGGCCAAGTTTCTTTTGAATTTCACTGCAGACCCAGCATATCTAACCTCCATTTATTTATTTTGCCTGAAAACATCACTCATCTTCCAAACTTCAGGTTTGGAAAAGGGGTGAATGAAGTGTGAGAAATTTCTCAATGTAATGTTTAGATCACCAAACTATTCATAAAAAGGCTCAAAAAAATCTTACACTTCAAATAAAACACAGAAGGGAAGATAAGCAAAAGAGCAGCTTTCCTGTACTACCTCAAGTCAGCTTAGACAACAAAAATTCTTAAGGAGAAATTCTCAAGAACCCAAACTTAAAAATTAGGAAATGCATATGCTAGACTTACAAAAATAACTACAGAGGAGATCATCCTCTGTAGCATTCCAAACAAAACCATCTAAAACTAATTTATCTGATCTCAGGTACAGGACTGCTCCTACTGCAGTCATTTAGTGAGACAAGATCTTTGTCAATTTTTAGGTCATATTTAGAAAAATAAAGTCACTGCCGGTTAACTGAAGTTCTTTGAGTTTAAAACCAAATCTATTTAAGTTTATGTATTACTTTCTCTTGGAATAGAAAATAAAATTCAGCTTCCAAAAATACAAATAGGTAAAGTTTAGTTCCATTTACAGCTACTTCCAAAATAAAATCAATGTTCATGGAGGAAAGAGACACATACTCAAATACTCTTTAAACAAGAAACAAGGACAGGAACAGAAACACCTAGACAAAACTACATGAAAAGATGATACTTGTAAATCACAGACAATCTTAGATTTAAAACTGTAACAAGATTAACAGTATTTATATCTACTTTCTAGATTCTACTGAATCTTACCACTCTAAGTTACAAAAGTTTAATATAATATAAGAACAGCCATAAAAGTTTCTTTCACTTTTACAATACATACCAATACAGAATATCACCACTATATCTGATCTTCACAAAGGCAGAATCAGTAATAAATACTCATTTTTATAGTACTTTTTATCTTCTTAGCTTTAAAGAAAAAATAAAAAGACAACCTCAAAACTGCCAGCCTAATTACAGGATGAATACTGAACTCATGCTTCTAGTCATATGATTCCAAACATTCAGGGCATTGACTTTAGTTTGCATAAAGTATTCAAAACTACTTCATCTCCACTCTCTAAAACGTCTTAACCACTAAGGCTACGGCTACCCATAGTTGTGACAGCTGAAGACTTCTAGCACCTGGCACAAAGGCACTAGCAATCCAGCAAGCTACTAATGCAAATACTTTTTAATTGCTTTCAACCAAAACTGGCTGGATTAGCTGCAAATTCAGATTTAAATTTACTAAACTGACCCCATTTATTGAAACGTTAGAAAAAATCCTGCTATCAGAATTGAAGAGTAGTCTCCCACACAGGCACAGTAATAAGCAGCTACATCAGTGGTTCAGTCCTTAAGGAGTATTTAGTTAACAATTTAAAAAGAAAAAAAATAAAAAGAGAGAAGCTAAGAACATAATCCCTCCGCGCGAATCTGAACTAAATATAAAAGCAAACACAAATCAAAAGCTTAAGCTTCACAAGTGAGTACTGATCCTTAGCCAAGTCATGGTAAACAACCGTGTCCATTGCTGCTGCTTTGGAGCAAGCCTAAAATACACATAAGATATAGTATTAGTTTCTAAACTAACGGGTCAGTACCTATAGCTGCAAATATTGTGTTCAAGAAAGAGATGGAGAGTCCCCTTAGCGAAAAAATCTCCGGTATTCCTTCTGTGACCATATTCAGATGAGAATAACACTGAAATTCATTAAAATATGAATGGTCATTTACCATGAAAGGTAAAACCCATACTCCTCTTGTGAAGGGCAGGAACTATGACTGTAGGTTCCTTTGCAGACAAGGTAACTTTTGCCTGTTGAGTCTTTGGCCATGATGCTCATTTTCTATTTAATGAAAAGACACAGCACCAGTGTGCAACCTTCTCTTTACAGTTTATAAAGGATTTTGCTTCTTTTTCATGTTGATTTATGTTGCAGTCATCTGAGGGTTACACAAATAATGGCGTAGAGCTTTTACACACCACCAGAATGACCAGAAGTCTTGTTATTCATACTTTATCTTTTGAGCAAAATGCACTGAACAGTCTTAGCTATGTGCACAGATTCATAAATTCAGGGTCATACCTGACTTGCGTATCTTTCAGATTATTTCATTCAAGTTCAATACATTTGTATCTGAGTGATCTGAAAATACTCAAGGAATGAAAAGGAAACTTTATACTAAAGGCAGTAAGAAAGCATTATAGAAAAGAGGCTCTGCAAGCCAAGACAAAGAGCATATGAGAGCATATACTCCAGCTGAAAGAGAAACACATGAAAGGTACTCATTCTTGACAAGCAAAATTAGAATCAGGACTGTAAAACTGGAATCTGAAAAAACACCACTACGCCCAGTTTAACCCTAAGCATCTTCTAGGTAACTGCAGCCACTACAGATTTTTAAGGTCCTTGTACTGAATTCCAGCGTCTTTATAAGAAGAAGATCAAGAAAAAAACCAACCTACAGATCTCTCCAAAATACAGCTGAGGCATACGACCACTGCTTATAAAATCATGTGGGGACACCGCGTGGTTCCTGTTTACTTACTCTCCCTACTACTGACTTTCAGACTCCAGAGAAGTGAAGAAAATACCAGCTAATGAGGAACCCACTCGCTGTACTTGGATTAGAAATGACAAGTCTTTGGTCACCAAAAACTAAAAAAGGCTGGGGGCTCTTCTTGCTATGTGTAACAAACACATAAACTGACAGATGTACTATGTAGAGCTACTCACACCTCAAGGCTTGGAGTCCTGACAATAGGCCGGCTCTTTTTCTTCCTCTGAATCCTCTCAAGCAGCAGAGTTAAAGCAGTAAGGTAAGGAAGGAGTGATCTGCAATCAACACCTGTATCTGGCTCATAGCTGACCCACTTGGCTCGACTAGACAGAAGACACCTCTTTCGTAAATATGGCATATCCAACCATTACTGACCGCCATTCTGGTCTTCTTCAAATGATGAAATAAATAGATCTGTTAAGAGAGACCTGTGAACCTCTGATGTCAATAAATAAGACTATTAACAGCTTGTTTCTGCTTTTTAATAGAAACATATACATCAACCAAAGGAGATTAGAAACAAACAAACAAAACCACAAAAAAAAACAAAACACAGAGAAGCCTTAGATGCACAAACACCACCAGAAGTGAAGCATTCACTAAATCAAAGTGTGTTAGCAGTTCTGAGTGCACAGTGAGTTCCCCCTCACTTGAATATTCTTTTCTCCAGCTGTAAAACTAAGTTGGCTGGTTGGTGAGTACAACTACTAAGCTTTTGTGTACTTTGCCAGGGTCTACACATGGTAGACAAGTTTCTGGCAGGAGAGTCTGGAGGCAAATTATTGCTGTTAAACAGTAGTATCAAGTTGAAAGCAAGAATCAAGGTGAATATTTTATGAGGAAAAAAAAGGAAGTGGCTTTGTGGGAGATTTTTAATTTTGAAAATTACAGAAAAGATTCAGCAATACTTTACTAAAAGGCTTCTAGTTAGCAGAGTTAACACAAGGTCAGTTATCTTAAAGGGGTTACGTAACCACAGAGATGAGAACGGTTCGCTGGGTTCATAAATCAAATTTATTAAAAATAATCCATCCTCTACCTATCCAAAGAACCAAAAGGTTTTTCAAAATTTGTTAGAGGGGAATAAACATTCAGAGTTTTGTGACTGTGGTGATAACATGAATACTCAGTGCACAGGTTGTCAGGTCTCCTCAAGGGTTCTACAGCCTTATCAGCTTTGTTGTTTAAGTTAAAAGAATATTCGTGTCTCAGTACAAAACAAAAGAAAACTGTTAAGTCTGTAGGACTACTAATAATTTTAAGTGTTTACTCATTCTTGTAGTATTCCACATAAGAACAAAAGTTTTCTGCATGACAAACAGCAAAAAGATAAATAATAATTTTAAAAAATCTTCAGTTTTATTTCCTGGAGATACTCCCTTTGGGAATTTGTAGATTCACTTTGCAGAATTAGAAAATGAGCATGTTTGGAAGCATAAGGAGTAATGCTTTTTTTTTTTTTTCCCCCAACACATATACAAAAGACAAATTAATAACAGAAACCTCAGGGGAAAAGCTGCAGTAGATCAAGAACTGCAGATAACACATCAAAAAACAACAAATCTGGCAGAGAACACTAATTTGCAGATAAGAGTGGAAGGAATTCAAACACAAACTTATCTTTCAGGAAAACGAGTATCTGAATTTTAACTGGCAGGATGTCAAAATATTAAATCACCTCAGTAGCTCTACCTGTAATTTAAACATATTACTAAAGTAAAATTACATTTTTACTATTTCAATTAGGAAATGTTTCTTCATTATACTGTACTGCAGTATAAACACACAAAACGGACATTTGAGTACTTCCTTTCTCATGAACTTTTAAGAGAGATTTATCAAAATATACCAAAAATAAGAAAAAAAAATGTAACAGCAAAGGTTATCAAAGAGTATGTGCTTTAGGACTGAATTTAACTCAGTTTTTCATTTACTGTTCCTCCTTACCCTCTGTACCCTCTGTAAATACAGAGTCTACACCTGTAACTGGAAAGCCTAAGCAAAATGCTTAACAAAAAAGATGAATATCTAGGAAGTTCAAGAATGTCTAGGAAATAACTGACTAGACTATATGTAAGTCACTAAAAATAACCACTGGTACCCACTGTGAAGTTATAAATTCTCTTCTTTCCATTCATTTTCAGTAGTACATATTCCAGATTACTAACTATATAATACAAATATGGATAATCCAGATGTAAACAGATTTACAACTATTTTAACAGCTTTGTCTAGAATCCTTTCTACCACGCAGGAAACCCAGGAACTACTTTGCCAACTCTCTTCTCTCTGATAGTGACAGGCATTATCAGCTCATTAAATGTAACCACCATCTCAACTTTTTATGTTGATTTTTCAGTTTATATCTTTTTAATGCAGAGCACACGTCTCAGTAAACATTATTTTTACAGTTTGTTTACAACCCTTTTATTGGAGTCAATTTATATGAGTGTGGTTTTGTCTAAAAATAATTTTCTCAGATAATTTTATAAAGTCTTCTGAATTTCAAAAACAAGTTTCAAGTTAAACAGATATAAAAATTTATAATTGTCAACTTTCTAATATTCCGAGCATCTTCAGTTCCCGAAGTCTGGCATATGAACAAGCACAAAGTACTATGCAGCACGGCCTGGAGCTGCATCCCTCGTTTGTGAGCTCAGGTGAAAGGACAGCCTGACACCTGAACAGCTTTAGGAAGCCAGCCAACATGGAACCCACACTTCCAGATTATGGTATAAGGGAAACACTGATACAAGGAACACAGAATGGGGAACTTGCTCTCGGAGCATGAAGGTATAAAGTTAAACTCTTAGTTTGGGAAAAATGAGCAGGGAGGGCATACAAGAAGTAACATGAGCACAGCCACTGCTGCCCGCCTTCGGACATCACTGGGTTACTGGTGTTGCCAAGGAGGTGCCCAAAAAAGAAGTCTATGAACACGCAACCTAGAGTTTGAGAATTAGGAAATGAACACTTCAAACAACTCAAACTGGCACTATCGTTCCTGGCACAAATCTCTTCTATTCCCCTTTTTTTTATTATGACCAAGTTAAAAATATCCCTACTGCCAAATTATTATAACACTTTACCCTGAAAACTTGATCTGCAAAGTAACACCTATCCACACACATATGAAGTCACTTAAATGAGGGGAGGGAAAAAAATTTTGAATATTCCTAGAATGCCTTTTGGCAGTGCTTGTGAACTTGTAAGAGCAGTCCCAGCTTTAGCACTTAGATTCAAAGAACGCAACTCTACTGTTCAAATACCAAGACGAGACACACACACCCCCCAAAGAGCCCCCAAACCCACAAAACAAAGTTGGGGAAAAAGAGCTAGAGTGTATGGGAGAGCGTATATTTTGCAGCTAGACTCAGCTGTTCATAAAAAAACCAGCGCACAGTTGGTTCTCTGAAACATCAGTTTGTGAGAAACATTAGGTGTGCAATAGACCACAAGAGGAAATACAAACAGCCACGAGAGAAAAAAGGAAGGCAAACTCATAAAATAAAGTGGCTCAGAGCAATGCAGTCATGAAGAGCAAAGACCAACAGCTTCAAGGCTTTCCTGGTTGAGGATTTGGATAGGCTCATTCTTATTACAAGTCAATACTAGGCACGCAAGAGAGAAGACATATTCCCCAGGATTACTCTAACTTGCAAGTACAGACCACAGGAGAACAGTGGTATTGTAAACCACTCACAGACAGGATGCCGTACAGATTTGGGCAAGACAGCTTTGGGAATCATATAACAAGGAAAATGTATGTCTAGAAATACTGCAACATACATTGTGAATGACACCTACTATTGTCAAGCAAAGATTTTTTTAGGACTGACATACCAATACTAAACAGAAGCAAACAAGAAACAAGCTCCATTTTTCTGGGCACTATATGCCTTTTATTTTCACAGGTGTTGCAGAGAGATGCAAAGTCATTTTTTTTTAAGCTGTGAGTTTCAAGCTACCTGCAGTTTTCCCACAGCAGAACTGCTTCCCATTTTGACAATTCAGAGTACTGAGTGGCAAGTTTACACCTGCTTGTCAACCAAAGAGAGAAGACATCAAATGTAAAAAACGATAGCGAGAGCTGGTGAATTCTCTTGGGGCGTTTCCTATAGTGCATGAATGATTTTTTTTTAAGTTTACATTATAGCGTATTAAAATTTCCTTAAATAGAGTATTGATAACTATCTGCTTTCAAATCTGTCATGCAAACATGTCCTTCATTCAAATTGCTGTTTTTTCAAAGAAGTATCTATGTTGCCAAGGGATACAGCACATAAAACCCTTCACAGGTCCACCAAGAAGAAAAGCATCTGAACGCAAAAAGTAGCAATACACCTGGCACTTAAATAATCATGAACTTAATTTCTTTCACAAACTCTGCACCATAAACTTCAGTGGTCCAACAACCTCAAAAAGGAGGTGCAAGTTCTAGATCCCAAATAGCTACCATTTCGGAATGTCATTCCAAAAACAAATTTTTAAGTGTCTAGTCCAACACAATTTAGCACCAGAAACATTTTAATTTGCTTTTGAGGCCTTGTCTTACCTAATTCAGTACTTTAAAGTGTGACATAGCAAATTTACCACTTAATACTACCAGCACATGATTTTCCACTGTCACACTTGCTGCTGTTGGTTTTAGGTGAGAATCGACACATACTTGTTTTACAGTCAGCTCCGCGTTTCTGGATAGGGAAAGGAAGGATTTTGGACAAGTAGGGAAGATAATATGAAAGAATGCAGTCAATCTTCGGTTTTAACCTCGCGGACCTGCACCTTCCTCATTTAATTAAGAGGCTCCAAGAAGAGCCCATGATCTCCCTCTCTTGTGTAACAGCAGCCTTACTAACCAAAGCCGTGAGCCGATATAAAGTGAGCAACTCAAGCGGAATAACGCTCCTAACGCTGTTTACGCGGGGAGGAGACTCTGCATCCTCCAACCTGCAGAGCCCCCGCTTTTCCCTATGCGAACGCGCGGTGCCACACCGAAACCTGGGGACGAGGTGACAGGCTGTGTAAACACGCGGGTGGCTCCCCCTCAGCCCGGCCTCTCCCGTTTCGGGGGAGGAGGAGGCCAGGTAAGCTGAGGGGCCCGTCAGGAACCACCATTTCTGCCCCTTCCCGCCTGCCGCCCGCAGGACGAGGCGCTCTCTCGCTGAGGAGGACCGTGAGGCGGGGGCCGTGAGGCGGGGGCCGTGAGGCGGGGGCCATCTCTCCCCTCCTCCCCCCTCGACCCCAGCCGGAGCCGCAGCCGCCGCCACGGCCTCCTTCACTCCGACGCCCCTCCTCGTCACCTGGCGG
>JAHREE010000245.1:13761521-13809790 GCA_033628505.1 Tringa tobata
GGTAAGGCGAGAGGCGGCCCTTTCCGTGAGGGCGGGTGGCGGGGCCGGGTGGCAGCTCGCCGCCGCGCAAGAGCGGGCGTTGGCGGGGGAGTAGGAGCTCCCCGTGCTCGGGAAAGGTTTCCCGGGTGAAACAGTTTCTCCCGGTGAGGAGATGGCTTGGGATCGCGGCGGCGTTTGGCTCCTGGCCGAAGCGGGAGGTGCCCGGGCGCTCCGAGAGCGGGCCCGCAGAGCCTGAAAAGCGTGGCTGCTGGGCGGGCCTTAGGGTTTGAGGAACCCGCAACAATTCCTTGTCGTTCAGGCAATTATTCTGTCACCTGGTGATCCCCGGGAAGGGGAATCGAGGGAAAAAATAAAACCAAGGAAACCCGAGGGCTGAAATATAAACAGATGTAATAGAATAAAGCATAATTAACATTAATTAACTTAATAATACTAAAGAAGCAGTATTTATCCCCGTACCAATATAAAATACCTGAGGATTGCGCTCAGCCAGGACAGCAGGTGAAACGCAGGTACTGGGCTGAGGGTGACTCCCATGTGCCGGCGCCCGGGCGCGGGGCATTTCAGCGCCTCCCCAGGGGCTGGTGAGGCCTTTCCTTAACGTACAGTGACGGAACAAAGGTTCCAGAAAAATGCTGTGGCACGTTTGGTGGTTTGGTTTTTTTTCTCAAGGAAAAACGATGGAATACCCACGGCTCGTTTCCGCAAAAGGCCGACACCAGTGGGCGCGTAGAGAATGACTGAACCTACGCAGTTCAAACCAGACCGAAAAGGAATGTTCTAAATTACCACCCCGTGCCCCTGTCCTGGTTTGAGGTAAAACAACCGACTTTCTGTTCAGCAGTTGCCCAAACCACAGCAGCTCCCGCCAACACGCAGCAGAGGCGCAGCAGCCCCGCCGCACCGGACGCGCTCCCTTCCTCCTGCAAATCCGTGCCCGGGGAATGCACGTCCCGCCGATGGCAGAGGCACCGGCAAGCATTCACACCCGTTTCATTTAGTAATTTTTTCCCCCCAAAACGCAGAGAAGCGCCGCGGGGAGTCCGGAGCCCCGCCCCCCGGTCGTCACGTGACCTCCCCGCCCGCGCGTTACCACGGTGAAGCACCGCTAACGCGGGGGGGGGCGGTCAAAGCGAACTCGCCGCCTCGCCCAATGGGAGCCGAGCCGCGGGGCGGACCCGCCAATAAGGGCTGAGGGGGCGGGCCCGAGGCCGGGTTGAGCGGCCGTGGCAGCGGCGGGCGCAGCGGGGAGGTATGCTGGCCTGGGGGCGAGGCGGGCGGGGCCGCCCTTCTGCGGGGTAGGCAGCGGCAGCCGCCGCCGCTAGCGGGGCTAGGCCGGTGGCGGATTGCTTCTCGCTTCCCTCAGTCGTCCTGAGGCGGGGGAGCCCCCGGCCGCGCCTCTCACCCTGGCGCAGGTCTTGTCCCACCTGTGCGGGGGTGGCGGCCTGGTGGGGCCCGGCTGAGGAGCGCGGCCCGGCCCGCCGCCGGGCCTGGGGGCATAGCCTGCCGCTGGGCTGGGGCCGGCGGGTACCGCGCCGTACCGCTTTCTGTCCGCCCGGTCGTGGCCTGGCCGTGCGGTTCGGGTTTGTTGCCTCAGCTTCTCGGCGCCCCAGCCGTGGGTCGGGCTGGGACTCGTGCCCTGGCGCGAGCCGCTGCCGTGCGTGTCCGCGATGGGTAAAATGACTTCTGGCCCGGGGCTTGGAAAGCCAACGCCCTGTCAGCCCCGAGATCTGCTCTCGAGACCCGCATTGCCCGTGCTGTGGGTAAAAATAAGCCTTCATACAAAATTATATGCCCTTTCTGACTGAACTGTACCTCCTTGCCCACAGGCTGGTTACTGGTCATTTATCTGCGCACAGAACAGTGTGCAGCGGCAGATGTAATCTGGCTGGTTTACCTGCAGTACAGCATAGCTTGTCTCATAAAGAAAGCAGGACTAGGAAGAGAACTTAGTAAAGCTATGTGAACATAAAATTGTGTCGCACCTGCTACGTTTTATCATTGCGCAGAAGAAAGTACTGATGTTAATACTGAGTCTTTTTTAGAAGTGCGACTTCACACTAAACTTACCTTTCCATACTTCAAGGCAAAAAAAAAAAACAAAACAACAAACCCACTAAGCCATTGCAGGCCTGTTGTTTTCAGTGTTTTCTTTCCTGGCAGCTATCCTTAGTCCCGGTTGTTTTCCCATCTCCTGTTTTACAGAAAAGATTACTTCAGTTCTTTTGTGTTTTGTCTTGCTATACTAATCAAGTTTATTCATTTCAGTCTGCTTCCATATATCTTCCTGAGACTAGTAGCATTGTGTTTGGTGCATGGTAATTGACAAAAAAATGATCCCAAATCAGGAAGAAGAGCCTCACCTGATATGTGTGTGAAGTATGGGTCTAAGCTAGTAGGGTCTCCTCTTGTAAGGAAGCTGGATACAGCAAAGCATAAATGCTGTTGGTGCTCTCAAGTGAGACTTGGATGCAAAAAAGCTTAGGAACCTTTTGGCTTTTTTGGCTTATAGAAGCTTCCTCAGGGCTGTGGAAGTTCTTTCTGCTGTGGAAAAGATGACCATGAGTCTACCATGAGTTTGTTTTGATGTTTATCCCTTTGATCTTTGTTTCGTCAATTTGCTTGTTGTTCTGACACTTCTCTACATTGCTATACCTTCCACATACAGTTCACTAGCGTCTGATTTTTACCAAAGTGTTTTTTAATATAGGACCTTAAGCACCGTAACATTCAACTAACTAATCTGTTTAATCTCAAAAGGTAGCCTTGGTGGTCAGATAGTGTACTAAAAATACTGATTTGCACCATTTTGTAATGAAATTATTTCTGTGCAAGATGGAAAAATAAATTATCTTATGTTTTCAGTCAGAATTAAGGTTGCACCTTTCTATATTGAATAATGGTTCTGAACTTCACGGGGATCTCTTTGGATTCAGTCCACTTTTGGCTTCGTTATAGTGACTAACTTCCAAAATACTGAATTTAATGCTGCTTAAGAAACAACATGTAGGAATTTTATTTCCCCATGCTATCATAGTTCTTCCAAGTAAAATTGAATGAAAGATTATTAACTAGGTGCTATAGCTCTGTACGATGTTTGCATGCCAGCTGAATCAGAAGTTATGGCACTGACTACTTGCTTTATTTAAAGATAAAACACATGCATTTTTTATACTGTTTGTCAAGAGGAAAGATTAAACCGATTGTAACAATGCAACCGTTTTTCTACACCAAGTGAGCCAACTGTACCAAAATGGAATTGAGACTAAGAGTCTAAGGGACTAGATGGTTTACAGAAAAGCTACAAAGTATGTGATGCAACCGAGACAAATGGGTTGACATTTGCAATAAAAAAAAATGTAGTATGACCTGGCAGGCTGGATGACTAAGTACAACTAACTATATCTGTTCTGTGGTTTTTTTGCCTAGTACTTGGCTAAAGATGCCTTAAGAAGATAACTATGGATAAATATATTAAAGTGAGAAAGATTGGAGAAGGATCCTTTGGGAAAGCAATTCTTGTCAAAGCTAAAGAAAATGGGCAACAGTATGTTATTAAAGAAATAAACATCTCTAAGGTGAGTGATTATTATTAATTACTGATTCATTCTTTTTGTGTTCCTGCTCTCAAAAATCATTGTTTTCTTTCAAAAGATGTCAAATAAGGAGAGAGAAGAATCAAGGAGAGAAGTTGCTGTGTTGGCTAACATGAAACATCCAAATATTGTCCTGTATAGGGAGTCATTTGAAGGTAAGATTGATTAGTACAGTAGAAGCTGAAGTAATAAAAGTGACTGTCTGTGCGCTACTTATTGCAAGTAGTTTAAAAGTCAGTGTGTTTTCTCTCTTTAATCAGTATTTTTCATACCTTTATTACTTGCTTCAGTTTTTTTTGGTTGTATTTTTTTCACAATTCCCCTGCACATTTAAAATTAATAGTAATTAAAAAAAACCCACACAACAATTAAACAGAAGTGTTCATGTCTCTTCCTTACATGCATCAGTTTTGATTGATGCTTAAAAAAAGGGTTATGTTCTCTTGTGTCCGGAGTATGTCTCCTTGAATACTTGTGTATCAACCAACAATTTGAATGCTTGTGCATGTTAAATATGAGTATGGTCTAAATTTGGGTATTGATAACCTAGCAAGAGCAATTTTATCTCAAGATCTGTTCTCCTAAAATGCAATCTTCAGTAATTATAATCATATAATTGCTTTCAGAGCTGGAAAAATAGATGGGACTGTTTGCTTCATCAAGCTATGAAGGAAGGAGAAATAAATTCCACGTTGTTTTCACAGAGAATGTCTTGGGAGATGAGGAGAATAGATAAAAGATTCTAAGAGCCTATTATATAGATTAAAATACTATTGAAAAACCTAAATATTATTTGAGATACTGTTTAGGAACACTGGTCTTTTCTCCTTTCCTTCCTTTTTTTGCTGACTTTCATATGTATTTTGGGGGCTTTTTTTATCTATTAATTAAACTATAATTTTGTGCCATAGTCATGTTGCACAGCCATAGTCCTCTGATTTATAAATCCATGCTTCTGTCTTCTCTGTAATAGAGGCCTGTTCTTTAAGTCTGTTTTTTTTCTTTTTTCTTCTTACAAGGTAGATCCTGTAATCTGTAGTTCACAAGACTTCATGTTTCATCTTTGTTGCTAAAGCACATTGACTTTGAACATACTGATTTGGTTTATAAAAGAGAATTATTTCAGCAACAGGTCTGTAAGAAATCCAGGCTCCTACAATAATTTTTAAAAATAATACCAATTATAAAGCTTAACCAAGATACAAACAGCTCTAAGCAGAAAAGAAAAAACCTGGGTTTGATGTTTTGAAAGACAAATTGCAGAAGCATTCTGTGGGAGTGAAGTTTTAGCCAATATGTGATGATTTAATTAATTTTTGATTCTAGAGTGCTATGACTAACTCTTTCATAAAATAAGAGTTTTTCTTTTGAGCAGCATGTGATTGATTTTATGCATTTATTCAGCTCTTCTCAAAATCATGTCTAATACATGAGTAGTATAGTTCTTGTGGTTTTGGTAACTTGCAATGTACTTCTGCCTAATCTCTTTTTTCATGAGTAACTGGAAAAGATTGCATTGGGGAACAAAACCATAACTTTGTATGAAATGTATTATGTATACCTCCTAATGGAAACTCACAGAGGATTTCTGGAAGTCTCCCCAAATTTCATTAAAAAATGGGAAAATAATTGTTTCCATCTGTCATTCTCTGCTGGAAGTTTTATTACTGTTCTTCAGGCTCTGAAATGAACTGTATTTCTGATATGAGAGCTGATGATTGTCACTTTCTTGAACTTAGTGCAAGTAATACCTTGACCAGGTAAAACTCCAAGAAATAATTGGGCAAATAGAAACAACTAAATTAGAACTAAAGACCTCTATTTTTAGAGTAGAAAATCTCTAGGATGTTTAGAAGCAGGTTGAAAAATAGTTTTATATTGCATTTGTAAAGTGACTTGTTTAATTTCATAGTGGTTTTGAAACCTGTTTTGGGGCATTGATTCAGCAGATGTCACTTTGTTCTCTCTGTATCAAAACAGTTACCAGAAATAGCAAACTGAAGTTGTGAAACTCAAAATAGTAAAAAAGCTGGAAGTTTGAAAAAAAGGGGCTAATAAAGGATATCTGAAGCTGCATGTGAAAAAGTTAAATTTTTTTGTTGCTTTTTCTGTGACTGCAGTGAAGATATTCAGCAACTTATGTTAATGATTGGTTTTGTTTTTTTCTCTTTTTGAAATAATTTGTGTTTTCATTTACAGAAAATGGCTGTCTCTACATAGTGATGGATTACTGTGAAGGAGGAGACCTATTTAAAAAAATAAATGCCCAGAAAGGAATTTTATTCTCTGAAGATCAGGTAAGAGCAAACTGCAGTGTTTTGCTGCATGATACTTCTTCATGAGCTTTAAATTATTTTGTTTCTCTTTGGTAGATGTGGTTTTCACTGAATTTTTTGGAGTTGGAAGGGACCATAGAGATCATCTATTTCAACTCCCCTGCTGAAGCAGGTTGCTTAATCTAAAAGGAGGTTCTCAAATTGTGATTCTCATTGCCATCAGTCACAGTAGCATCTTAAAAAGACTCTTTTTCCAGATGGGAGAGGATTTTATATACAGATTTGATTAAATTAAGTTAAAATAGATTATGTAGCATTCAATTTTTTGGTTAAAACTGACATATCTTTCCTTGCTTAAAAATTCTTTCTATGCTTTTATGCCCGCATTCCATGGGATCTCAATTTACCTGTGGTTGGAAAGGCTTAATAGTGTATTAGGTCTATTCATGGTATTTAGAATAGGGTAATCATAAAACTTTTTAGATGTAATTTGTAAAACTCTTCAGTTTTCTAACTTGGGATCACCTTTACAAGAAAAACTTAAAACAGAAAAGTGAAAATTACACCATGCATTATACTGTAATTTTTGCATGTATGTACCTCTAAGTTGGGAATGTGAAACCACATGGAAAAAGCTTATACATGGAAAAGTCCTTGCAGTTAGTCCCTCTTTATATTGTGTTCTTTTTTTTTTTTTTTTTAGATTTATAAAGGAGTTTTGTTGGTAATCATTGAGTTATGTGCTGTTTGTTGCTTTTCTCATTGAAATCCACTTTGTACTATGTACTATTTTTCTTTTTAAGGTAAAATACATAGAATTACTGGATAAGTTTTTCTGTAAACATCAGTATAGCTTTTTAGACTCTTGGTTAATTACCTGACTGCAAGAAGACTTGTTGTATTGGTTACAGCAAAAGTATAATCTTTGAGATGCAAGTTCCAGGTCTTAAACATTTTAGGTAATCAGATTCATATTGCGTACTTTTGTCACATTTTAATATGTAACAGAACTAGGCTTAATACTAATCTGGGTAATAGGCATCTTTCATTTAAAAGTTTGCATTATAGTGACAGTACTGTTACGTTTTTAATTATTTTATGGTATAAATGAAGACAGGTTTGTGGCAAGAGGGGAAAATCTGTAGTTACAATTATAAAACGGATTTGATAATATCTTCAGTTACATAACCGGGGAAACTTTCAGATAAATAACAGTGCTGATGTTGCATTTTCTTTTATGCATAGATTCTGGATTGGTTTGTACAAATCTGTTTAGCACTAAAACACATACATGATAGAAAAATCTTGCATCGGGACATAAAGTCACAGGTATGTAGGTAATTATTTTTTAACTGAATTTACTTCCAAAGTGATTACGTATGTATCTTGCTACTGTAAGTTGGCAAATGATGGAAAATAGTCTTTTTACATAAACACTTCTAATACTGGACACATTTTTTTTTTTTCTTCAGAATTGTCAGGATGAGGTTAATATGATATATGTACAAAGATGAGGCTATTTGCTGCTACTTGAGTATTACTCATATATTTGTGTGGGGAAAGAAAAGGTTATATTTTAGAATGTGTAATAGTGTTTTCTTTAATTTTGATGAAGTAGGACTAGAGTAAGTCTGGTGTTTCATAGTAGTCAATAATGCTACTGCTAGTGACTTCAGAGTGACTGAATGGTAGAAAACTTCATTCTTCTCAAAACATGTTGAGAGCAAAAAGTGTGCAATTGTATGAATGTTTTAATTAACAGACTTCTTAAAATTTCTATATCAAGAATATATTTTTAACCAAAGATGGAACAATACAGCTGGGAGACTTTGGGATCGCCAGAGTTCTTAACAGGTAACTCCTTTTTGATGCTGTTTTCTCTGACTTAGTCTAAATCGCTTTGATCTAGGAAAACACAATCTGTGCAGTTCACGTGAGTTAACTATTAACATTCATTCTTATTTTTTCCTTAGTACTGCTGAGTTGGCTCGCACTTGCATAGGAACGCCATACTATTTGTCGCCTGAAATATGTCAGAACAAACCTTACAACAATAAAAGGTACTAATAAGCATTTTATTAAACAGTTTTGGTAAGGAGAAGAAAGTGAGTTCTTTAGAAATCTGAAGCTGTTCTATTTAATGATGGTGAACAGCCATTAGTTCATCTCTTGCCCAAGAAGTTACTGACTCTCACTCTACAAGTCAGACCTTAGTAGGTCTGTGCAGTACAAAGCAATGTGATGCAGAGGTGTCTTAGCTAGATCTAGAACTCAGAGCATTAAGCTGTGTTCTTAATTATGGCTCTCTTTTTGCCTATCTACGTGCTAGTTATACTGCCTTAGTTTTATACAGTGTGAATGTGAAACTGTGTTAAGGATGAAATGACAAACATGTACATAGATAGGTGGCTCAGTTTGTTTTAGAATCATAGAATCATCTAGGTTGGAAGAGACCCTTGGGATCATCGAGTCCAAACATCTACCCTACTCTACAAAGTCCTCCCCTACACCATATCCCTCAGCACTCTCTTTTAGATAAGAGTCATACAGATACTTTACTTACATGATTGAGATTCTGGTGGTAGGTTGTATCTGGTAACGCTGTCCCTCATGTAATTTGTTAATGCCATTATCAAGTTAGTCTTAAGCTTCACTAAGCTGCTGCATCCATTGCTGTGAGTGCATTACACTAATTTCAGTTGGTTTCTTAAAAGACAAAAATTATAGCAGTTCCTTGTCCCTTAATTTCTCCCATGTGGGATTTATTATCCAATGGTATTCTAACCAAATATTGTAATCCTGTAATGATTGAGGGTAAGGCAAGTCAATGTCAAACAGTGTAAATTGACTTTAAGGCTTGTACTTGCTGGACTGGGTTGTGGTTTTTGGTTGTTTTTTTGTTTATTTAATTTGAAGACCTCACGTAAATGCATACATTTAAAGAAAAAAGCCTTTGTCCATATTTTGTCTGATTTTTCCAACTGGGGTTGTTCAGATGAAAAGTTCTGAATAGAATCTGGAGCCCAGATAACCCCATCTGGCTTGCAGGTTGGCTTTATTTTTGGTTGTTGAATTCTTCGTTTGCAGTTGTTTTGGTTTTTTTTTTTTTTTTGTTTGGGGGTTTTGTGGTTTGGGGAAGTGGAAGATAAAGGGAGCTTGTACTTACTCAAAATACAACCTTTTCCCTTTTTGAAAATAGACTATACAGTTATAAGTTACTTGGTGATGTTACACCTAGAACTGATTCTTAAGTATTTTCTCTCTGATTTAGTGATATCTGGGCCCTTGGTTGTGTTCTCTATGAAATGTGCACGCTTAAACATGCGGTGAGTTGGAACTTCTTGTTTCTTTAAAAGAGTAGTGTTTTCAAACAGGGCTTTTTCCTGATGTTACACAAATGTGTTTCAGTTGATGAAAAGCTCTCATGGTGACTGTTTAGAATTATCTTCAACATTTTAATCTTCTCTTCCTATACCAACAAACATTTTTCCATCTGTGCTTTGGTTCATGACAATCTCTCCAGAAATCTTAGCACTGTATATATATTTTTTTTCAATGTAAGTTTTTAATGAACAGTGTTAGCTGAAAAAATTGCTAGGTGCTACAACAAACTGTGAATGGTGTCCCTTTCTTTCCAAAATCTTGATGTTTGCATTGAAAGTCTGAATTTGGACTGTTGTTTTTTTGTGCAGATGGATTAATGCGTTTCTGTTTAAAACAGAAATAGATTTTAGAAAAAGCTCCCAACATGAGAGTTGCTTTTTGTGTGTGTTTGTTGTTTTGAAACATACATCTTAATCATTTGTTTTCCAGTTAGGAAGGGAAAAAGAAACATTTTTTGGTCTTGTTTTGGTTGTGGGTTTGTTGGGTTTTTTTGGTGTTGTGTGGCTCTTTTGGGTTTTTTTGTTTGTTTAATACTTCTTTTTATTAAAAGAAAAAATATGAAAACATGAAAATCAGAAGAAAAAATTCAAGGGGTAAGGATTTAATTTCATTTCAAGCTCTTGTAATTTCTTACTGCCTGGGTCTTTTCTGTGGCAGCAATGCTGGCAATCTTGGCTTTCTGAGAGTTGATGGCAGTAGGTTGTTTTCTATGAGCTGGGTGATATGTACTATTTTCTTTTTATTGTACAAAGGAATTGAAATGGTGTGCCCTGTCTCCTGACCTTAAACTGAAGTCTAAGCATTTCTTTGGATTTTACACGGAATGAGTGTGAATGCTTTACATTCTCTTATTTGAAATATGGCTTTGCTAAAAAGGGCAGAAGGCATGTGATGGTTGAAAGTGTTTGGGAGAGGAGCTCAAGCAGATAATTATATAATTATTTTATTCTTAATTATATATCATTGTCAGTCTAGATTTATGTAATTATTTTTTAGGAAAATTTATATCTCTGTAGTATGAAATATCTGTATTATGATGTGTGTATAATCAAAATACTTGGCATCAGGTTATTTTGAACTGCTGATATAAATTGTTGAGGGCCTTGAAAACTTGTTATATTTTATCTAGGCGAGGGAAGGTGTGTCAATTTTGTTTTCTCTCTTGATCTTTATATGCGGCCTTATGTGTGCACAGACAGTCAGTAGTATGTAGTAACTATTTTCTTTTTTGTGTGATGTAGTTTGAAGCTGGAAACATGAAGAACTTGGTACTGAAGATAATTTCTGGACCTTTCCCTCCTGTTTCTGTGCATTACTCCTATGACCTACGTAATCTGCTGTCACAGTTATTTAAAAGGAATCCTAGAAATAGACCATCAGTAAACTCCATATTGGAGAAAAACTTTATAGCCAAACGAGTTGAAAAGTTTCTCACACCGCAGGTATGAAGTTCATTTTAATTAAAACTTTACTAAAAAAATCATAGGACTTTTCTTTATTTTTATTTTAATGTTAGTATACTACATGACAAATTAGAGTAGTGGTATTCCCTAGAGCTTTTATAGAGATGCTTTCAGTTCAGGAAAAAAAATATTTGCTATGAACTCTAAAGAAAAATCTCAAATTGCTTAAGTACTTGGTCGTTTCCACAAACAAATTTAAATTGGCATTTTCTTAAGTGCATTATTTTGTGTGTTCATCTATGTAGCAAGGAATTACGAATGAGACATTGATTTGTTTAGATATGCATTTTTTTCATAAAATGATTCTGTGAATGATTTTAGCATCACTGCTTTATTGTATTTTTTCAATCCATTTTTTGTTTGGAATTTGGAGTGGCTTGAAAGCGTGTCCTATGAATTATTGCTAAGTCAATTAATCTTTAAATTTCTTGATGTTTAAATGTATCACATGTATATAACCTTGAAGTTGGTCACTATTATGTTTAGAATCTATTGATATCCTTTGACATCTATTCATGTCCTCTTAATATGAATCTAATCAAAAGAGATAAGATTAACAAGTGAATAATAGTATTGATATGATTTAAATAAATATAGACAGAGAAAAGATGTGAGGAAATGAATGCAAAAGGACAACTCACTAAGTATAAAGGATTCTGATAGATTCTAACTCGCAACTAAAGAAACTTCATGAGAAGGCCATATATAATGGAAATTTCAATTGTATATGAAATAGACTTTCAACTAATAATAGTTCAGATTAAAGTCACAATGAAAGTTAAGAATCGGATGTCTTTACAGATAATCTTATTTTACAACAGTAATGGTTTTATCTGATTTTATGTCCAGTAGCTAGAATGGGTATGAAATTTTTGATTTGGATTTAGTCAGGCAAAGTATAATTAGTAATAGACTACTACCAGATGAAGATACTAATTTCTCCTAGATTGAATAAGAATACTTGCACACAGTTTTTCCAACTGAATCACTAACATGTTTGACTTGGAGATGTTACCTAATCTTAAAACCAACAAAAAATCAGCACTTAGCACCTTTTACTAAATGTATTAATCACAGGTACATTTGTATTCAGTGCCTGGGGAGTTGTATAGGAACAAGGCAAGCCTACATGACACTACCCTATAATACTCTCCCAGCCTTCATCTTTTGTTGTCTCAGTTGCATCAGCTCACGAGTCATCTGCTTTGGCATTTAGTTGTCCTCAATAGATTTCTCTTCCGTGGGCTTATCTGATTTCTTCTTGAACCTGTATAACTTTTTATGATCGGTAAGAAATTTTACAGGTCTGCTACTTGTTGCAGAAAGCATCAACTTTGTTTATTCTAACCCTTCCTCCTTGTATTCAGTTGTACCCCACTTCTAATAATAATACGTAATAAACACATAATAAAATAGTAATACCAATATTATAGTTTGCTGCCCTTGTGTGTTTCTCTGCTTTCTCTGCAAAATTACATGTGGTATTCTAAACCTGTAAGATTGCCTCTCGGTCATCTTTTTATAGGCTGAAGAACAAGCTTATTTATTCTTTGTGCTGAAGCTTTTCAACACTTCTAATTATCCTTGCTGCTCTTTGAACCTTTTCCATTTCTACCACATGGTTTTTGAGGTGTTGGGTTCAGAGCTACATACAGTATTCAATATGATGGCCTTTTCATGTTTGAATGTTCTTTGTTTAGACTCTGATTTTTTTTTTTTTTTTTACTGCAGTAATGCTGTTTCCCATATTTTATTATGCCAATTTGATATGCTTGACAGCATGCCATATACGTTGTTCCTAGATATCCACATCTTCCTGTTTTGAAAAGGATAAACTAAAAACTGCAAACATTTCTGAAGGGCTATTTTTTCAACACAAGCTGTCTCAGTTTGAAGCGAGATTTGGCAACTGTACAGAAATCTAAAATGAACTATGCAGAAAACCATGTTGATGCTTACATTAACTTTCTTCTACATTTTAAGGTAGCTCATAAATGAGGCAACACATGCTACCCAGAAGTCAGACTAATTCCTTTCTTTTTTTTAATTATTTGAGTATTTATGACAAAAAATATTTGAAAATATTGAATCCAGCTTCACGTTAATGTTAGCAATACTAAATTGAATACATAAAGTTAAGTATTCATTTAAATTTTAGTTACAGTAAATACTATGAGTTAGATGCTTACTGGGAGTGGCACACTTCTCTGAAAAGGAGTTCTTTCTTGCTTCAGATATAAATACTGTTAGCTAATTCAACTTTTTGTTTAGCTTATTGCAGAAGAATTCAATCACAAAATATTTCAGAAGTTTGGACCACAGGCTGCACCAGGTAGGTAAGCATGTGAAGTGCTGATGCTTTCAGCTCTGGCACGATAATGTATGTAGCTTCGTTCTTTTATTGCCTTTGGTGTGTTCTTATACCTGATTTAGAAGCTTCAGGAAAAAAAGAGAGGGAAGCCATTTTCTGTTCTCTCCTGGGGAGCTGGATATATGCAGGGGGCAAATGATGCAAGTATAAAGTATGGTCTTGTAATATTTTAGGTGTACTTTTCCTCTTGCAGTATACTATGCCTCCAAAATTTAAGGAGACAGTGAAGACTGCAAGTACTGGAAATAACTTATGTTCTTACTGTGTTTTTATTTTTTCCCCCTTACTAATGACAAATGGATAATGAGAAATAACATTTTATTGTTTAAAAAAACAAAAAAAAACAAAACAAAAACATGTGGGATGTTTTGTTGGAGATTCTAGGATTAAGCCTTGACTTGAGCTCAGAGCTGTAGAATTTCTACTACTGGTACAAAATTAGATTGTGTTTCTCTTTGTCATGATAATCTTACCTTACTTCACTTTCCTGCATTATTTTATCTTTTTTTTTTTTTTCTTCCCCCTAGATTTCTTCCCCTTTCTTTATTTTATTTCCTTGTAATTCCTTGAAGCTGTGGCGAATGCTTTGGTGACTTTTCATAGTGGTGTGTAAGTGTTTTACTGCTGTCCTCCTATTCTGTAATAAGAGGGCCCTGCTAGCACAGAATCAAATCTGCAATATTGGCGTATTTTCAGGAACTCTACTGGGAACACAATATCTCTGAGGGCCATTGAAGTGCTTCAAGAATTCGTCTTCAGCTGACATTAGTGTTGCAGGTTGCAGTCCAGTGTCGCTAGTGGGGGAAGGCCTGTCTCTCCATTCCATTATGAAAAAGTTGTTTTGGACGACTGGGTGTATTGCACTTATGCATCAGCTCATGTAAATGAAATATTAGCAGTTCACCTGTTTTCCTCTACCTATGCTCCTCCAAGACCTTGGGAAAGGGAAATACAGCACATGGGCCAGCCTGGGTAGCTGTAAACCAAGTTTTTTCTTTTTAGCTAAAAGACCAGCTCAAGAACAAACACTGACTTCAGTTGGACCAGCTCAGAAAATTACTAAACCTGCTGCAAAATATGGAGTGCCTTTAGTAACGAGGAAGTCTTGTGATGCACCTAAAAAGCCTAATGAGAAGAAGCCGTTGGCCAAATCTAGACAGGTAGGAAGCTGAGTTACTTAAATTGAACTATTTTGCTCATACCTTATTTAAATGCTATGAAAATACTATGCATTCCTTTCAAAATGTCTTTTATCATGCATCTGCAAAAGAAGCAGTAGTAGTTTAAATGATCAGCTTGCTTCCTTGTTGACTTTTTTTTTTGTTGTTGTTGTTTAGTTGGTTTTAATGTGATGATTTTTTGAGACTGCTACCTTAGGTTTGGTTTTTAATTTCATTGCTGAATTAGATGTACTTTGCATGTTTTCAGTTCCTTTGTTAGTGTTGACCACTCCTAGAAATATTGGAAGTCTGTCAGGTATACCAAGATCATCGACCTTGGATAAGAATCTTTGCATCTTTCTTCCTTGTTCAAAAATAATGTCAAATTTTCAAAACATAGAAAACTTTTTTTAGTAATTTCCTAAAGTGTTGTCAGCCAGAGGAATTGTATAATTGGAAGAGGAATTTCACAGACTTAATTCCATGAGCTAATGAGAAATAGTCTTATGCATAACTTCATACAGTACTTCTGATCTTTCTTCCAGTCATCTTGTCTGTACTTCTTATTATATAAAACTCCTTTTCCCTATCTTTATTCCTTTAATTACTGCATGGCTAGGAGATGTTTAAGATACAGCTAATTTTGAGCTATATGCACGTGCCAAACAACTACCAACCAAGAAGTTCCAATTTCACCAAAAGAACTAACTCAATTTTTTTCTTCTGAATGAATAATATTTTTGTTGTGGTGGTGGGTTTTTTGGTGGGTTTCAGAGGTTTTTTTCTTTCCTTCTTCCCATGGCACTTTGGATAAAGAACTCAGTATTATGTTCCCCATCTGTTGAATTTGATAGGTGGTTAGAAAGTTATCCCTGAGATATAATTTATCTTTGAAGTTCAAAAATTATTGGAGGTTTAGGGAAAAACTCATTGATCACACAAGCTTTGTGATATACAGTTTAAAAAAAGAGCAAGAAGAAGGGAATGCACAGACTTCCTGTATGTCCTTATGAGATCACTAGGTTTATATTTTTTAAAGCTTGGTTGCATGACCATCTATCAGTCTACTGTTCTTTATAATTGGTTGCACCAGCCAGCACCAATAGTATTTGCATGGAAACTTAAAGTGACAGGGTAGAGACTGAGGGGAATACCCTCTTTGCTGTGTGTAAGAAGTTTCAAAGGAGCAGATAACCATCATCTCCTTTGTTTAGTGATACTAAAATAATTCACTGTACTTGCACTGACTCGAATCTTTAAAGGCTTCCATCTTCTGAAATACTTGATTTTAAAGTACTCATTTGATAGGATTTTAAGTCATCAAAAGAAAATCCTATGAAGCTCTCTGTGTTCTAGCACAGTCATTAAAAAAAAGCTGTAAAAATAACTGTCACTTTTTTGAGAAGACTAGAGTAAGCAGCATGGCTTATGACAGGGTGGTCTTCTTCACCAGGTATTCAATAATGGCTGCATTCTCCTCTTCCATAGGTAACAAGAACTTTAGAGTTACCCAAGTGAAAAAGCCTAAGGATGACCTAATAAATCTGTTCTCTAAATAAAAGTGAATCTTAATATCTAGGGACCCTCAAAGACTTATAATAGGAACAAATTGTAATGCAGAATGGTATTGCCAGAGAAGAAAAATTAAAACAAAGCAGATCTTAAAATTACTGCCTTCAGCTTTCAAGACAGAGCTTTTAATAGAGGATGAACAAGTACAGTAGCGTTTGCCCCTAGATACTAGTGCTTTTCATTTAAAATCTCCTGAATAATTAATTATTTTAAACCCTATTTTGCACATACTAAGTTGTGGATTTAAGATTTTTTTCTTCTTATTAGAATTTTTCCTCTCATTCTGGCATCGTGCTGTCTAATTTAAAGTTTCACCTTTTATCTAGGCCTTTTCAACTCCAGTGAAGAAAACGAATCCAGGAGAAAAAAGGAGGAAAATGTTTGAGGTATCATGAAATCATCTGTTAATTTTCAAACTAAGCAAAAGCTAAGTCCAGAGCAAGAACAACAAAATAAAACCTTCAAACCTTTCCTCCTTATCTTTTTTCCCAAGCATTATATAACAGTGATTTTTTTAAAAAAAAACTTTTTTTTTAATCTTTGTCGACATACACCAGCAATTGGAGCACTAAGCTATCTTGAGAGATACTTGACAGAATAATGGCTTAGTAATAAATACCAAATTATATGCTTATTTTTCAGGAACCTTCAAAAAAGAAAAGGTTAGAATTGCCAGAAAAACGCCAGAGAGACCAGGTAGACAAGATTCTCAAGACTTTTTTTTTTTTTTCCACCAATAGTAATTTTAATGAAATATCTTTTGGTATGTTACATGTTGCCTAAGAATATGGAGTAATGTGATTTTTCCAGTTACTAAACATGTTTAATCCTTGCACATTGCAGATCAGTTTACTGAAGGCAGATGAAATGAGAAGATTGGAAAAAGAAAGGGTAAAATATGTTTAAAATGTGTTATTAGTGAAGTTTGATTTTTACTTAGTGATTCCTTGAATTATGTTTTCCTGTATTGTTTTCTTCTTCAGATGGAACGAATAAACAGAGCCAGGGAACAAGGATGGAGGAATGTGCTTGGTTCATGTGGAAGTGGTGATGTTAAGGTTGGCAGCAGATGCAGAAATGTGGTGTAGTCTGTTTCTCTCACCTTTTGGTTATCTGGCATAGTCTTCTCTTTTCAGAAAGATCTGCTCTTGGAGGTCAACTCTTGGGGCTTCCCGCTATTAATCTGTGGTTAATTTAAGAGAAACTCTATAACAGGCTCTTCCCTGGCTTTTTGGAGATCATGTACAATTTTCTTTTTTAATACTAAATTTCTGAATCTCTTTCTGCTGGTAATGGTTTTCATACACCACTTTCCTTTTTTCCACTCCTGCTTCTGCTACTTTTCCTCTGCTGAATCTATGCATGAACAGCTTCTTCCACATTCAAGTTTGTTCTTGAATTCTTTTATTGAAACCTTTTTCCGGGTTCTTACTTTCTGATAATGGACCTCTTCCCCAGTATTGGACACCTGCTTCTAAGCATTCTTTGTTATTTAGCAATGTAAATGGCTATACTTGCATATACTGATATACATATCAGGAGAGGGGTGAAAAATCCTGAGAACATCTAATTATTTTTTTTCTGAAAGCAGTAAACTCCACAAACATTCCCTTCTTGCATAATTTAATGACATAATTTAGTCTGATTCCTATGACAGTTTCTTTTTGCCTATTTGTGTGTCATAGTTTCATGGAACCAACTGTTCTGGAAAGTAGTCTTGTGAAGTTATTTGAATATAAAGGTCTGAGCACTTTAATCAGACAGAGCCAGTGCAGGAATTGAAGTACTGCTATGGCTGTGGTGTAAATCTATTAATCTCTTTGATGGGTGCTGAGCAACTGAAACTCGATGTGAACTAAAGTCCATTGTCAAATATATTCTGTTCAATAACTCCCAAGTAGGCAATCTTAAACCTATCACATCTGTACTCACCTCTTTGAATTTACTTAAAGTGCTTAGGACCACTCTGGAAGAAACATTGACACTAATGTTACAGCAAAT
The DNA here is from genome assembly GCA_033628505.1 of Tringa tobata. Taxonomy (NCBI): domain Eukaryota; kingdom Metazoa; phylum Chordata; class Aves; order Charadriiformes; family Scolopacidae; genus Tringa; species Tringa tobata. The sequence continues at coordinate 13,779,345 of JAHREE010000245.1, forward strand.
TCCATAGATTTGCTACCATGGGCTATTTGACTGCTTCCCTCAGCTGTAAAGGGATCATTTTTATGCATGTGCTGACAACCTTAACCTTGTTTTGCCAGTTTCACATTTTCTGCATCCATCCTTGGCTACTACTGTACACGGCTGCTCGCAACATTTTTTTTTTCTTAATTATTTTCCCATGAATGTTCTGTAGGAATTCTAATTCTTTGAAAGTGACAGAGATAATTCACATAAAGCAGTAGCTTGTGGTAGATGCTCTGCTGATCTGAGCTTTAGTAGAGAAGTGTCTTAATTCTGGGGATGAAACCAAATTACAGGTTGGTAACAATGAGGGTTCTCAGATTGGCATTAGGTGCAGATTTTTCAGCAACCTTAGAATTGTGTTTCACTGTTTCCAGCTTCATGGAAAAAATGGGTGTTTGCTACAACCATTCATTAGTACTTCAGTTAGTACTATATCACTTTTAGCTATTGTGTTAAAACTTTGATTTCTGCCATGTAAAACATCTATCTCCAGTTATACTTCAGTGGATTTGCTACCAATAACTTCCAAAATGTGTGACAGATGTCTCGTGCATAACCAGGCTGATATCAGAGGGAGGTAATAACAAAAAAATAAGTGTTTAATTTATCTATCTCATAGCTTGTTAAAGTAGGGGCATGCCAGGAATAAAACTAGGACCAGTTCAGAGATGTTGCAGGGCATACTAATGGTTTTATTCTGCTGAAGAGGTGAAAATTGGAAGGGATTGTTAAAACCACTGTTTGAGATTTCCACCCTACTTCTTCTGATTTCCAGGCATCGTATTATGGTGGTGGAGGTGGTGTTGGTCCTTTTCCTGTGTCTTCCAGAGGGCAATATGAACACTATCATGCTATTTTTGACCAGATGCAACAGCAAAAGGAAAACATCAGAGTAGCTGAAGAAAGGGAAGCCAAATTCAGGCTGAAGGTCCAAGGCCGAGAAATTGCTGAAAGGTAGGCTACCTTCCATTAGAAGTTGCACGTGGTCTGCTTCATATGAAAGTAATGAAAGTTACTGTACATATTTATCTACAGAGGAATTCCACCTGGAATACGTCCAGGAGTTCCTAAGGGGCCTGCAGGTCATCACCATTCACCTGATGCTGGTGCAGTTAGGAAAAAAATGAAAAGATTGAAGGAGGTGTCTAAACAAGCCAATGCAAACAGGTTGGACTGTGATAATCCATAAATCTGTCCCTACATGTTAGATTCTTGTTCTGTGTCTTGTTCCATTTAGTAGTTGGACATGTTTCCTTTTATCCATTGGTACTGTGCTGTCTGTCTGTGTGTTAGTCCCTCGCAGACCACAATTATTTTAGAACCAATGGAAACTTTAGCTTCCCCAATAGTGGAAAAAATGGATTACTGACAACTGTAACTAAACTAGATTTCAGCCAAAATTCTTGGCTTAATGCAGTTGCAGATACATAAGCCTCCTCCTTTGCTTTTTTCATAGTTCCACTTTTTGTGTTACCTGCCAAGATGCTTCCTTCTCTTGTCATCTCATTCTGACTGCCTGCTCTACATCTAAGCGTTGGACTGTAGCATAGGAGAGTGTGTAGGATGCTTCTAGAATTGCTAGCTCTTCTTTATCAATCTGTGGAAAACTATGAGCCTTCTTCATTGAGATGTGAATGCTGGGTGTTATAATGGTGTGCAACTTTGAATTCAGTGATGCTTGTTCTTTGCAATTACTATGAACTGGTTATTTTATATATAAAAGGACTGTAAACAAGTATTGATTATTTTTCTTAATGATTTCACTCGTTCAAGTAGCTTCTTCAAAAAACATCTTTGCTTTCCTTCAGATCTGTTAATATTGCCCAAAGAACTGTGTCTGCACTCATGAGCAGTAAATGGGAAAAAATTTTTTTTCTAGAAGTTTAGTACGTGAGTTACTAACTAATTTTCCTAGAGGGACAAATTTTCTCATGCATCATTTAAACTTCTGCAGATCCAATGATTTATCCCATGGAGGAAGAAATAAATGGAATTAATGGGAGGAAAAGGAAGTCCCCCCAAAAAAATCCTTCTTCTAAACTGATTTTATTCAGTTTTATGTTTTTAATATAATATATTTGTCTTTTTAGATTTTTTTTCTGTTTTAAAATTTGCAGCAATAACATAACATTTAACACTGACACAATTTTGCAAGCTACAAGGTATACTTTATTTTCTTTGTAGTAATTCAGGTTGTTGTGAGCTAATTAGAATTCCTCCCGGTACAGCCTGGTACTGGAAGGTGTACTTTCCCAGCCGATATAGATGCATATTTTCATCCTCCTTTATTTATTCTCAGTGCTTTGCACAAAGTGCCATAATCCCCAGAATTTGCCTAGATTAGGAAACGCTGTTTGCCTCACATGTTTGACAATATTGAATCTTGGTTATACCTTGGAATACTTGGCTATACCTGGGTAAACTCTTCTAAATGTGTTCAAATTGCGAGGTCTCTAGTAGAGGGCTGCAAATTATGAACAGTGTGGAGATCACAAAGAGAAATTGATTTAGTATTGCTCAAATACATGAACTTGGAAGCAGTCAATGAAAATACTGTGCAGAAATTTCAAAATAGATAGAGATTTTTTTTTTTCCATTTGTAAACTGGATTACCTTGGGCTTAAACTGAGGTGCTGTTTCTTAGCATTTAAAATGTGGTAAGTATTTGTGCTTTATTATTTGGAAGCAATTTCATTATTGTAGCTAGCCTAGCAGTATTGCTCTTCTGCATTTTATTTTTTCAGCTGGAGGTGAAATATAAAGATGAGAATTCAGGATGTTTAGCTCAACCAAAGAATTTAAATAATTGTAACTCTCTTAAAGATAGGTAATTTAGTCTATGCTAAAGAAGTTGAAAAATTCTCAAGTTGCAATTTTTCTGATTACACTACCACAATTAACATAAAGCTAAGTGTGTTCAACATCAACCGTCTTTAAAAATCATCTCTTGGACAGAAGTGCAGCCCAGAAGAAATCTAGTTGAACTGTTTTAACAAAATGAGTCACTCAGCTTTAGAGTAGGGAAAACCATTTTCATAAAATTTAGTTGAAATAAGTTTTTCCTGTGAATTTGGTTTAAGACGAATAGGTGTGTTTTGTTTTGTTTTTTTTTTTGCTTGGGAAACACCTTTCCTCCAACACTGTAGGCTAAACTTCAGCTGTATGATACAGGTTTGGACAGATTTCACTATCCACCAGTTCATATGTAATGAACAGTTACAGTAAAAAATCTTGTAGTGAATCAAATATGTGTATACAAAGATTATCAAGTGTTTGTTTCCTTACCAGTAACACCTACATGGATCATCTTGCCTTTTCAGAGCAGGGGGAGTGTTTTCTTTTTTTATTGTATTAAAGTAGTTTTATCTCTGTCTTCGTCTTAATGAATTTTTAGCACATGGAAATATTTCGTTTCATTGTTGCCTGGGGGAGTGGGGGAGGGAGGTGAGGGAGAGAGAGAAAACAAGATGCAAGGATGTTTAATTAATGTCCTAATTCATTTATTAGTTACTAGCAATAACTCCTGTATTGCAAAATGATTCTTTCTTTAACTGTCTCAGCCTGATGGGTTATTGATATCAGCTTATGTCAATTTCTCCTTGTCTGTTGCTGGACCCCCCTCAGTACTCCGCAGTCAAACAAGGCAAGGGGAACCTTGATAAAGGGGATTGCCTCATCATTCTACCATTTGTTAGAATATTTTACACCATTTCTCAGTGGTTTGGTTTTTTTAATAGAAAGCTTCCTCTGAGTCCACTTCTAACCAATTTGTCAGAAACTGGTTCCTCTACAAAATGACTGATTGTGTGAACTAGGAGACTTGCCAGATGCTCAGTTATGGTAACTTGAACAAAGCCTTTAGTCTACCCAAGCAGGTCCCTGACCTGGGCTGGACTGTGTGAGAAATCCCGTCTTGTTCTGACTACTTTTAAGGTAGGAAAATTCCTTCGCAGACCCTTCAAAAGCAAGCAAAAATCCTCCAAGATATCCCCAAAAAGAGTTTCCAGAACACTGAGAATGCTGCACTGTAATAATGATTAAGAGGTAAAAGCTTTTATTCCAAATATAGGTTAGTCTTGAAAGACTGCAGCAGTATTGACCTTACCGACTGGCTCATGATGAATTCTTGGTCATCCCTGAGGGGAAACCTTGAAGGAATCATCTTTTTCATGAAAGATAACAATAGCAAAACGAGCTGAGACACTTTCAGAAATGATCACACTAGGATTGTGTTTTGACATTCATTTTTGCTTTGAGTGACGAGGATCTGGAAGGGCAACATGGTGGTTTGTGGTGTTTCGGGTTTTTTTTTTTCTATAAAATTGTTCTTTTAACTTAGTTGAGTCTATTTTCCTCCTTTTTGTGGAAGTCTGACTTGTATTTTGGCTGATGAAAGGCATTTTTTTGAAGATGCCTTACTCATAGAACGTTACATTTTTTGTGTGTGTCTGTCCTAGCTAGAATAAAGGTGGGGGAGTTTTGAATGTCATATTTCAGAGACTTTCATCTTGCTCTGTGTTGCAATTACTCAGGCAAAAAGGATGGATAGCGGCCGATAGAGCAAAGCAAGTTGAAGAATTCTGGCAACGGAAGAGAGAAGCCATGGAAAACAAAGCTCGAGCTCAGGGACACATGGTATGGAATCTGGTCTTCCTATGTATATAACTGTTTTAGCATGCATTATGAGTCTTTGAAATAGCATCGTAACCAGGAAATGCTGGCTAAATATTTTCCTTAAGTATATATTTATTTATTTTTTGGAAAAAAAAAAAGAATGGGAGGTAGGTTTTTTGCATTTTGTTATTGATTTTACTAAAATATAACACAGTTGTGCGATACATTTCTCATGGCTAAACCTATTAAAAAAGGAAAATACCTTTTTTGCATGTGGCTAACTTGATATTGTGAATTTTATAACATTCATTTACGTGGTTTCCTGTGCATAGCTTTTAAAGTTTTGGTTGACGTTAAACTTCTTGTATTATTCAGTAGCTTGAACATAAAATGAAGTTTGATTAAACTGATACAGCTAATGATCAGATACAGTAATGTGTTTTACCAAAACACATTCTGCTTATTTAGAAGGTATTCTAAAGACATCTATCTCTGTCAGGGGTGATGTTTCTAAAACCTTTACTGTCTGGAGATTAATTAGTGGACAGTGTCACAAAATGCTTTGTTCTTTATGCTTGCAATTCTAAATTCAGTATTCCTTTAGGAAATTTGTTTTGCAGTAACAATATCATGGAAATGACTTATTTGCACTAGGACTTTGTGTGGTTGAACTATGTATTGTCATAATATGGAGAGTTTTGATTTTTGATTGCTTCTCCACACTGTTCATATACAAATTCATGTACTATCATTTGCTACTGATAGTGGAAGTTCTCAACAGCTTCCTTCTACTTGTGCAGGAAAATGCGAACTTTTATGAAAAAAAAAAAAAAATAGAACTTCTATGATAAAGTGACCCACTTGGTGGATGAGGGAAAGGCTGTGGATGTTGTTTACCTGGACTTTAGTAAGGCCTTTGATATGGTTTCCCACAGCATTCTCCTGGAGAAACTGCTCATGGCTTGGATGGGAGTACTCTTTGCAGGGTAAAAAACTGGCTGGAGGGTTGGTCCCAGAGAGGGGTTGTGAATGAAATTAAATCCAGTTGGAGGCCAGTCACAAGTGATGTTCTCCAGGGCTCGGTATTGGGGGGGGCAGTCCTCTTTAATATCTTTATCAATGATCTGGATGAGGGGATCACATGCACCCTCAGTAAGTTTGCAGATGACACCAAGCTGGGCGGGAGTGTTGATCTGCTTGAGGGTAGGAAGGCTTGAGCCTTCAAGCCTGGTGGGAAGGCCAATGGTATGAGGTTCAACAAGACCAAGTGTTGGGTCACAACAACCCCATGCAGCGATACAAGCTTGGGGAAGAGTGGCTGGAGAGCTGCCTGTCAGAAAAGGACCTGGGGATGTTGGTTGACTGTTGGCTGAATATGAGCTGCATTGTAGCCAAGAAGGCAAACAGCATCCTGGTTTATATGGTGTGTCCAGCAGGACTAGGGAAGTGTTTGTCACCATGTACTTGGCACTGGTGAGGACCCACTTTGAGTACTGTGTCCAGTTTTTGGTCCCTTGCTAGAAGACAGACATTGAGGTGCTGGAGCACATTCAGAGAAGGGCAATGAAGCTGGTGTGGGGTCTGGAGAACAAGTCTCATGAAGAGCTGCTGAGGGAGCTGGAATTGTTTAGCCTGGAGAAAAGGAGGTTGAGGGGAGACCATGTGACCTTCTACAACTACTTAAAAGGAGGTTGTAGTGAGGTGGAGGCTGGTTTCTTCTCCCAAGTAACAGGTGGTAGGACAAGAGGAAATGGCCTCAAGTTCCACTCCGGGAGGTTTAGATTGGATATTAGGAAAAAACTTTGCACTGAAAGAGTTACTCAGCTTTGGAACAGGCTGCCCAGGGAAGTGGCTGAGTCACCATCCCTGGTGATATTGAAAAGGCAGGTTGACATAGTGCTTAGAGATATGGTTTAATGATGGTTTTTGTCAGTGTTAGGTTGATGGTTAGACTACGTGACTTGAAAGGTCCTTTCCAATCTTGGCAATCCTATGATTCTATAATTTGACTTGCAGCAGTTCTCATATGGGGTGGGACTGTTGTTCAGCAGATCACGATGCTCAAAAAGGAGAAATCAGTAGGAATCATCAACTAACATGCAGGTCTTCATTGTATAAACACTTGTAAGTCAAATGACTTGCACTAATTTATCCAGCTTGGGTTAAATATAGTTGCTGCCAATTTGAATTTTCAAGTGATAATCTAAAGTTTGGCTTATTAGATGAGTTGATGAGATACTTCTAGTCATCTCTTCTTTAAAACAGCTGCTGACCTGAGTTGCTACGTTGCTGCAGTTGTGTGGCATTGCAAAGCATTTAGTCCCAGTCTTCGAAAATTTTAGTATAAGCAGATGAGTAGAAGTTAACAATATATGAAAAGAAAATTAGTTCTCAAAAAATCTTACTTTCAGTTTTTCTTGTTTAAGAGCAGTGGTACAAATCTTGACCGGTTTGATAAAAATACCTAAACTAACCTGAAAGCTAGAATGAAGAATAACGAGGTGAGTTGAATAGTGCCCTTTAGCTTTTGTAAAGCTCAGGAACATGCATAAAGAAGTTAAAAATTAAAAACAAGTATTTTCTGAAAAGGTGAACATGGAAAATATTCCTTTCCATTTTGCATGACTTAATTCTGCTCCATAAGCATTCATGGAGTCCTCATGAATGTGTGCTACTTACCCATAGGATGGTTCCTTTAGTTTGTTCTCTGATCCCCCAGTCAGTAAACCATGGAAGTTCAGAAATGTGCTATTCCCTTGATTTTTTTTTTTTATTATTTTTTTTCTCAATCTGAGAGATTATTTAGCCGGAATATTTGAATTCAGTCCTCCCTATCAAGAACTTAACTGGTGTATTTACTTAACAACTCTACAGTCAAGCTTGAGAAAGCTAAAGCCCTGGTATTTTAAAAATACCATGTAACTATCACAGGTATACCTACTGTCTTTATTGTATGTTGAGTTAACAAATCATGATATTTTTACCCTGTCAGCAGAGTCTTATCATGAACAAAATAATTTAAATTATCTTGGATTTTAATCTGAGTGGGAAACCTGGACTTAAATGATTCCTGTACTGTTTTGTATTGGACTGCCTTAAAGGTTGAATCCTTCCAGTGACAGGACACTGAATACATCATACTAACCAAGACCATACACTGTGAATGAAGTATTTTATTAGTTTTTGAGTTTCCTACTTGTAGTATTTAAAAAAAAAAAGGTAATCACGTGGAAAAAGCTTAATCTAAGAACATATAAAGATTCCACGTATATTTTAAGCTTGGCTCAACAATAGCAGAAATGCCAACTCTGCGCCACAATTTGTATATAATCCAGATGCAGAACTTGTGCCTGTCAGAATTTAGACTTTCTAACGTGGCAGAAGATCAGAACTGCAGGGAGAAGGCAACTGTATTCTCAAAGCTCTAGTCTCTCTCTTTGGCTACTCAGGATTTTTAGTTACTACTGTCATGTTTCATGAAAGTGAAAAAGGGTTATTGGTTAACTTCAGAACAACTGCAGATCACTGATGGATTTAGTTTCTTGTAAGTGAACAGTTGTTGGATAAAGCAGATAAGTTTACTGCCCCAGCCACCTTAAATTTGATACCATTAAATGGCAAACAGGGTACACTGCAAAGCGTGGCAGATATCTATGGAGGCAGGACCATTTCTGCAAGAGGAAGGAAAACCAGAAACAAGGAGGAAGAGGTATGCTTGCCGCATGTTTGCCACTTCGCTCATCACACAAATAGCACTATTTTGACTTTGACTGTGCCTAGTTTCCCTGCATGGTTCATCTGTGTAACAAAATAAAAGGACTTTATAAATTCCTAGAAGATAATTTACTGTATAAAGTTCTAATGCTTGGATGTGTAGTTCTTGGTTTTGTTTGGTTGGGTTTTTATAAACATAATTATAGAAATAATTGCTGTTTACATCAGTCTGTCTCGGAGAGGTTCTTGAATGTACATACATACAGATAGAGCTCTGTATCTTAATCCTCTTGTGATCAATTCCTGGCCTTCAACAATATAAAATGTAACGATAGCTTAATACTGGGAAACATGCATTCCAGTTTTCTGTATTTTCATTAGATGAGAGTTTTTCTGAAGATCAGTAAATGTGGATATGGTGATAGTAGTGTGCTGTTTGTGTTTCTTTTTTTTTTTAACCCATCTTATTTTATTTTATTTTTTTGTGGAATCTTATGTGTTTTAAGTTAATCACACTGGAGATTGTTTCAGTATAACTGAAACTTATTTCCTTTTTTTGCCTTAGGAATATCTGGCGAGATTAAGACAGATCCGGCTACAAAACTTTAATGAACGTCAACAGATTAGAGCAAAACTTCGTGGAGAGAAGGTTGGTTTGAAAAATAATCTTAAATACTTATAGAAGTTGGCTGTGCGATTGGCTTTTATCCTTGCAGGAGGGCTTTTCTCATAGGCAGTTTTATATGTAGACATGTGTTGTAGACAAGTAATTCTGTTCCACAGTTAGTGTACTTCCATCTCCTCTTCCAGAATATGCCAAAACTGTTATTTCAGTGCTGGGGGCGCAGATTCAGTGCCTGTAAGCTAACAATGTTTTAAAAAGAAGACAACATAATGTTACATCTCAATTTGACATGTACGTTTCTCATCAAGCACTAACATGTTTATATTTATTTGCTTTTAGTTACAGGAACTTTTCCAGAATTTGCTTTTTGACAATGTTCACACAGAATACATATGAAGTGATTCTTTTCATGCATTCTGTAGGTGTGTGTTAAAGTTAGAAACTTCTGTCATGAGCTCAATTTAATCAATACACTTTTTTTTTTTCTTCAAACATCACTTTTCCAAAATATGTTTGTAATACAACAAAAACTAAATGTGCTCATTCAGAACAAACACTTCCTTAGGTGTCAAATGAATAATCCAAGGCACCCTCAGAAGCAATCCATTTACTTCTTTAAAAAAATTTGAGGCGATCCGTGTCATAAATACCGTCTGCAGTTTGTTTCCGTCTTTTCATTAACCTTGATCTTGTACTCCTGTCTCTTCTTCCCCTCCTGTCCATTTCCTGTTCTTATCTTCACAGAGTGTTCAGGTTTCCTCAAGTGATTATCTGCTATATATTCACATTGTACTTTGTGATTTAAAACTAGAGAAATGTTCCTGCTTCACCCTACCTTTAAGCGACCATATTAAGTGCTTTCATGCATCTTACGTATAGTGAGTGGACGTAGAAGGGAAGAATGTGCCTAGTATAGCTCAGTTTCTTTGGACCACTGTGTCAGCTAAACAGAGTTCCGCATTGCTGTAGGTTTTGGGGTTTTGTTTTTGTTTGTTTTTTTTTTAAATGCTAAAATATTATGGGTTTTTTCCTGTATTAGTGACCTCTTGAGTTTTCTTTTCTTTGACCTTGATTTCATCTGGTGAGATGCAAGAGAGCCAAATTCAGTGAAACCTCTTCAGTGCATTGAAAAGGAACCCGTGCCCCCCACAAAATCAAATAAATAAACAATTAAAAAAGCCCACAAATCTCAAAGATGAAGTTCATTCCAAGTCTACATTACATTTGAGTGAGGAGTTATCTAGTGAAATTATGACCTTAGTCATACAGTCAGTCTAAATGATCCAAGTAGTCACCTTATATCACTCAGCCTTTAAATACATGAATTAATGATAATTATTTGAGGACTCTTACTTTGCAGAGTGAAGCTGTCAGTTCTGATGGACATGAATCAAGTGAGGAAGCAGAACTGAAACGCAAAAAGATAGAAGCGCAGAAGGTAATTGTGAGGAGGGAAGTGATGGAACTTACTGTTTTCACATTTGTTTCATATCTCATGAAGTTTCTTACATTTCTTTTTGCTATCAATAGTTTGTTCATACAGTCACTACCAGAGGTTTTTAAGTGTGTTGTGGTAACAATTCTGTTCAACTACTTTATCTCAGTAATTTTAAAATAAGTTGTGACATAGCTTAGCAAGTCAAGGAGTTTTTCTGTCCCTGCCTTTGAGATTTTTCTCTAGGTCAGCTTTAGTCCTAAAGGTAATTTGGTATAACTAAAATAGCATTTTGATACTGAAAGGGAAAGGAAGATGTACATTAATTAACAGCAGCTTTATTTCAATTAAAAGAATAAAGGAGGGTAAAACTCCTTACATGTGCTGATGTGGGCTACACATGGATTGGAAGGTGAGCTATATACCCCTGTGATGAAGTGCTTTTAAAGCAAATGTGTTTCACAGAAATCCAATGTTTGACTGGAACTTTATTCCTTGTGGTGTTCTTCTATCAATAACTATCTCTACCATACGATACATAGCAAGTATTACTCTTATCTATTCTGATTACTCTTTTTTTACCCATCATCTGCCAAGAGCAATGTTTTAAAAAAAAAAACTAACCTTACACCTTATCTTAAAACCAGATATGGAACAGCAACTGAAGCTTTTTGTGTTTATGTTGAGTAAATATGTAAAGTTTAAACTGAATATTTAATACTTCATGATTAATGCATTTGGCTTCAAAACTAATTTTAAGTAGAGATTCTAATTTTAAATTACTGTTTAATGTTACTATTTACACTAAAAATATAACCATGCAAATCAAGAATTGTAATTAATTTGAGGAGTTGCTGTTATTTCAATGTAGAAGAGCAGTTGTTGTACTTGTGTGGTGGTACACTTGTGTGGAGTCCTCACTTCACAGTCTATACAGAAGTGAGAGAAAGCAAGATGAAGTAATCCAAGAATGTTCCTTTTTAAAATTTTCCAGAGTGGGGTACTAATGCTTTTTATGATTTTAAGTTGGTCTTTTTTTGCTTGTTTGTTGGCTACAGGCCCAAGCAAATGCTCGAGCTGCAGTTCTGAAAGAACAGTTAGAGCAAAAGAGAAAGGAAGCATATGAAAGAGAGAAGAGAGCCTGGGAAGAACATGTAAGAAAATAAATCTTGTTACATGCAGTCAAAGTAGGTAGTGACATATCTTTGTATAACTAAAATATTATACTGTGATTTTTCAAGCTTAGATAATTAGTTTGCCTTCTGAAACAGAGGAGAGCATCTGTCAGTCAGAATTCCCTCCTTAGAAGACTAATCTTGGGTATACTTGAATAAGGAATTTTATTCAAGAATTTAAGAACATCAACCCTAAGAACCATTAGAATTACCTTAAGCATTTTATTAATGATCTGTAACTTACGAAAGTATACTTAATCTTCTTTTGCTTCTGTGTGTTGTGGAGTGACAAGTTCAACTGGTAAAATATCACTACAAAACCCAGAATGTTGTAAAACTGATAAACTGGAAATTGTTCACAGGTGTAGTTGGCGGTTGTCTTTTGTATGAAAATGTGGGGCATTATTGTCCTTTTTTTAAGGTATACATGAGCCTATTTGATAATACTGTGTTTAATGTGTGAAGTCTTGAAGTTAATTTATTAATTTAAATTTTTTAATTTAATCTATACAGCTGATAGCGAAAGGGGTAAAGATTCCTAATGTGCCTTTCCATGTGGGAGCTACAGAGCACAGTCCTGTGCATGGACTACAAGAGCCTGGAGCAGCTCTTCCTAAGCCACAACTTCCAGTGAAGCCTGGTACACCAGTCATCTCCATGACTTCTGCTTTGAAGGAAGTGGGTGTGGTAGGTACTTTTGCAAAGAGCATAAAATTAATGGGAAAAAACCCAAACTGATTTGAGAAAGACTGTTTAGAAGAATGTATAGATTAGGTAGAAAAGAAATCATTAAGGATAGTTGTTGCTTCTTGCTAGGGAAAGAAAAAATGTAAAAAGAAACAAAAAATTGGAAGCTGTTGAAATACATCTGTACACTGAAACTGAAATTCAGTCGGTTTTGAACAAAATGGCTTATTTATGATGAACCCTAGGGTGCAATTTCAGTTGTGATCAGGGCAGTAACTATTAGTGGAAGAGGACAACAACTAACCAGCATTTTCATCAGCCTTGAAGAGGGGAGTTAAGGAGTTTGTAACCTGGTGGAAATGAGAAAATAAATTTTGACTGATAGGATGATTTTATATTAATCCTTGTTTTCAGTGAGTTTGAAAGTATATGCTGATTATAACACAGAATATAAAGTTTAAGAGTCTTGAATCTGATAGTGTTGTCTCGTCTTATTGTCTAAAGGTATTAGAGACTTCCTAATTTTTGTTTTCTTTGATCAGTGGTGCTGATATGGTAGATGTCTACACATTTACCTCGACTATCACCATTTGATTTAAGTAATAATTGTGAAACTGAGCACACAAGTGTTTGTACAATGAGTTTTTTAACACAATCTGTGTTAATTTGAATGCTAACTTTCGGGTTTTTTACCTAACCTATTTTCTAGATTTCAGTGTAGTGTGGAGTTATATGCTGTAGACAACCCTTAAGACTGTGACTACAGGAATATAGTGAAACTTAGTGCTAAATAGAGTATATAAAGTGTAATAGACTGAAAGATGTCAGTTGATAGCTGGAAAACTAAGTAATCAATGTTTTGGCAAATACTTAAATCATTAACACATTTTTTTCCAAGTGGATAGTTTGTCTTATAGTAATGCAAGATGATGACTATAAATGACTAAAAATAACCACACCGAGCAATTGGAGAAGACAAGCCTTGTACACACAAACTATAAATTCTACGTTTTTGCCTTCAATTTTTAGTTTTATTGTTTTACGTATTTACTACTTTACAATTTTGAAGAGTACATATACTTTCTAAATGAAGTTGCTTTTGGAACTTTTGGAACTTTTGGAGCTTTTTTTTTTTTGTTCCCTTACAGAATTACTCATTTCTAATATTGGAATTTGGTACCATTCTGCTGTAGAGGTTGCATCTAGCTATATCTTTACAGGCTTCATGCTATGAACTTTCACCTCTCTTCTTAAACTGAGGCCATTTTGTTGGCTCACCACTTTCAGATAGTGAATGGTTCAAAGACTGCAGCTGCCCTTGAAATTCTGTCTTGGGGAAGCCCCATAAAAACAGAAGTATCATACATTCTTTCTCAGTTTATATGCAGTTGTCAATAAAAAGGTTTCAGGGGTGTATTTTGACTATTATGTCTATTAATATTCTCAAGATTATTTTTTTCTGACATATTCTTCTACATTGTATTTCATGCTTCGTGGACATAAAGGATGAGAATGTAACTGCTATCCAGGAAGCTGAGGAGGAAATAAAAAAGCCAGATTTTGCAATGCAAGTATGTAAAATTTTACTCAGTTTGATTTAGTTCTCTTTTCCTTTTAAGAAGGGTACTATTTTAAGTTGTATATGTTGGCCCTTATTTCAGAGTAAACGAGAAATACTGAGAAGATTAAATCAAAATTTTAAAGCTCAAGAAGATGAGAAAGGAAAAAAGGAGTGCAAAATTATTTCTGAATCAGCTGAGTCTGAAGATGGCAGGGAACAGCAGGAAGGTGACCATCCTCTTCAGGGAGATCGCAAAAAATGGGAACCTCGGGCATCTGAGTTGGTAGTTCCTCTAGCTCAGTTATCAATGGAAGATTCTCTCTTTGGAACAGACCGTAAGTACTTCTATTGTCACCATGACATGAGTAAATCAATTTACCCCATGTGTAGTATCTGTTTTTATAAAGCAAGTACTCTTTATTATCATCACCTTATTATCAGTTGTGTGTAATTCCTTCTAAAAAACCGGATGGTTGTGTATTCCCTTCGATGAGGAGTAAGGCACAGGCTGAGTAATTAATTGGCCTGCAGGAGATTCAACAAATAACTTCCTAATTTCAACATATAGTTACCTACTTAAGTGCATGGTTGCTTTCTTTGTAAGTGTCTTTTAAATAGGTACTGGTTTAACAGAATGAATAAAAAGCACTTGAAATATATGAAAGTTTTTTATTTAACTTCAAAATCCTTTTACATTATCAGTAGAACAATAAAAATAGAAGATTTTCTTAATTTATATCTGTTACATCTATTGCACCCTTCATCAATCTTAGGTTTTTTGGTTTTTTTACATCAAGCTTGTCTTTTCCAGTTTTCTATCTGCCTTCTCTGGTCTTTTGGGCAGAAGACCTTTTCCTGGTTTCACTGTGTCTTATTAAGGGCCTGTTTCACATTGTCAAAATAAATAATCATTGAGAATGTGACAGACTTACTTCATATCATAGCAGTTCTATGTGGCTAGGCTGTTAGAAGATCAAGAAAGTTCTTTTGCTCTATTCTTCTTTGTTGCTTTATATGCTCTGTTTTCCTTGGAGGGAGAAATAACAGACAAATGTCAAAGGATATCAGGACAAGAGACTGTCTAGTTTTCCATTTCAGGTAAAGTTAAGACCATCTCATGCCAGTTTTAATCATTTATCATACTGTTTTCTTCTGGAGTGTCTGAATTGCTGAAAAGATCTCATGCTGCAATTAAGTTGCAGGTGATGAATAACTCCTGTTATTAAATGGAATTGGCAGAAAAACTCTAGACTTTTGAGGACCGTCTTTAGGTTGTCTGACTTGGGGGGAGGTGGCATGAGTCTGGCTTTGTAGTTTTTAGTTTTGTGTAGTTTGGTTGTCCTTTATATAGGAAGTGAATACAATCTTTTAATTTCTAAAAGTTTCTGTGTGTGCGTTTGTGTTCTGACAGGACAAACTCTGGGGGAAGTAATTAAAAAAGATACTGGGGAACCCCACAGGAAAGTCTGGGGCAAAAGCCCTACTGATTCAGTCCTGAAGATCCTAGGAGAAGCGGAGTTGCAGCTGCAAACGGACCTACTTGAGGATCTAGATGTACTAAATGGTAAGGACAGCTGGTAGTTATCTGCACTGCAAGTGCAGGATGTGCCAGATTGCTAGTTTGTCTACTAAACCAATTTTGAAGTCATAAAAGCATATTCTATCCTCACCCTTGCTTTCCACTTCTGGGTGTTGCATCATTCTAAATGTCAACACAAGCTGATACTGGAAGACACCAAAATATTTTGAACTCAGTGAATTGGTAAGAAATTAAGAAGGATGTGCTGAAAGGGAAGGATCTTCCCTTTGTTGAAAAGTCTTGGAATTTCCTTATTGATAGAAACAAATCTGTTTTTTAGAAGGGTATCATCAACTGCACATAGTGTTATATAGGTCCTATTACATTCTTGTTAGCATATGACTTATCAGTGGAGTTTTTTTTTCTGGTCAGTGCCTGCTTTTTGCTCTTTCCAAGGATGAAAGGATTTGTTTATCCCAATAATAAGCTTGTATTAATGATAACCATAGAATCATCTAGGTTGGAAGGGACCTTTAAGATTAGCCCAAACATCAATGTGGCACTGCCAAGTCCACCACTAAACCGTGTCCCTCAGCACCACATCTACCCCTCTTTTAAATACCTCCAGGGCTGGGGACTCAGCCACTTCCCTGGGCAGCCTGTTCCAATGCTTGACAACCCTTTTGGTGGATAAATTTTTCCTAATGTCCAGTGTAAACATCCACTGACACAACTTGAGGTTATTTCTTCTTGTCCTATCGCCTGTTACTTGGGAGAAGAGACTGACCCCCACCTCACTACAACCTCCTTTCAGGTAGTTGTAGAGAGTGATAAGGTCTCCCCTCAGCCTCTTTTTCCTCAGTTCCCTCAGCTGCTCCTCATCATTTTTGTTCTCAAAACCCTTTACCAGCTTTGTTGCCCTTCCCTGGACACACTCCAGCGCCTCCAATGTCTTTCTCGTAGTGAGGGGCCCAAAACTGAACATGGTATTTGAGGTGTGGCCTTAAAGCCTCAAAGGCTTTACCAAACTCTAGGTACACAATATCCCCAGCCTTTCCCTTGTCCACAAAGCGGGTCAAGTAATGTAGCAAATAAAATTCAGATTTTAACATTCTAGCTTTCCTCTTCATAATAGTTATAATAAAAGCATGCAAACTCTTATGTTCTATTTTCTTTAAAGAAACAAACATTCTCAGCGCATCTTGTAGTCACATTGTAGTTTATTATCAAACTGTGTCAAAGAACTGTTCAAATAGTAGAAAAATTTTTTATTAGGTACTGCAGAACCTCTTGAAGGAGATCATCAGTCCGTAATTGTAAAAGAGGAGAACGAAAAGAAAGCTTTTCCTACTGTTGGAGCTCAGTCTTCAGTACCAGTTCATACCACAGAGTCTGCCATGAGTATCCCACAAGAATCTCAAGGAGCTGGACCTACCCAGGTGCAGAGCAAAGCTATTATGCTAGATGGTAAGTCATTTCAGTAGTAATTCGAATTACAATGTCTTCCAATTCAACGAGGGACAGTAATGATCCTGTATACTTTTATATCATCCCATAAGTAATGTGCAGTTTTTTATTAACACCTTTTAGGTAGGACCAAGTGCTTTCTATGCCTGTGTTGTAATTTGATTCACTAATGTATTTAGTAAATTTGTGTACTTTTAGAAAATTCTCTAGAATACAACTGGAATTCTAAAGTGCTTCACTTGTGTTGTTGATGTTGGGTTTTTCATTTGTTTCTCCCCATCAATTGTGTTAGAATCTTTTCCCCTATGTGATACCAGGACTCTGCTGACATCTGGGGGAATGTTACTGAGGTTTTTAGAAGACAGCGTATTGGAGCTTTAAGACACTTTTCTTGTATCACAAACAAACTTTTAGCGCTGGGGTTATAAAACTTCAGTTGTTTCTGCAAAATGCAGAAAATCATTAAAGCTGAAGGATTTAAGTGTAATCTTCAGATATATAGTCTCTCCTGTCTTTTTGGTTGGGATTAATTTTTAATGAGGTCTATGACTTTATTAATTTTAGAGCCTGATGATTTGGAAGCAGAGATGTTGGAAGAAACAGAAGTTAAAAAGCACCAGAGTAAGGAGAATAAGGAATTTCCCATCACCGTTAATGAAGTGTGGGTAAAAGAGAAAGAGGATAAGTAAGTACTCTCTTCTTCTGACCTCTCTCACTCCAGTTCAAACAACTAGCTGTAACCAAGTTAGGATTTAAGTATGTCAGTCAAAGTGTTAAGCTTAGCTAAAGCTTCATTGCTTCTCTGCCGTGTTAGTTTTACTGCACTTATGGCTGATGATTTTTTTTTAGTAGAATAATAACTATTTTTACATGGTGTTTCCCCTGGATGTGGTATTTTATAATAGGGCGCAATATGACAGAAGAAATGAGGCAGCTTCTGAGAAACTAGTGCTTGACAAGGTGCAACCACAAAAGGAAGCTCCAGAAGGTCAGTTGAAATACCTTGTTTTGTTTATTGTAGCTGTCAGTATGGAGTTCTTGAGCCATCTCTTCTCACTTCTTCACTAACCCCCAAAGAGCAAGGTAATGATTATCTTTTCTCTTTATTGCTTAGAAGAATTGCTTGCTCTTAGAGGTCTTTTGAAGTAACTTCAGAAGGTCTACATATTTTACAGTGGAATAGAAAATATATTGGCAATACTGTCAAGTATCATTAGTGATACTCTGGCAGCTATTTATGGGTGGATTAAGCAGACTAGGATTTTTTCCCAGTGTTTGGGCAAATTATATTGAGGTAGCCTTGAAGAAACCTAATATAAGGCAACAAGCAACAGATGAAATGGTGACACCATAATTTAAGGCCTTTGGTAACGAGAAACTAGAAGGCATGAGAACAGAGTGGGCTATAGCTGTTCTCAAAAAGTTAAAATGGGAGAATTTCACATTATAATGTATTTACTAAAATAGTCTAAAGAGATTTTAATAACCTTACAGTGCTTTAACTGTATAATAGAAATTAGTTAGTTTTATTCTCCTTAGTTTACCTTTTGCTTAAGAGTTTGGGGGTTTTAATTTATTTAGATTTTTAACAGACTTTCTTCTACCATATCAGAAACTTGCTCCAGTGACTGCCGGCAACCTGAACCCTTATTCCAGAGGGTGATACAGCCCCCGGCTGTGCCAACAGCCTCACCAGCTCTCTCAGCTCAGTCTTCACAGGAAGAGCCTTTCGTACCTCGGTCACGTTCCATATCACCAGCAAAAAATAAAGGGAAAAGTTCATTGTTGATTGGACTTTCTACAGGGCTGTTTGATGCAAATGACCCAAAGGCAAGTTTAAAAAAATGGGATAAAAAGAATACTTTCATTTCTACAGTAGTTATATACTTGTTTTCTTACGGAGGCTGAATGAGGCCAGAAGAGAGGGCATAGGTGTTTCAGTAGGCGTTTGTGTTTGTCTGGCTGTGGCTCCCTGCAGTAGAACTGCACTGTGTTCATTGGGTCAGCAGCACGGAGAGGCTCTGGATTCAGCACTCTGTAGCCAGGTGTTTGTGGAGGAATGCCACCACTTCTCTGAGACGTAACAGGGAGCTCATGAGGAGATTCTTAACTTCTCCTACCTGCTTTCTTCCTTTTGTGCAGTTTTTCAGACTTACTGCTACCATCATAACCACTGAACAGATCAGCAAAGGGATCTTGTCATTTCTGGCAACAAGGCGATTTGGGGTTTTTTCCGGTAGAATGTACCTAGCTGGCACAGGTTCTGGCTGTCAAGTGGGAAGACTGAAGAGAGTGAGTGGAGCTAACTGCTTCCTCAAAGGTGCATCCTGACCAGCTACATAGGGCTGAGTGGCAGCTCAGTCGCTGGAATGTGTTTTTGATATGAATTAAAAACACTTTAAGAATAGTTATGGAACAAATAAATGAAACAGACTTCTTTAAATTACGTGCAATACTTGCCTGGGTTCCAAAGTGTGTAAAAGAGCTGCTTTTTGGAGAAACACTGGTGGCAAGGGTTCTCTGGAAACTTGCACACCTGCCTTGCATTCAGTCAATATGTGTAATTGAGGGTTTCCTAAGGTGTTGGAATGCCAGATAAGAAGGAATGTTTCTTCTTTTGACTCCCAGCCTTTTTTGAGTGCATGAAAGAAGTTGCTAGACCTGATGAATAATTGAATATTGCGTAATATCTACTGGTTGATGCGTTGCTAGGAAGCATAATATCAGGGATCGTGCTGTTTGCATCTTTGGAAAAATAAGATTTCTTGACGAGCTTGTATCTGTTCTCACAGATCCATAGATTCAGATAAATGGATTCATGACTCTAATTGTGATTCCTCAAGAGTTAGTCTGTTGTTAACTTCCCTAGTTTATGAAGCTGCTTATCTGGCAATTGGATGATAATTACAGAGGGCGAACTTGTGAGTTGAGAGAAGATGAACATTCTTTGTACCTTTTATCCGATTTAGAGAGTAATGGATGTGTGTTATGATGAAGTTCTTCAGTGTATCAATACAAAGCACTTTAGTATGTCTCTTGTTACTGCGTATTTGGCGGTGTTTGTCACAGAAGTGTTACTACAGTTCCAGATAAGCTCGGTGTAATAGCAGGGAACTTGGAGAAAAGCAACAGATGCGTTGCTGTTATGCTGCAGTAGACTTGATGAAAGAGAGCAACAGATTCCCTTTCCTCACTTGGTTGCAACAAGAGGAAGTTCAGTACTTTGCGGTATCTCCAAATGTAACTTTCTGGAATCTCTCAAATATGCCTCTGCTGCAGTTCCTACCCAGAAACTAAGGAAGCCTTCAGCAGGGAGCGGGGCAGAGGTAGTGTCCTACGTGTAGGCAGGTCTCTGTGTTAACAGAAGTCAGCAAATTGGAAAAGAAGCATTTTTCAAAATACCTGGAAGCTTTCAAATGATGGGGCAGTCAGTCTTCTAGTTGTTCTTTCACTTTGGTAGTGGTGGTGAAAAAGATATTCCTTTGGCAGTAGTATTGTAGCCATGTGTTGATAGAGATGTGGTATTTGAGCATGTATATGAATACATCGTGCCGGTATAAATTGCAGAGGAGGAAGTATTTTTTTTCATTAAAATTTATGGGGTTTCATTAGGAGCAAACACTGAACATGCAGGTATCCAGAGGCGTGCTGAAGGAAGGTGAGGCTTATTGGTAAAACTTCTGAGTGCAAATAAGGTCTTGTTTCTTGTATTATTAATACTATGGTGAATATTTAGTAATTTTGGGGAAATCTTAGATTCCTTAAAAGAGAAATTTAGTAGATTACTGAGGAAATGGTTACTTTGTTTCCACATTGCTTTGTTTCTAATTACTTTGCAACTAATTACTGTTGTAATTTGAACTTCTAATACTTCTTGTAATGAACTTGTCTAATACTATGGAATTACCTTGAAATGTACCATAAACGTAAGTTACTGTTTTCAGTGACTAACCTAGAGAAATAACAAAATGTCACCTTAAAAATGTTCAATATTGGTTCTAAGCTGTGATTGTCATACATACATTGTAAACAATTGCATAAATAGATGTTATTATCTATCGTAATGTTCCTTTTCTTTAGATAGCTGTCAAGGTAACAAACAAAATCTGCACAAAACTAGAATCTGTGTGTTATTTGATGTTTTAAAAGCTTTTCAATCACTGTAACCTGTAAAGGCAGAAGGAATGATTTCCTTGTAGCTGAGAGGCAAATTCAAGATGTCAGATTTTCAACAACTAGAGTGTCTGTGCTAGACACTTTGTTATTTTGAAATTGACCCTCAAATGAAAAAGGACCAAAAAAAATAATAATCTCAATTGAAAGTATTTGGTAACCTCAGACTGTCTTTAGTGCTGTTACCAAACAGGCTTTCCATTACCTTTGCAGATGTTGAGAACGTGTTCGCTCCCGGATCTTTACAAACTGTACAGAACTTTAGTTGATGTTCCCAGTGTAGCAGATGTGCAGCATCAGCATAATCTTGAAACAGACGATACGGAAGATGAGCAAGCCAAAGAAGGACCCTCCGATTCTGAGGATATGTGAGTGTATCGGGCTTATTGAGTATTTCAACAGGCATCTTAGATCAAGAATATTTTTGGTTAAATGCTAACAATTGTACACAGTATGCCAGCATGGGTGTTCTACCCAAGTTTTAAAAATCCTGTATTGAATCACCATTTATGCTGAGTCTTGTTCCAGGGAATTGAGAAGCTAATGGGATGTACTGCTTACAATTGCTGTCTGAATTTCCTTTCCAAATTCCATCCAAGATGTTATTCTGTCTGGCTTCTGTGCCTCATGTTTCACTGAGGCAGATCAAAGTTGATGGCTACCACTCTTCTAGAAATAAAGATTTCCAGAATATTTGTTTTCTTCATATGTTCTGGGAATCTCACTCGTCTGTCTTCTCTACTTTGGGATGTCCTTCAAGTACCTCAAATTCTTTCAGGGGCTTCAAAATCTGGTTCTTGACTATTCCCTGCAGCTTGCGTAGTCTGCAAGGATAGAATCATCTGGTGTATCTATTCGGATAAGACTTAGATCTCTTTTTGCTCCAGACACATTTTAATCTGGATTAGGGATGTCATGATTGCCAGGATTCTATAATAGTGAAAGGGTACAAAGATTTTGAAATTATATTACTAATTACGTTGAATAGAGGTTCTGTCATCATCTTTCTACAAAACAGTCTGATATTTGTTCATCTAGCCTTTATTGCCTCTGTCTTGCATGATATGGTGGTATCAGTGCCATAATCCTCTTGGATTGAGGACACAGAGTCTCTTTATTTTACTGGCTTAACAAAAGAAATGAGCTCTTCCCATAGGGTTTGTCTTGTAAAGTATTAATTATATAACCTTTATATTGCTTGCTTTTAGTATGTTTGGGGAGGCAGATACAGATTTGCAGGAACTCCGGGCCTCAATGGAACAATTGCTTAGAGAGCAGCCCAGTGAGGAATTCAGTGAAGAGGAGGAGTCTACCTTAAAGGCTAATGTCAGATGCATAACAAATGGTACAGAGCTGGAGGAAGGAGATGAAAATAACCCCAGCAGTGAAAGTGCACTTAATGAAGAATGGCAGTCAGGTATAATTTCTACTATACCTGTTTTATAATTATTTATTGATGTTAACAATTCAAACACAGAATAATGTTTTTCCATTGTATACTTAAAAAAAAAAAAAAGCTCTAATAAATAGCTTATATACAGAAGTTTTTTTTTAAAAAATCAGATAATATTTAGACTTTCTTAATGTTAAGGTCAACATCTAAGCAACGTTCAACACTGCAAATTAAATGTTGGCTATTTGTTAGGCAGTGATTTTAAGTCACTTTTTCTCTAGTTGTCTAAGACTTGTCTGCAAGGAAGATCAAAGACCGTGCACATCATATGTTTTGAATAATTCATGACTGCAGTGTAAAAGTGAAAAAGAAATAACAGTTGACATGACTGGAGTATCTGGGATCCAGCTTACGTTACAATTAAGTAATTAACAGGCAGCCAAAAGGACCATGAAATTATTGACCTTGTCCTTAGTCCAAAATAGCTATTAATGCAGTCAAACTAAAAATGAGCTAGAAAAATTTATTACTGTTTTAGCGTTTTGCATGAGCTGTACACAGTGGTGTCCTTTAGTCTCGGTTCTGATATTTAAATTCTGGCTGAAATATAAGTATTTTATTACTGCTGTAAAATACAGTATAAAAAAATGGCTAAATCAATAGTCTGCAACATAGATTTGTGTAACTTTGGTTTATTGAAGACAACTTTAAACAAATCGAAAATCTGTGAATATTCCTGTAAGGTATTTTCTATATAATACATTTCAATAAGTATTTTAAGGTAAAATTAACATAGGTAATACCATCTTCTTTCACTCTTTGGACAATGCTGATGTTATACACTAACAATATACGATGCTATCTGTTCCTGTGACTGTTGTTGTTGCAAGTGTTGCAGCACTTGATGTCAGTGTCCCACCTTTTGAGATTCATGGTATCTCAGAAGAATTGCAGGCTGCATCGCTGGGGGTGGGAGGGAGGCCTTCAAAACTCAGGGCAACAGAGAGAACCTGAAACCAAATTTATCCAAGATCTACAAGTTAAGTACAGTAATCTAATGGGCTTTTAACCCATATACAAGTTTTATTTTTATTTTTATAATGATTTCTTATTGATGTGACTGTTGATACTTGAATCAGGGCTATGATTTGGTCAGGATTATACTTTACACTTAGTCACATACAGGAACTGAAAGTAGTGGAGTTTTAATACTAACTCATGAAATAGCTGTGACCTACCAGACAATACTATGATTTTTTTTTTTAACTTTTTATGTCATAAGCTCTGAAATCTAAAAAGTTGTATTTTTTTTTCTTTCTCTGGGTAGGAAAATCCTTTCATAATTCAAATGTTTATGTAAGGAAGTATTATTCTTAAGGCAAAAGCAGTTTGTATTTTGTAGTAAGATTTTACATAGGAATTGTATCTTTTATTTTTACATAGATCCTTTTTTTTTTTTGTTAAACTTACCAAATGGTTGACTGTTCCAAACTGATTTGTAAGATTTCTGTAGCCTATAAGCAAAACCACCTTCGCTTCTATCATGTATCTTATGCAGCAATTGGCACACTGAATTTGCTATGCAAAGGAGATGCACTCATAAAATAATGAAGAACTTTGTAGCTAAATTAGTTCTGGGTTTTCTAGACTTGCTCTGTGGAACAAGACACATCTCAGTGCAGAAATTAAATAACTCATTCATATACATCTCCTTATTTTCTGCTAGAAGGCAGCTGCTGTGTTAAGGAGCTCGTCTCTAGCGTGGGACAGCCACTGAACCCTGCATCAGTTCCACCTCAAATATGTGGAATGGTGATGTGGAACATTGCTTAGGTAAATAAAAGTCTGCTTTCAGGCCGTACTCGTTTTCCTTCAGTACGAGTACCCTTATGGCTGACTGTCAGAGTGGGGTTTTGGAGGAGATAGCTAGATGCTTCCCATCTGGGATTCAGAATTTCTTTGCTGTCAAGAAACAGACTGTCCCTGTTTCCTTGCAGGTTGTTCAGAACATTTGCCAGCATCATGTAGTGTTCCTGAGTTTACCTGCTTTCATTATGTTTGGAGGTCTGTGTGGATATCAAGTTTAGGGACATGGAAACAACATTAAGAATGTAGGAAAACTGAGGGGGTTTTACTGTTGTTTTCTTTCTTTATAGATAATAGCGATGGAGAGATTGCCAGTGAATGTGAAGAATGTGATAGTATCTTCAGCCACTTGGAAGAGTTGAGATATAACCTGGAGCAGGAAATAGGCTTTGATAAATTCATTGAAGTTTATGAGAAAATAAAGGTTTGTGAAATAACCTCAAGTGGAAAATATTTTAAGAAACAAGACACATGTACCTAGGGCTGTTTGCTGTGCCAGTAACTAATTGCATTGTGTGACTAGAATCAATGTTTATTTCTTTAGTGTCTTACTCTGTTTCAACGTGCTACATTATGAACACAGAAAATACCGTGCCTGTGGATTAAAGAGGAAAACTTTGGGCTTAATCATGCATTGCATTTAATAAATTTGAACTATTTAATTCTGTACCCATTTTAATTTGGCAACATGGATTGTCCTTTCTTCCAGGCTATACATGAAGATGAAGATGAAAATATTGATACTTGTTCAACCATCGTTCAGACTATTCTTGGAAATGAACACAAACACCTGTATGCCAAAATACTTCACCTAGTAATGGCAGACGGAGCCTACCAAGAAGGTAATCTCACTGTATCCTGGCAGTTATGGCTTGGCTTTGTGTTCTTTCTTAGTTTTACACAATAGATTCTAATATACTTTTAAAACACACCTGTGCTTTGTTATATGGATTGGCTAAATTGATAAAAATATTTTATTTCACCAAGGGTATTTTTATTCCTGCAACAAAATGTGGCGAACTTTGGTTAAGCCTGCTGACTGCTCTGTTTTAACAGTTTGTGCGTATACAGTCAGCTGTAACAATAGTTGTCTTATGAAG
Organism: Tringa tobata; assembly: GCA_033628505.1. Taxonomy (NCBI): domain Eukaryota; kingdom Metazoa; phylum Chordata; class Aves; order Charadriiformes; family Scolopacidae; genus Tringa; species Tringa tobata. The sequence goes on from JAHREE010000245.1 coordinate 13,804,698, forward strand.
GGTGCAGTGTATTTATTTAATTTCTGTAAAACAGTTACGCAAATTGGGAAGATGGAAGTCTAGAAAAAGACTTTCAGAATTAAAACTAATTAAATCTTAAGAACTAACGAATTTTTAGCTAATTTATATTATTCTTTCCAAACCTCTACTTTAAACAGCTTGCAGTATCACTGCTTTTCTGAAAAGAAAATTTCATGTGGCTCTTTATCCTATAATTGTAATCTTTCAGAAGAACTTGATGTGGAGGTACCATCCATCCTAGTTTTCAGGTGGCTCAGTAATACATGAAGAGATTTTATCTTGCTTGGGAGCCCTGCCTGGCTTAGCACAGATTACCAGGCAGATGGATGGATTGTAGATCTTTGAGTCACTCTATGAAATACCACACAAACCACTATCAATAAGAAATTACTTTGGTGTTTTTTTCTCTCATGTCAAAAGTGTAACTGCAGTTATGGAATTTTATATTTCTACTGATTTAAGTCTTTACTGGAGAGGAAAAAAAATAAAAGAAATCTAGGATCTCAATTATTTTTATAGAAATCTGAAATCTAGAAATGTGTGCGATGATCACTATCTAATGTACTTCAATTTTGAAAAAATATTCTAATGCATGTTAAGCAACATCTAATTTCTTCATCTTTTAAATTCTTTTACCAATACATTGCAATAGCAGTGAATAAAGGGTCAAATAAGATTACAGCTTTTCGTGGTTTTTATACGTAAATACTTGGGTGGGGGCAAAGTGTTAAAAACTAGTTTTAAATGTATAATAACTTAAAAAAAATCTAATACAAATTACACTTTCTGAATTTTTCTTTGCTACTGATATAGAACCACTCAGTCAGAATAACCACGACTGTGTTGTTTTCATGCTGTGTCATAGAAGTATAACAGAAAAGTGTCTGAAGAGTATTTTTTCAATCACAATTTATTGGTTTAATGACAGAACTGGAGAGATGTGTTGTAGTATTTTACTTTTCAAGTATCTGAAGGACTGGCAATATAGAAGAAAATGGTAACTACCGTGTTACCAGTTCCTTTTCCTTGTCACTTTGCCTTCAGGATATTTAAAAGTAGTACTAAAAGGCTTCAATGACAATTTGTTGAAATGTTGGCGTACAAATTGTAAGCTGTTGTCTGAGTGAATCCTGTTTAAATGAGCTGAATTTCATCTTGCAAAATGCTGATTAACAAGTGGCTGTTTTGAATAGCTTCAATTTTAATTCTGTATTTTACCAATCTGTGGTAGCATACAAAAATGTAAAGAAAAAGTAGTTCTTTACACTTCAGACATTTAAAGTACGGGTGTGGTACTTTAGTACTACAGTACATAAGAACTACATTTAAAGTAGTTCTTTAAAATTTCAGACATTTTAAAGAAAAAATTCTAAGCTAATAAAGGTGAATAGAGGACAAGTGACAGTAAGAAGCGTGTTCATGAGCTTCTATCTCAAATTTTATACTCTTCAAATAAGAAAAGTTAGGAAAAAAATCTATATTGCTTTTTAAGAGGATTGTTCTAACAGTTTCATCTCAAGTGGCTGCTTCTATCTTAAATTCACGAATCCAAGAAAGACAACATGGTGTTCAATATTTGTACACACAGTGCTTTCAAGACAGTTTTGGTAACAGCCACTCCATTGGTGACTGATTTAGTGAACTCTTGTATTATTGCTAACTGAATTGTGGTTTGTGGTTTGTTTTGTAACTTCAGCTTGATTTCGTGTGTGTTTGTCACTCCTTTTCACTGTGTCTCCCCCTCTCTTGCTTTTTTACAGATAATGATGAATAAACCTGACTCAGGAAATCCCTTAATGGTGTACTACGTATCGGTGTTTGAAGTCTGCAGCTGAGCAACAAATTGTAGTGGAGAATGTAACATGGGCCAGGAGAAGCAAGACTTCAAAAAATAATGTTGATTGTATGAAAGAGGAAAACCATGCCTTTTAAAACTGAGATACCTTACACGTCTCTTGTGTGTACTTGCATACGTGTTCATTCAATATTAGATGCCCAAAATTTAAAAAACAGACAAAACCCCAAAACAACAACAAAACCAAACCAAAACAAAAAAAAACCCCAAACCAAAACCCCATCCCAAACCTGTCATCTCTCAAATTCCAAAAGTAATATAGGAAGAAATACCAGTAGATACTCTGATTAAAAAACCTGAGACCTCTAATTTAAAACGGAGTTTCTAACATATCAACAGTTGGCTGGTCTGGTTAAGCAACTGGAAGCATTACTGTGTTGTGGAAGTACCCATGTCTAGCTAGTCACTCACATACTTCAAGTAGCCTCTCTTTACAAGTACATAAAGAAATTACTTCATATTTATTGACCCTCGTGGTTGTATTTTCATGGCATCTTAGTGGTCCAGTTTGAGTATTTTGCTTTTTTTTTTTTCTTATTAAAAAACCTACTGTGTTTTGAAGCTGAAGGCTTCTGTCAGTTTTTAACCAGTGTCATCTGAAATATCTTAATGGTTTTTCTAAATCAAGGCAAACTGGTACTTCAGTCGTCACTGAAATGTCTGGGGGTTTTTGAGATTGTAACTCATTTGGAGCTAGAATACTTCTTTCCCAATATTTTTCTTCCTCTTCCCTTTCCCAAAATCACAAATTCTTTTGAATTTTGTAATCTTGCCAATGATGACATAAGATGCTGTTGAATTGAAAGGAGTGGGGTCTTGCCAGTTTGTTTTTAAATTCTTACTGTCAACACTCATGGCTCCAGCAGCCATGGGGGGAAATGAAATACTGGAGGTGCAAGTGCTATGTGATAACCTCTCATCTTTTGGCTCATCTTTGTAGCTTGATTGCCAGCACTCGAGAAGGAGAAAAAAAAAACAACAGGTCTTCTGACCCACCTTTCCTTGTTCCTCCTCCCAAAGCGGTACTGTGCAGGAGAGATATTAGGTACACTGCTGTTTTCCAGTCATCTCTGGAACAGTTTTATTGGCTTACCCATCCAGTAAGTCTCTTGTTACGAATCTGATGAACTGTCAAACTTCCAACTGCCCTATTGAAGAAAAATAGATTCTATTTTATTTTTTTTCGGCTACAGCCAGTCACAATCCAAAACTGACAAAAGTTACTTCTCCACAAAGTAAATCAAGTATATATATGTATTATTTAGAACCGTCAAAATATGTACATGATTTTTGTATAATTGTTTTATGGTGTTATTAAAGTTTTGCCCACTGAAAAGTGTTAATTTTTTTAAACGCATCCAATTCTTAAAGGGTAGACCAAACTTACTCTATTTCAGCTGTATCCTGGGAATCTGCAATGAGAATAAAATTAAAAATCATAAATGCCTTTAATATGTTAATTTTTTAAAATTCTTATTTCCTTGATAACCACCTCTTGCTTCATCTGATGAGAAAGTATGATTGTTGTTGGACACAGTTGGTTCTGTTGGTGCTGTTGGTTCTGTTCTGTGCTGCTTCTCTTGTCCTTTCTTTTTTTTTTTTTTTAAACTTCCCACAGTAAATGTTGGGGCTTTTCACTCGGCTTCTCTTCCATTCCCTTTTTTGCTGCTGAATAATCTGTTCAGAGAGATGATCCTCATAAACTGCATCATCGATGACATTACCAAATACACTCTAAAGACTTTTAATAAAGAATGAGTCTGCATTATTTTCCCTTTGCAGGTTTGCTTTTCAAATCATACCTTGCCCACCTTTTGGGGGGGAGGACCTAAAACTTTAAATTTTAAAAAAAATCTAGATTAACCACAGGGAAAGAAGAAAATACACCCAGTAGTTTATTCTGTGCTGTATAGTTTTGAATGTTCTTAAGGTCATATGGTCTTGAAATTAAGGGGTGGATGGTGTCTAATTCTTTTTAAATTCAAATCATATGGTTATTGACAGTCATCATTCCTTACGCAGCATGCTGCCTTGCTTCTGGTAAGAAAAACTGATGTAATCTGCATCTTTCAAGCTTTACGGACATAGAGCTTTTCATCAATTAATGATTTGAAAAATATGCATAGATTGTGCACAGCTTTTCAGGAATAATCTTCAAACCTGCCACCCGCTGCTGGCTATCCCTGAAATCCCTCAAGGGCTAATTTAAAATTGACACAGTAAATAAGTTTCTCTGCTAAAGAAATACTTCTATCTGAAATCTTAAATCCCTAGCTAACGTGCACTATAATGACAAGGAGGACAGTGTGACTTCAGGATGATTTATTAGTCTGTAAGTAGTAACTTACTGAAACTAGTTGAGCACTTGGATTGTGTTCATATTACTTTCACCATAAGGAATTTTCTATTGTAATTCCAGTGGCAAATTGAGATATAGAATGGTGGTGGCTTTGGCACAAAGCATACTCTGTAAACTATTTCACATTATATCCCTTTCCTCAGGCTGCTTGACCCCTGAAGCCAACGATAGGTCAGGTGAGGAATCTTCAAAAAGAAAAAAACATAGACAAACACAATACCCTCCATACACCCCTCCCAAAAAACAAAAGGCCAAACTTCTAGTATCTCTTGTACTGCCCTGTAGATGTGACTGTAGTCCATGACACTGGCCTCTCAGCAACACAAAGGAGTAAAACCCCAGCAGGGAGGCAGAGCTGGAGAGAATGTGTCCTGGTGGCCTGTGGCAGGAAGATGGAGCCTCCACTGCTGCCTGGCTTTGTTTTGAGCTGAGCAGGATCAGCAATCCTACCCCCACGTGGCCACCCAGATTCTTTCTCAAAGAACAGAGCCTTTTGCTCTTCAGTTTGTGCAACTTCTGAGTGCGTATTTGAAGTTACTGCCAGAAAAACGTATTATCTGGTTTGAGAACATGAACCAAAGCAGGCAACTAAACTTTCTGTGGTCTGGTAAGTGAATGGCTGATTGAAACAAAGTTCCAGAGTACCATATTCCTGACACGGTTCTCTGTGCGCTTGTAGACATCTAGAGCATTTGTCAATAATTCTTATTTCAGCTTTTAGTGCTTCTGTCTCCCACTTGCTCTGATTTGTGCATAAACGTTAATTCAAACCAAAGAAGGGCAAGAAAGCTGGGGAAGGGTCTAGAGCACAAGCCTTGTGAGGAGAAGCTGAGGGAACTGGAGCTGTTTAGCCTGGAG
>JAHREE010000245.1:13810190-13823004 GCA_033628505.1 Tringa tobata
GGGTAGAAGCGTGCCCCTGACTCAACGGCTCATTTGCCTTTCATCTCTCCACTGAAAGCACCTCCTCAAGGCTCCAATGAAGCTGGGCTCCTCTTAACTTCATTAACTGTGATAAACCAAAGACAGAATTTAGATTTTTTTTTCAAGCCTTTAAAACATTTTTCTTCCCCCCAAAAATTGTGTGCTTTCTCAAATCTTATTTTAACAATTTTTCATTCATGAGCCATGTAAACTAAAATTTAGCATACAATAGAAACCAATTGGTACTGTTCCTACAGCATTTCTTTTTTGCCATTTTTATCATAGCAGTTTAGACAGAGCAATTTGCAGAGTTTAAGTACTAGCTTTAAAAACCATAAACAGCTTCTTCCTTTAAATTAAATTTGTGTGTTAATGCAATACACACTTCAAATGCGTTTCCAAGTTGATGTTTTCCAGCTGAGCTGATGATTTCATCAATTCAAATAGTAGCGCTTTTAACGGTTGGCTTGTGCAAGAGTCTTAAAAACACTCCTTCAGCAACTAAAACCTTAATTGAACTGCTTCCATAAAGATGTATTAATTGGTAGTTACTTGTGAGACACATCTATAGGAGTTCAGCCGCTCCAGCTAAATTGCTTGCCTTGAGCACCCCTGATCTCGTGTACTCTTCCAGACTTTGTTTCCCAGTCATTTTTAAACCAAGACGTGATTTAGCTAATTCTACTAACTCCCTTTTCAAAGATATAGTTTAGAAACTCCCAGAGCCAAAGACCTGGAGATTTTTTTCCCATCAGCTGCACAACAAAAGCCAAAGCCAGGCGGGGTTACGGAGTGGGAAAACTCCGGCGGGGCGGCGTTTGCTTAGTTTCAGGAGGGCTGTGACAGCTCTTCCCTGAGCCATCCCTGAGGCTGGCTGCACGGAGCGTGAGGCTGGGGCGCTGCATGAGTCACTGCTGCTGGGCTGATGGATGTCCCCTCGGGGACCGCAGTCAGCCAGGAGAAAGCACAGCTCAGTTCTAAATAGCGCTGGGGCTGGAGCTGCTGCAGACACGCTCTACCCAGGACGGAACCCTAATCAGGTCCTTGACATGCCCTCCCTTTGGCTGTGTCCCGCAGACACTCCTGACAGTAATCTCTTCCCTAGGGGAAGGGATGAAGTGTGTATTTCCGCTGTATCCCCAACGTAGGATAAAACAACCCCAGATTCAAACTTTAGGCAAAACCTCTGCAGTTCTAGCTCTCTTAATAAAATTTTAAATCTCAAGCAGTACTTCAGGGATGCTACTTTTTTCCCTTCCATCGCCTTCCCCACCAGCAGTCAGGAGCTCTCATTGCTGTTTGTCTTATTGCTGCTATAACTATTTTAAATGTTATCAGAGTAGTTTTGCAAAAGGTATGTAGCCTTTTTCTGAAGAAGTGAGTGCTCTGATGGGGATATAGAAAAGACAGAAAACCTGAGATGCCTTAAAATAATGAGCTGAGCTCCATCTATTTTGGAGCTACACCGACATGACCACTGCTTAAAGGGTCAGTCAGTCTCCTTCCTATAAACCACTGAAGTTGTTGTACTTCCTCTACAACTCGTTTCTTCCTCTGTGTTAAGCTGTAATAACGCTCAATAAAGATCTAAAAGTAATAAAATGCATCTAATTTACCATTCTTGTAGCACACTCAGCTGATCCTTTCCCACTGACGTTAGTTTTGATAACTTACACGGCAGTTTGGAGTATTTTAGTCCTGTTCTGCAAACTGTGTAAGAGAAAAATCAAAAGGTGAAGAAGATTATCATGGCAGTTGAGCTTCTCAATAGAGCAAATTTGGACTTAACGCTGGACATGCTTTTATGCCTTTTTAATTCTAAGAAATAGTAATATTTTTCAGTTTTTCATGCTTAACAGTTTTAAAGCCTTATTTAGTAGATCTGAATTTTACTGTTAGTAAATTTATATGGAGAATTATTTCCACAGCAGGAAAACACCTCTAATGAGATTTTTAGCTATTAATAACAGCATTTCTTTTCAGCTGTTGAAAAGCCCGACTGCACTGAATCGTATATCCTGTTCCACCGTGGACTTCAGTTAATGATCACAGAGCCCTGAATAATTTAACTCACTGCCTTCGCTCAATTCACTGCAGGGCCTCCTTTCCTCAGATGACCGCTATTGTTTTCTCTACATTGGGCAATCTTCTTTGTCCAGGAAGAAACTCCAGCAAGTCCTGACTCTACCAGGCGGTGGGGTTAAGCGTTGCCAGCTGGGAAAAGGAGCACAGTTCAATCTGCGACCTTTGTTAACCGTGCAGTGATATTACAGTAACTACTCTGCTCAGATCAGTAACGGATGGATTTTTCCACCATAAATACCAGTATCTAGCCATATATGGAATCATAGAATGGTTCGGGTTGGAAGGGACCTTAAATACCATCTAGTTCCAACCCCCTTGCCATGGGCAGGGACACCTCCCACTAGAGCAGGTTGCTCAAAGCCCCATCCAGCCTGGTCTTGAACACTTCCAGGGATGGGGCATCCACAACTTCTCCGGGCAACCTGTTCCAGTGCCTCAGCACTCTCACAGGAAATAATTTCTTCCTAGCATCTAATCTAAATCTCCCCTTTTTCAGTTTAAAACCATTTCCCCTCATCCTATCGCTCCACTCCCTGATAGAGAGTCCCTCCCCACCTCTCCTGTCGGTCCTCTTCAGGTACTGGAAGGTCAATAGAAGGTCTCCCTGGAGCCTTCTCTTCTCCAGGCTGAACAGCCCCAACTCCCTCAGCCTGTCTTCATAGGAGAGGTGCTCCAGCCCTCTGATAATTTTCGGGGCCCTCCTCTGGACCTGTTCCAACAGGTGCATGTCCTGTCTACATGCAATACTGGAGTGTGGATGACCACAGTCATAAAACCTCCCTCCTACCAGTAAAACTTAAAGAAAGCTTGAGTCAAATCCTACTGTGATCTGTTAAGATGCTCCTGTTCTTGGCTCTGGTAGAACAAAATGCATGCCCACCCTCAGGCTTCAGCACAAAGCACAGGAGCATTGATACAACTGCTGCAAAGACAGGTCTGAGCCAAGTCACCAGACTCGGAGCTGCAGTTGGCAAGTGTGGGAAAGTACCGGAAGACTGGCGAGGAGGACTGTAAATATGCTCAAGTGACTCGCATGTGGGGTGCTGGAAAACACACCTATCACACTATTGTTGCTTAGTTTTGTGTGCTGAACAAATAGAACATCTGCACTTAGATAACGTAGTCCTGGGATGGCCTCAGAGGCACCTTATCAAAACACGCCTGAGATTCCTGCCCTGCCTGAAGAGATCAAAGCACAGCAGAAAACTCTGCCTGCCAGAATCCTTCAAATACAGCCCCAAACAGCAAGTGGGAGCTCTCTTGCTCCCTCACTCCCTTGCTAACAAGGACTCTCTTGCTAATAAGGACTCTCGCTCCGCGGTGCCTGCGTCCCCTGCTTGCCTGCCTCTGCCCCGGTGCTGCTTCCGAGGTTCCCTGACCAGGAGGCATTGAGATTAAATTCGTTCTTTGCTCTTAATCCATGGTTTTGTGGTTGTTCCTGCGTCCTGCCTGCATCGGTTCACACAGCGAGGATTTGAGCACATCTTCCATTCTGCTGTTCTGCCACAGTGAAAGCAATCGCCATAAGGATGGGGTGTAACAGATGGAGCTATAACTTAAACCACGTTTTAACAGTTCCTAAAGCTCATCTGTCAAGGATGGTGCAAGACCTGCTTGTGCGGTGTTAGTAAGAGAAATTTAGGCATGAACACATAATGTGAAATAGGCCTGCTGAGAAGCAAAAGCTGTGTAGGGTACAATGTTTACCTTGTGTTAATTACGTTGTAATGCACTTACTGAACACTACTCTTGTTTTCACTTCCTGGCAGAAGTCCCCACTGGTATTTTATTCTGCCTTATAGCAGTTAAAAAGGTGAGAAATATATAACCGAAATAGTTTAAAAATCTAGTAATTGTGAAATTGCCTGCTTTATCATATGATAAACCTTGGGGGCTTGTTAGAGGGATCACACTAATCCATAGGATGAAACAGGTTGCATCCCTTCTTACAGTCGCTAGCTCTAATGCAGTATCTTCAGCTAAAGTTCAGAAGCTTTGCACACAGAGCCTGTAAGACGAGGGGTGTCTCTCCTGCCCCTCCATTCTGCATTTCTGTCTGCCTTAGTGGTGTCTGAAAAACATGCTGCTCATTTACAGTTACACTGATATTCATGAAAATTGCAGGTACCTCATTTCTGGAAATCAAACCCTGATGCTTTTTCAGCCTTAGGGAACTGTATTTCCTTGCCATAGGATAGCAGAGAGGTCAGAAGGCTTTGTGATCCTTGGACCGAAGACTGTGTAAAATAATAGAATGAACTGGGGAAAATAAATGTGCTGAAAGCATCTTGGCAGTTTTTTGTGTATAGTAGACAATATATTCTATACTCACTTTCTGTGACTAAGTTTACTGTTACCGAGGCCTAGAATTAGCCAAATAAAACAGCAGGGAAGCCTTCTCTGTGTTTCTTCCCTCCATTTCTCACTAACATTTTTACATGCACTCACTCCCTTTCCTGATGGAAGCTGGGGGAAAAGTGCCGAGTACAGCACTAATGACACGAAGAAAAACACTGAAGGAAGCAGCAGGGAGGCCAAGGTTTCAACCACTCTCCCTCCCTTGCCCAGGAAAATTTCAGTGACCTATTGACACCTCCCATGGGAAACTTTAAATTGACAGGATATTTGCCAAGTAAATACAAAAAATGGCATTAAAATAGTATTGTTTCTGACTTAATCCTCCTAAAGTCAATGAAAGTGAGTTAAGGTTCCCGCAGCAGCACTAACCTCATTCTGGATGGCAGGGTACGTGGATATGTATCAGGATTGATTAAAAACCACTTCCACACACTCACTACTATTCACTTGGGAAACTGAAAATAAAAATGCCAAAAATTAAGTTACAGCTTGTTCCTGGATTATCCCGGTACTTTGGTTAAAACTACTATGTTTCATGTTATGCAACACTATGCAGAGTCAAAACAATGTTAATTTGTCCCATGAAAACAACAGGGGAAGGTGTTTCAAGTTTGTTATACCCGGATTGTTTATTCTGCCGTGTTTTTGCTGGGGTAAGTTATTCAAGAATGATTACTGGGACTCTTGGAAAATATTCTGGTTTTATTATCTGCCAGTTACCAATTTTTTTCTCTGAAATCTGATAATTGGGAATGGAGGGATATTAGAGAACACTGCATCTCAAGTGTCTCCATACCATTTCTCCCCACACCTAGAGAATGCATCTGCTACTCAGCAACACTTGCTGGTCATTCCTAACTCTGATTCTGCTCGTTAATGGTATTCCAGGAGTTAGGTCACTAAACTGGAGATCTGGGTTTAGTTCTAGGAATTGTCCCTTTGCTCCCTCCCCAGCAAATTATTTAATTTACCCTGCAGAGATACCTGCATCTATGCCCATCATTATCTCCCCTCATTTCTCTTGCCTTCTCTTTCCAGTCTGTTTCATTACTAGTTGTGAAGTCTTCAATGTATGAGGCAACTCTGCCTTTGTGCTTCCCATGCCTGTCATCTAGAAAAGGAAGAGCACAATAAATACCATAAATAAGAATGTTTCCAGGATGCAATACCAGAAAAACACTCATTGACTAATGTCAAGTAGCACACAGAAAACACCTCACACACACCATTTGCTGACAACTGCTTTGACTGCAGCTGCCTTCGCTGTATTTAAGGACTGCATCACGGGTTAAAAACACAACTCTTTTTTAGTGTTAGGTGTGACCTTAGAGAAGAATGGTGGTAGAACTGCATTAGGAGTTTGCAGGGATGCTTGCGAACAGGTTTTTGGCACTGTTATCTGTTGTCAGTGCCCATGTCACATCCACATGCGGAGAGTTGCTGTTCACGTTCTCTAGCACACGTGGGAAAACATTACTTTAAAATGAGTTTGACTGTAGCTCATACAAAGTGTATATTTAAGAGGTATTTAAGGGCTGATTCTTAGCTAAAGGGATGGAATCCAGCTGCCTGTTTTCTTTGGCCCTGAGAGTCAGTTTGATATGATTTACATTTTCAGAGCTGGCTTCACAATGAAAGAGGGTTGGTTTTGAGGCTTTTTTTTTTTTTTTTGGTGTGTGTTAGTGAGTAAATATTTTACAGCCCAAATTCCTAGTTCCACAAAATCAGTGACTCCAGGCTGTGGAACAATATAAGTAAGCACAAAGGCTGGAATTTATTGCTAGTAATGATCTATGAGATAAGATTTTCAACTAAGCCAGTGCAGAGAGGTCTCTTGCCAGATGTGTGGGAGTGAAAGTGACACAAATCTACCAAAAAAAAAATATCTTTGGCAATCCCAGAGTGATTATATAGCCTTGCAGCACTAGCAGCCTCAGAGAATTCATTTTGTGTCTCAATGTCTTCATCGACTTAAAAGCCAAGTCACAAGCTTTATAAAAGAAATCCAAAGCAGTGCCATGGATACTTCATAAATTTATCTCACTTCCTTAATCTTATTTTGAACAAGGAAACGTTGGGGTTTTTTTCTATGTTCCTCTGTTTGTAAAGAGCTGTGGTAGCAGAATGATAGTGATTCTGCAAAAAATACCAGGGAACTTGTCCCTTTATTCCCTTACTTTCATCCCAACGCAATTCAAAACCTTTCTTCAGAGTCAGGCTCCATGAGAAATCCTTGCTTTTTGCTTCCAAGATATCACAGACAAAAACAATGGTACATGGATAGTACATTGATGACATCCAAACCTCTGCCTACACCCTTTCCTAAGTGCACCAGAAATTGCAGAAGCTGTAAAGGAGCTTCTGTATCTTTCAGACAACACAAGAAGTATAATTTGTGCTGACGGGAATGTGACTTTCCTTATAGTTGCAGATAAATTCCAAAAAGGGATGCTTCAGTTACAGAAAATGCTTTGCCTTGGTGTAAGGATGCTGCTTTGATGAGTTTGGGATAGAAATGTTAGTGCACTTTAAATGCTGTAACACATTTTAATTTTTTATATCCTTGTACACAAACTCTTACAAAACCTATTTCATCACTCGTGTATGTTTGATAGCACAGCAGAACTGTGCAAGTGTGGCAGAGATGTTTGAAAAGTAAACATGCTGATAATTCTACTTGCCTGTCAGATAGCTCTGCCCAGCAGGCAGTTTTAGTAGGAAAATGATATTTTAAGGAAATAAATCTCTTTGAAAAAACTAGCCGAGCATGCTTTTAAGAACTAACATGACAACTCCTTTTTTTTTGGTTTGTTGGGGTTTTTTTTTTTGGCAAACTATCAAACTGTTGCAGCACTCAAAATTCAAAAATGGCTTAGTTTAGAATTTAAGCTCGCAAATTCTTCTCACAGATTTTGCTCTAAAAACACATGACTTTCATATGGAAAGACGATGGATATTCATCCAGAAGCCTGGGAGCGTGGCATGGCTACATTGTTTGGGACCAAATCCAAACTGGCTCTCACTGCAGAGGAGCTGTAGGTGAAGGGAGTACGGCACTTTTCAACCGATTTCCTGATTCAGACAGTAGGAGGAACTGCAGGACTCGCCATAAAACACACACAAACCACAGGACAGACATACCCTTGGTTTACTGTACATTTCTCATGCTTTAATGACCGCAAAAGCCCAAGTGGTTTTTAAGAGTTTCTCCTCTGTAAATGCACTTCCAGTAACTGCTCTTAGAATAAGACACCTAGAATAAGGTGTTTGTTAAAACCTGCAGAAATTTCTGAGTTTTCGTTACGCTGTCATGCAGCTGCCCAAAAGAGAAATGACGCCCCCTGAATCACCCTTATGCTCTGAGTGGACTTGAAAATTTCTCATCTAGAAAGATTGAAGGGGGTGCTTAATATCTTCTGAAGATGTATTTGGTGTGAAAACGTGAAAAGGTCTGAAGTTCCACCCTGCTACCTTTTGGAGGACTCTTTTCCGAGGATAGGACTCTCAGGTTTTGCCCAAGGATGTTTGCTCTAGGAGGGTTAATTTGAATGCAGCACCCTTCTAGATAAAATAGGACAGTGCTGTGAATTCTTCCCTGTTCATGAAACTTACTGACTAGCTTTGTATGTCTCACGGGATTTTAGAGAATGAAGCTGTAGGGCATTTCTAGAAATACAAAATACAATATAAGACAGAATCTAGGAGTTGTAGACCTGACATGATGGATACAGACTTCTCCCAACACCCACAACCTCCCTCCCTCTGCACAGTCCACGTGCAAAAGTGCCTCTGACTCTCCTCAACAGTTCCACCTCCTCCTAATATTGTATTTTTTTTTGTTCAAACAGTATACCTGCCAAGTATCCAGTCTCCAGAAGTTCAGCTTCTTTCAGATACTTTGGTAATGAGGTGTGGTAATGAAGACTAAGTAAACTTTTATGAAAGTTGAATCCTTTATCATATTATGGTTTTGCTTATTTAAAAAAAAATAATAAAAATGTTTGAGCCCCGCAATTCATCTCATCTGTTTGGGTTGTGAAAACTCCAAACATTTGTCACAATGTTCCTCAAAGATAAAATTGGAGTTTAGTCACTCCAGCCCACTATCACCCAAAGTGGTTGATTACAGTTCTGCCTGATCTCAGGCTAGAGTCAGTAACACAGTAATTCTACTTAAAACACTTATATGATTATTGGTTTACTGTTCATATGAAACAGCTTTACCCTGTGAATTGTCCATAGCCTTTGCAAGTGGGAGAAATATTAATAGCTTTTTAAATAGCTTAACATTTGCTAACAATGTAGCAAACTATTAAAATGGCATGTAAGTATTCCAAGAAGTCTAGGGCAGTCAATAATTCTACAAGTACATCCTGAATCACTTACCAGTCTTTGGGAAAGCAGCTCTAAGTAGAACTGGGAGGTACCTAGAAAAGGATTGAACAGAGAATCTGTCATGCTGTCCCCAAAGGAATCTCCCCTACGGACACTAATTCTAGAGGGGCAGAGGACCTACTTTGCAGCCTCACGTGTGAGGTCTGTGGCTTATCAACTGCATGCAAGGAAGGAAAAAGATAATTTGATTTTAGAATAAACTTATTAGGAATGGATTCTTAGATTTCTGTACCTCTTCTAAAATCTTCACAGCTATGCCATCTAGTTTGATTTCTTTAAATAAACATTCTCCTTTGCTTTTTCTTTAACCTTGCTTGTACTACGGGCAATTTCGCTTGCTGGTTAATGAGATGCAGGCACTATGTTCCCACCAGTGTAATGATCATTTAAATCAAGTTCTTGACCACCTACACACACCAATGCCTTACTGCATTTCTACAAGGTACAGCAGTCAACAATGCAGCTGAAGTACATGGATCGTAAGTACCCAAAAACCCAGTAGACTAGCCTGGTGGTAACATCTTAAGATAACAGCTCATCTAAACACCGAGAGTTCGTAACATGTTTATTCTTCACTGTCACAGCCACTTTTTCTGTTGCATATTCCCTCATTGTGATGGAAATTGTTATTACAAAAGCATCAATATGTGCAAAGGTATGATCCCAGCTTCACGTTGTCAGAGAGAGCTAGTTCACAACATTAACACAGAAATGATACTCTCCTCAAGAAAACAGGAAACTAAAAAGTAATCAAAGGTCAAATGTCAGCTCTGTCTTGGCAGGTTTGAGACGCAGCCAGGCAACTTTTGTCTATACTCCGAGCTAGATGCCTAGAATACAGAATAAAGATGTGAAGCCAAAATTTACAGAAAACACAACACCCCATTTCTCCTGCCCCCTCACAAACACGAGACCAGCAGAGATCCTTCTGGCAGGATGCAGAAGCCTTAGAAGTACATTTGTGTTACAGTCATTGATCTACTTACAACTACTTCCCAACACAGCAAGTGCAGCAGGGGCAGCACAAAACTCAGTTTGCCAGCAAACCCACTGGATCAATACCAGCCATGCTGGGCTCCATGCTGCTAGAATTCCACCAACAGTAACCGAGCTGGGCAATTCAACGACAGCACTAACTGCAGCATATGCATCTTGTTGTAAAAAAAAACAACATACCAACCCAAAACCAACCCACAATCCCCACAGCCCCCCAAAAACCAAAACCACACACAAAAAAATCTTTAATGACAAGGGAACAAAGTCATCGAAGAACGTCCTTGCTCATTCCCACCGGAGACTGAGGAAAGTTGGCACGCTCCACTACGTGCTGTACTTGCCGATACAAAGCCAGCACTATCAGCACGGCCATCAGCAGTAAACTCTTACTAAACTGATGTCAGTGGGAGTTTTGCGTGGCCTTTGGAAGGAAATTGCCACTGCATCTCCAGGGGTCATTTTACAAGGAAATAAGATTAACCTTTGTGGTCTGTGCTTGGGATCTGTATTGCATGGGAAAGAAAGGCTAACGTGGACATGACAAATGGGGAAACATCATCCTTTCTGACAAAAAAAAATAGCTATGAAAATAGTTTAGTACAAATAATATATCTTAAAATAAAAACAAGCTTATTCTTCTCAGCACAAATAATCTTAATGCTGAAAGTCATCCCTGAACCTACAAAAACACCTAACCAACCAGACTATGACTGCCACAAAACACCATCTTCTGTTACATTCTCCTTCTGATAGGACGTAACACCTCTTGTTCCATGATTCTAATTCCCTTTGAGCCTTTTGTAGTCGTGTCAAGATTTTAAGGATGGAATTCACAACTAAATAAATTCATACGTTTATTCTCACAGCCCAGGTTTTCTCTACTGGGCCTTCAGTTATTCGGTTTTGGTTTATGAATTTAAATAGACATACTGCTAACACCACTCCTTCAGGCAGACGGGTTACCCTGCCATCAGGGGTACAATCTTCAGGGACATTTTGTAGTATTAGAATGGAGATTGGACCTGGGTTTGTTTTTTCAGTGCATTAGTGTATTTTAGTGCATTTAATGCTTTTGCTCTTTCATGCATTGGTTTACATATGTCTATGTTTCAAAAGATTTGCGTGCTAACAAGTGGAATCCTATTCTGAAATGTCTTGTACTACTTCTTAAATTCCCTAAGGAACTAGATGTAAATGATTATAGAGTGCATCTGTCGGCCTCTCTTCCAAATTATTTATAATTAATTGGCAAAATCTGACAGAATATTTGTAAAGATATTAAGATTCCATTTTATGGAAAACAGTGGTCATATCCAGAAAAGATCTAAAATTTAACGTCCCCCCTACAGAAACAGGCACAGCAAAAGTCAAGTTATCTCTTCTTGTTAGGCTGCCAACCTATCAATTAGCTAGTGTTCCTCAAAGCCTGGCACAGTATGTGCTGCCTTACATTTTAAAGACAGAGGAAAAACTAAGGATACTCGGAAACATGATAGAAACAGGAATTATTGCGGGAGGAAGAGAAAGTATGATTGTTTTGGCAGAAAGGGCTGAAGACATGGGGGGAAGCTTGTAAATTGGTTGGCCCCCAGAAGAAAAAGAAGGTATCGGTGAAAGGGAAGGAGCAGAGAGGACACAGTGGGTTTATTGCACCAAGGATGCTGGAGACACAACACAGAAAAAAGAAAGGAACCAAGTGTGCCAGTTCTGCTACCGACATTCTGGTTTTGCTGTTCTGCCTAATGCCCTTTGCTTCTTCCTTTTCCCAACAGCTTCCAGATGAAGAGAAAGAGCATACGTTGGAGAAAAAAAAGTTTGTGCCTGAAAACCAACTTCAGAAGTAAAATTTATTACACCAAAGATGTGTAAAATATGATTTTACAAATATAAACAAATATTAATAGATGTTATAATTATAGAGATCCAGGGACTTGAGTAACTCAAGGGTGTCTTCGCTCAAATCTGTGTTTTTAATGGTTCTCTGCCCTGTGCAATCTCTCCTTCGCATCAATTACTTAGTAAGTCATGCAAGGAACTAATTAACTGCACGCAATAATGGAATGGTTTTAAAAAGAGAGGTCTCCTCGTGTTAAAGTGTACAAAGTACAGTCCCCTGCTTGCGTCTGGATAAATGCTTCGACGTAACAGCAGTTCTATTCCTCCCAGCCCTGGCGCCAGCCTGTTCCAGCCACTCCAACTCAAACACTTCATCCGTAAGAGGGCAGCGGCGTCCATCAGCTCGCACACCCACAGTTTTCTACATAGATTATATTTGTTTGAAAATTAACTACTGCTGCTGCTCAGGAAGTGACATATTTATCCGATACTCTTCAGAATGTTTACTGCTTTGGCTAGTATCCCAAAATATTTTTAGTATTTTACAGACTTTACATAAAACATTATCAAAGACCAGCCCTGATAAAGGGCTAATCTTCTTATCCTGCTTCCCTGAACTTTCATCTTGCTTCCCTGGTGCACCACCTGTATTATAAATTCCTCTAGCGTTTTAAAACATTTTGCATTCCTCAGGTAGCAAACGAAGTTTAGACAACAATAGCTGTGTTGCTTACAAAACTATGCTGGAAAGACTGGCAGCCTTGATGAGATCTTTTGGAAAAGCTACGGCCAAAAGTGACATCCAACTGTAAGATGAACTTTTGTTTACATTCAACAAGTCCCTATTTTAAATGTACTGATTATCCTTCTTTCTGCAGTGGCAACGCTCACACGGCAAAATAGAGGAATATTACAAGACATGGGAATATCCTTATGTATCAGATGTTTATATCCTTCTCTTCTATTTATGTTACGATACTCCCTGGAAAGCACAGACACAGACCAGAACCCCATCTGTATCAGTTTTCCTGAACTCCAGAATTTCTGGGGGAGGAACTTATTTCTTAATGAACTGTAGATACTTAGCTCTTTCAATATTTCTACTACTAATAATAAATAAATT
>JAHREE010000245.1:13823122-13903304 GCA_033628505.1 Tringa tobata
GGGCCCGGGCTGGGGCTGCCTGGCCCCGCCGAGTACGCGGGCGCGTAGCGGCGGGGACCGCCGAGCTCAACAGGCCGTTTTCTTCCCTGGCGCGACTTCCCGCAGGATGATGGGTTTTTTTTAGTGATCTTTTTGGTGGTGGGATTTTCCCAGCCCCTCGCTGGATACCCTTAAGCTGGTCGGAGGCTTGTCCCCTCTGTCTGCGTCGGCAGCCCTCCTCTTGTCCTAACGATACGGCAGTAGCGCTTCCTGCTGTAAATCACTTCGTGATACTTTTTGAAGCGCTTCTTGAAGGCGGCACTGTAACCAACCCGCTTGTCGCTGCCCCTGGTGAGCTCAAAATCCTGTGAGCTGGGGGCTGTTTGCAGGGCTGGCGTGCGTAATGGTGCTGCTGTTGCTCTTCACAGAAATGGTAGAAATGTAGTCTGTTACTGGCTTACTCTTGGCACAAATGTAATTCCCCTTGCTCTGCCTTATTGGTGTAGGCTCTGTTGTTTTGGACACAGTTGTAGTTACCGTTGCCGTCTTCTCATGGTGGAAAAGGNTTGGTGGTGGGATTTTCCCAGCCCCTCGCTGGATACCCTTAAGCTGGCCGGAGGCTTGTCCCCTCTGGCTGCGTCGGCAGCCCTCCTCTTGTCCTGACGATACGGCAGTAGCACTTCCTGCTGTAAATCACTTCGTGATACTTTTTGAAGCGCTTCTTAAAGGCGGCACTGTAACCAACCCGCTTGTCGCTGCCCCTGGTGAGCTCAAAATCCTGTGAGCTGGGGGCTGTTTGCAGGGCTGGCGTGCGTAATGGTGCTGCTGTTGCTCTTCACAGAAATGGTAGAAATGTAGTCTGTTACTGGCTTACTCTTGGCACAAATGTAATTCCCCTTGCTCTGCCTTATTGGTGTAGGCTCTGTTGTTTTGGACACAGTTGTAGTTACCGTTGCCGTCTTCTCATGGTGGAAAAGGCTGTTTTCAAATAAGCGTTCAGAGGTACAGGTGTACTAAGCAAGAACTACGAAAAGTAAGCTTTATTATAATGCTGTACTGGGGATAGCTCTTCATTCTGGAATAATTTGAGTAAATAGAATTGTTCACGATTAAAATTTATGAGGACTTGAATTTAAAAACCTTAGCAGTTAGCATTTTTTAGAATGTTTTAAATAGTTATATTAATGTACATTGCTGTTATTGCATACTGCTATTTTGATGTTTCTTTGATTTTTCTGCAAATACCTACAGGATCAGTCTAGACATCTTTTATTTTGCTACCTGTATGAGCACCTTCCTATAGAATAGTATTGCTGACTCTTCTTTCCAGCTTATTAATGCCTTTTTTTCCCTCACAGAGCATGGTCAGAAGAGGAATGGATGTAACATGATATCCTTGGAGTGCTCAAAACACACAAATTCTGCAAAGATTTGCTTTTTGGTTAAGTAATACAAAGAAAATGGATGAATCAGCTTTGCTGGATCTGTTGGAGTGTCCTGTTTGCTTAGAACGCCTTGATGCTTCTGCAAAAGTCTTGCCTTGCCAACACACATTCTGTAAACGCTGTCTGCTGGGCATTGTAAGCTCTCGAAATGAGCTTCGATGCCCAGAGTGCAGGACTTTAGTGGACTGCAGTGTTGACGAACTTCCCAGTAATATTTTACTTGTTAGACTACTGGATGGCATCAAACAGAGGCCTCGAAAGCCCAGCGCCGGTGGCGGGACTGGTGGCACAAATGCTTTAAGGGTCCCCATCAACGCTGTAGGTAACTGTGGATCAAAGGACCTGCAGACCTCTCAAGTTGGACAGCAGCAAAGGGTGCAAGCACGGAGCCCTCCTGTTAGGGTAAGTACTACGCGATGACGGTATTTTGTTGCAATCATATCTTTTCCTGCACTGTTTCAAAACATTTGATGGCCTCTGCTTCAGCATAAGGGCAGTCAGATAGTAAATATGGCAAAACGTATTTTTGAGAACTGTTGTAGATTTCTAGCAAAACACATCAGTGTTCTTATCAGTATTGGTTTAATATTATGTAAATACCACTAATAATGGGTCCTTATTGAATCTCAGTTTTTGAGGTAAGGAGAAGAAAAGCATCTCAATACTTTAATTGCCTTATTAAAAGGAAGTCAAATAGAACAAGATAATTTGTGTGGAAAGCTTAAGTAATTGTTAAGGATAAACATTTTGTGAAGAACACTTGAAATTTTTCTTGGTTTCTCAATTGCAAAAGTTTTTATTTTGGCTCTTGTGCTTTCTGTAATGATTTTGACTGTCAGTAGATTTCCTTTGAATTACATCTAAGGAATGTTAAACGTGACCAGGGAAATTACACTCTTGTTGAAGTCATGAAGGTTTTGCCATTGGCTTCTAAGGAACTACATTTTACTTTAAAAAGAAATATTTGAATTACTGTTATTTGTACACTCAGTCCTCACCCCTTCTTTAATTAGTTTTTTCTCAAAGTATTTTTTCTGTGATTTGGAGAATCTATGTCCTGTAATGGGAAGACATTGCCTTCTCTCTGTATTCCTTTTCCTTCCTAGGATCTGTGCAACCTGTAGATTCTGTCATACTTTATAATTTAGACTCAATAGCCTCATTTATGATTATCCATCCTAGAGTCTGTATTGGGGAAATATAATTTTATGAGATGACTGACCTTGCTCTGTTTTATCTAATGTCAAGGCAGATAAGATTCTCTGAAAGGTCTTGCTGTCCATTTTGTGATGCTGGTGTATTCAGGGTTCCTGTGTTTGAAGTGAAGCTTCTTGAATGGTTCAGGTAGTTTTCTTTCTGTGAAGTTTATTTTATTTTTAAGAAATGTCTTGAGTAGTTCCAAGGAGAGGGCTTAAATGTGCGTTTGGCAGGACTAGCCTTTGTTTTAAAGTATAGCTGAATGATTTGGTTTCCTTACCCAGTGAAGGAAACCTTACACTGGTTTGTCCTCAGTTGTACTTAGATGTTTGGAATCTCTCTAACACATCTTAGATATGCCTTTTAAATTTGCATGAGGATTTAAAGTACAGGTGTTCTTCCATTAGATTGTATTGTTTTCTCTGCTTGATAGAGACTCTCATTAGGTTCTTTACTTTAGAGTATAAAAATAATAATTATCATGCCACTTCCTGTTAATGAGTTTTGCCCTGCATAGAGATTAATTGGTAAGGGAGGAGAGAAGATGATGTGGTGTTTCTATTTCTTTCAGAAGGTAAACATTAATAAATACTGCAAAAAAGCTTCAGCAGTATCAAAACCAGTCTGGTCTTCTCCAGAACCTTAAAGTGTTACCATGATACCTTACATTTGCAAAAGCTCTTCAATTTAAAACAAAGCAAAATACCCATATAACTTTTTTTCTATATTTTTCTGTCAACCTTTGTAAGCCATCTGTATTTTCGGAGATGGTTTCTTCTCCCAAAAGGCTTCTGGTGCACCAATGTACTGCATATGTGAACGACTGTGCTTCACTTTCTCAAAACCTTATTGGAAAAAATAAAACTGAATATGGAATATTCTCTCTCTCTTTTTTTTTTTTTTTAGTGTTCTGTAATATCCTGTTGTGCAACATTTGCATTTCCAGATGTTGTACAGAGTAGAAAGTGATAACATATGGAATGTTGCTTCAAGTTATTAGTTATGTTGTACCATTTGCCATTAAAATTGTGACCATGTGCATTCCTTGTGCAATTAAGTGATACTCAGTGCATATTAGTAATAGATTTCAATATTTTACAGTAAGTCTGAATACGTCTTTGTTTCTGGGGTTTCGTAGGCATTCTTATGTCTTCTTTCCATTGGGAGATGGAGGAAGATAATCTTCTCATCTTTTGTCCACTTTTTCCAGACCCCTTTTTTACTAGGAGGGTAGTATTTATAAGAATATGAGCTGACTCTGAGGGATAAGAAGGTCCAGAAAGCAAAATGCCAATTTAATGGACAATGTTGAAGTGAATGCCCTACTCGTTTAGCTAACTATAACATAAAGATGGTTGCAAACAAAGTTCCTCTCTGGGAATTGGAGAGGAAAATCTGTTTCTAGATGAGTGGCAGAGTCAGATTTCCTAAACTAATTTTGCTGAAGGGGAACTAGTAAATGAAAGTTGCTGTTAGGTTAAATGAAGTGAACGTAGATGAAGGCTGTCAAGTCATAAACATTCTGCTTATACCCTGAAGTAATACTAAGCTCATAAATGCCCTTTCAGAGGATGCCATAATTTTCAGAAAAGGTTAATACAGCATGTACTGCAGCGTGATTTCCTGAACTGTATCAATGACTATGGAGCTGCCAGCCCTGTTACTGCACAGAACTATGTATATTGCATTCTCTGTATGTATGTGGTGACACATGGCAATAAACAAACAAATGGTTCCTTGAGTCTTAAAACTAATGAAGCTGGGTGGGTGGTGGGGATTAACAAATCCCTGTGCCTTGTATCTCCCCCGCTGCAAATAACCCTGTTTCTTTCTGTAACCTCCATAATCTTTCAGTGCTGTAACAACTGCAGTTTCTCTCTGCAAGTTCTTAACCTCTTTCTATTCCTTGCTGTTTCGATGCGTGAAGCCTTCTCTGCCTTCCCCCGGGTACCAGTTGGACAAAGGCAGCGTACTGCTGTACCTGATGGAAACTGTGTTTGCTGACTGCCCAGCTCTTCAGTTCTGAGCAGCCAGCTTGCCTGGGAGAACAAATAATAGTTACCCTCATGCTGCAGCTTCCTCTCTGGTATGGATGCTAGTTTAATGCTTTTCTCTTATTTTTTTTTGTAAGTGAAAAACTTCAGCTAGGTTGACAGCTTGGAAGAGCTGTAAGAACCACAGTCTCCTTGGGACTAGTTATCAGGAGCAAGTTATTGAGGACTGTCGAGGGACTGCGTGATCACATAAGCCTTGTTTTCTTCAAAAGAGCATTTGAAAATTCTAGGGTGCTTAATTTCAAGTTCATGCTCATGTTATTCATCTTATTGTTTTCACAAAGTATGCCAAACAGGTATTATCTTTCATGCCTTAAGGTAGTTTTACAAGAGTATGCTTATTGCAGGAGTCTTAAATGTAGCTGTGTGCGTAAGTTGATAGATTTTTGGAGAGCTGTTCTAATTTCTCTACTAGATGATAGATTTAAGTTGGTAGCCAATCAACTTTTCCCTTGAATTTGTATGTACCTAAGACGTAGCAATTCTGCTTGTTTCTTTATAGTCCCAGTTTTTGAAGTTAGAGCTGTCTTCTCATCAGAACCTAGAGTGTAGTTCTCTAGATAGTCTGAAACCTCATCACTGTTGAAAATATTTTTATAATAATGTTTTCAGCTGTTCTCTGGACTAAGTGTAGGCAGGAAGAGATAAGCGAAGGTTTCAAATGATTTCTCTTTTCAAAAGAAAAGCATGAATAGCTCAAAAGTTGGCCCTGCTTAATCGAGTTGAAGCTTATGCTGAATCGATGTATTGAAGTATTGATAGTGTAATTTGGGTATATTTTATGTCAGTGGGAAACCTTATCGAGAAATGTTACAGACAATGGGAAAGTTCTAAAGCTTTTCCGTTTTTTCTTGTTTTTATTCTGGAAAGCTAATATCTCTGGTAATACTGCTTTTGGTGAAGTCTTCTGAAATGAGAGGGTAAAGGAACATTACAGGCTATTCGAAGATGCTCATTTAGGTATTAAAGACTTTCTAACTTCATCAATAATTTCTTGCTCTGTGCATACCTAAACCTTTGTTTTTCTATTGAAAACCACTAATATCTGAGATGTTTGTGATAAATTCTTACAAACTGAAGAGGAAATTAAAAAAGCCACAAACAGAAGGTTGTTTCATGAGTTTCTGCTAATGCTCAGCTTTGTTGCGTTGTAGTATAAACCTACATTCTCCTGCTTGTCTAACGCAGGAAAGCAACAGTAAAATTTTAAATTCCCACATCCATACTGCCACAGCAGCAGTCATTTATGATCCAGTAGGCCTGCCTGGAACTGCTGAAGTAGCTTTAATGCCCAAAGGGAAAATAAATGGACCCAGATTCTCTTCCACAGCTGAACCCGGCACACGTCTTGGGGCAGCGGGGACAATGGGCCACCTTCTGGTCTGTGAGGACTTCAGCAGGTCAGGCTTCTCAGCTGGACTCGATGCGTGATGTTAGCAATTGGTTTTCTTTCATCCTAACCACCCTGGAGAAAAGAGTTCAGGGTGGCAGCTCACACAGTTTGACTATTTAGCAGGATTCAAAAACCTGATAGGAGCTGAAACAGTTGCTGGTGTTGTAGCTATGACACTTGCAGGCTGACTAAGGTCCTGGCAGAACTTATTTGTCAAAGGAAATTTACTAATGATTAGAAAAAAGCAATGGGACTGAAAATGTGTGTTCATAAATCAATAACTTTATTAAAGGACTGAAAATAAATATTGGGATTGCCAAGCATAGTAGCAGGCGTAGATTGGAACAGAAGTTTAAATCATCTCTGAACAAGAGTTAGCAGAATAAAACAGTACATAGAAATGTCATATCAGTAAACATCTGCTGGTCAGATACTCTTAAAGGAGGCTCACATCGCAATAATAGCTAAGTTTGTAAATTATGCCACTTTGGGGAAAAAGTGGTTGTAGAAATATGCAAGAAACATTGACTAATGCAGATAGTTTCACAATGGGTATTTGTGATGGTAGGCTGGAGAATCATTACTTGATGATATGGTCCTGAAAATCAGGTATTTGTACAAAGTTGTACAAAATCTGCTTTCCGTCTTACAATTTTGGGGTTTTTTAAGTATCTTATTGTTGTCTGTGTAGTTTCAATTATTCGTTCCTGCATATATTCCATCCTATAAAAGTAAGGAGTGTCGATGCAACTGTAACACGTGAAATACCTTAATTTGAGAATGTGGAGATAGACACCTATTCGTATTCGGAATGATCATTAGAAAACATTTGGGAAAGTCTCTCTAAATCATACATGCACGCTTTTGTTTCCTTTCACACTTTCTGAAATACCAGATTATCCCTTTACATTTACAGTTGCTTGTACAATTTTAATTACTTCTTTGTAACACTTTCACATCTTATGTTAAGCTAGATAAAATTTAATGGAGATTATAAGTATAAAAGGAAAATAGCCTGTCTCTCATGGTGTTAATGTGTTTCCTCTCCTGGATAAGTAATTAAGTAAAGAGAGGGAGGATAAGCAAAAGGAGGAATTGTCTCAGTATCCAAAGGCATTGGGATAGGATAGAGAGCTTCCGGGCTCAGTTCCTGGCTCTGCCACAGACATCCTTTATAACCTTGCACAGAGTTATTCAAAGCTCTTTGTGCCTCTGTTTCCCATCTGCAGATATGACTGATAGTACTTCCTTTGTTTGACTTGCTGTTTAAACTGTATATTCGTTAAGGCAGAGATTGGCTTTCTTATTTTGGATGTATCTATAGGGTGTTTTACAATGGGTCCACAGTCTCAGTTGAGGTCAGTAGATACTGTTGTTCACTCTTTAAATCACTGACTTCCACATTACTGGAGAGCTGTTCATAATCCATTTCCTGTACCAAAGATGGTCCAGTGCCTAGTACTACATTGTTAAGAGAATTTCATTTTGTTTTGGATGTTTATTAGGGAATCAAATACCTCAGTGAGGAAAACCCAGGCACTTAAAAAAAAAAATAATAAAACTGTGTAACCTGGCGTCTTGTTCTTCAGCTAGAGAAATCTGCATCCAGCTGGCACACTGGTGTATAGATTTGGGTGTCTTTTGAAAAGAATAAAAAAAAAATATATAATGTGAATGGTTTTGGTGTTATGGAAATATTTAATTTTGTACTTTGAACTTTGATAGCAATCTTTAACCTGCCAGCTAACATTAATCTGCCTGATAAAACAGCTGCGAAACTAGTGTAATCCCTTTATTTTGAAAATAATTAGGATTTGAAGTAAGGTGATTTATAAACTAAAAAACAAATCCATGGTATTTAAGTGTGATACTTAAATCTCTTTTCATTTTTTTCTGATAGCCTTTTTTTTTAAATTGGTAGAAGATACTGTTGTAGGATGACTTTGTTTTCACATGGAAGAGGGGGCTGTCTTTACTTCCCTTCATCTTCCAATTTAATATTCCTCCATTTCTGTAGAGTCATTTAAAACAGCCTACCTGAAATAAAATGGTGTCTTTTTCTCCTCCACTGTAATTTGGCTGGTGAGTTACAGGTTATTGCTCTACTCAAAAAGCTTTGATCATTCAGAAATTTTAAACTTCTGCGCAAAAAGGAAGTCTAAAGCCCTTACTTTTAATGGGCTCGTGAAGGGGAGCAGTTTTTTTTAAGAGAATAAAAAATCTTTAATTTTTCTCTTATTACCACAGAAATCAAATACCAATAAAATCGCTTTACGGAAGCGGTCCAGGGTCTGGTTAGCAAAGTCAGTCAGCAGAGCTGTTGCTGTGTTTCTGTATGCTTAGTGTCTGGCTTTCTGCAGTGGCTACCTCTTGTTCCGTGGCTTAATAGACATCCTGTACGGCACGAGGAGCTGAAGGGGCTGACTGGGGTGGGCTCAGCTACAAATCCTTCTCCACTCTCCTTTACCCGAGTGAAATGGTTTTCATGTGGGAATTCCTCTTCTTACCCCTGTGTTTAATATCTGGATAGGAACTGCAGAAAACAACAAGCCTGAAACTGCAGCTGTGATAATAAAACTGGAAACTTGTTATGTTGAATTGTTTGTCTTTCTTTTGGTGGACTTCCTCTTGCAGTGCGTTTGGCCTTCTCCTTATGATGTGCTTAACACCTTCCTTGCTCTTTTCTTTGGCTCCATCCTTGTCCTTTATTCAAACGTTCTCTCGCCTCTGATCTTAGTGTACTACGTCCAAGAAAAAGAAAACATATATCTTTCTTCCCTCTTGTGTCCAATTTGTCCTTGAATGTGTCAAATATAGGGAAAATAAAATAAACAATAAGAAAGAAAATGTTCTGTTGAGGTATCTGGACTACAGACACTCTTGTGGTATGTATGACTAAGTTTTCTAAATGAATGAGGAGCATAAAGTGTAGGTTAATATTATGGTATTGCTTTGCCTCCTTTAGTTTAAAGTTTTCCTTCCCCCCACCCCCCCTCTTCTTTAAATCATTGCCTATATGCACATCTGAGCGTGGACAAGAATGTGTCTCAGTAATTAAAGCTGAAATATGTGGTCAGCCCTGTTCATACATACACCTTATTACTGGGCGCACAGAGGCAAAGCGTGCGTGTCTTGTGTGTGGACCGAGAATGGGTGCTTTGAGGAGAGCTGGATTAATTTTAGGAAGGAAATGGCCCTGAGATGGGAGAATCACACCTCCCAGGGAAGTATTCTTTTCTGTGCTTCTGATCTTTTTTCACCTTCCAAAGTCATGAAGATTTCTTCAGCCTTTCTGATCTGTCCTGACAAGCAAATGGATACCTTGACTCTGGCATGCGTTCAGAATACTGAAGAATGTTGATGTCGTGTGGTGTTACTTACAGATTTCCACTTTCCTATAGATCTAAGAGGGAGAGGGGGGAAAAAAAAGCTGCTTCAAAGGCAGCTTCTAAGAGATGATGTGCGCCCCTGGTCGAGTGCTGTGTTGCAATTTTGTGAGGCTGGTGTACTTCAGTTATACTTCAATGTCTGCAGTCCAAGCCTGAAGCATTAGGACAAGGAAGCAATAGCTCCACTACTTTAGAAGTCCTTTGTTCTGCTTTGGTTTCCAACTGTGTCAAATTCTGCCCCAGCAGTGCTGACAGTTGAAGTTATCATCTTGGCAGGCATCTTCTAGACGTAGCACTGTCTGTGCAACCAGGATCCTGGGTATAGAGGGGGAGATGGCAGAACTGTCCTCTGTTTGGTTGTCAGACTAAGCAGTGGGGCTAGTCCTAGTTAAAGCCCTGCTGCCCTGAGGGTGCCCGAATCACTGCTTTAATTTGTTCTTATCCCATAGACGTTGTCAGGGCTGCTATGCAGTTTGGGCAGAAAGTCCCTAACTGGTCTTGGTCAGCACAGAAGCAAACAGTTAAGTCTGTTTTCTCTTCTGCATGCTCTTAAATGTCAGGAAGTCATCAGGACTCAGGGAGATGCTCTGGAGATAAGGACAATCATTCCAAAGACAGAAACTGAGCCCTGTATTTGGAATTCTTTGACGTATGATACTTAGATGCATATCTTTAAAATGTCATTCAATGTTTCCTGGAAACATAAAGGTTTGGACTTTCCAGTTGAGGGGAGAATGAACCACGGAAGTCAAACTCAACTCTTCATGTTTCACTTACAGACACTGTTGCTGAAGTGTCTCAGAATTTGAGCTGCTCGGTACATGAAAATCATCTGTGGTGCATATGAGTGATCCACCACAGAAATTATTTATCCCTGTACCCTTAGAAGCTTAGGACTGTGGCAGTCATTTGACACTTGTTGCGGCACTCAAGCATGTGACTGGTTATCCAAAGCTAGTTTTTGTATAAGCATAAGAGTATGAACACTTCAGAATTTTAAGTAATTTAATTTCTTGTCTAGGTCTTTGTTCCTACCTTGTTTGGTCCTCAATTAATTCACCACCACCACCTATAGTACAAGCACTTAAACTCTCAAGTATAAAAGAACACGTCTGATCTCCTGAAAATGAGAACAAGATTCTCTTGTGCGTGCTCTCTCACAGTAATTTTGTTTGAAACAGTGCTGATATGCTCAGCCTTCCACATATAATATTTAAAATATAGTGTAAATTTGCATGTTTTTGTTGTTGTTTTGTTTGGTTGGTTTTTTTAATTGAACTAAAAGCTCTGGCCTGTTGATTACTTTCTGTCTTCCAAGTTGGCATAATTCTTCAGACTCGAATATAGATTGTCCATTTTTATTTTCTGTAAGTGTGCAAAGTATAATTTTCCAGTTTCTAGCTCAGAAGTATGTTCTTCATCATAAATGCATTTTGATCAACGATAAGCATTTCAGTGTTGCTTAAAAATTAATACAGACATCATTCTCCTCCTCTCTGAAGTGGGGTGCTGCCGGTGTTGCAGCCAGTGAAGATAAGCCAGGCATCAGAGAGTGTCCTGTTGGACTTCGTAACACCTGAAGCGCTCCTCAGCCTTTAGCGTTCCTTTGTTAATAAAACTGATTTTGTTTCATGGCATTAGTTTTACAATCCTCTTTTTTTTTAATAAAGGAAGTATGTGCATATTACCTCTTTTGACTGCCTCAGCACCTAAACTTTCAAAATATACATGTACATTAAAAGCTTTTGAAAGAACTCAAACACTGTTTTATCTCGTGTGAACCACAGTTTTACAAGACAAGCTTTTGAAAAGCTTTGGTTAAAGACAAAAGTACTCACTCCTACCAGGCTTTCAAGCTGCTGACTGCGAGAAGGAATGTGGTCTTGCTTGCACAGAGGACTGAGAGCATCAATACCAAAGAATTTGAACCAAGTCACTTCACTTACTCTTTATTACCATGCTATCTTAATTCTTCAGGTTCTAGTCTGCATTTTATTTATATAAAAAAAATGGGGAAGAATGAAGCACTTTTGACTGATTAAAAAGAGTTAAGATGAAAAGTATTCAAAGATAATTAGATGACAATCTGAGTTGGCATATATAGGGCATAGCGGTTCTAGAAGCTTATTTTAAACAAATCTTGTAAAATTGAAGGCAGTGTGCTGTGGCAATGTGCTTCTCAGTAAAGATGAAGCTTTTATTCTGAAGCTGAGAGCTTGCTAAAAGAAAATCAACATCTCATGGTCCTTCACTTTTTTTTGTGTGTGCTGGTGCCTTGCTATTTCACATGGTTTCCTTTTTCATGAGCTAGATAATGATCTGAGAGGAGGCTCTTAAATCTTATCCACACTAGCAGAGTTAAGCCATTTTCAAAACCTGTTTAATTTAACACAGTTTTTAATCCACAGCCTTATTAAGTTAACAAGCCTTCTGCCTTGCCACCAGGTTCTTTAATCTTCTTAGATCTTCGGTCTAAGCAGGGCAGGGATAGTCAATAAGCAGATGAATAGATAATCTCTCAGAAGACATATAGGTCTTCCAGAAATATGTTTTGATAGCTATACTGAGTTTTGAAGGGTTGAGAAATGCTGATCTGAACTTCCATTGAATGTAAGACACGCTACCACAGTGTCTACAACTAGAGGAAAAAGTTGAAAGGGCTATCACTTCTTTTTGTTGGAGGGGAATAAAGGATTATTTTTTTAATGCATTAATTCTGCTTTACAGCCCAATAAAATTGGGTTAAATTTTAAATGAAGGGTAAATGAAAATAACAGTTTGTTTCCTTACCATTATGCATATGCAAATTAAAAGCTTCTTTGTGGTTGTTTCACAAGCTATCTTTGAAAATGTTTCAGGCAATCAATAGTCTGTGGACCAGAACTTAAAAAACATTGACAATGTGGTATTGGCCACCTGCAGGCTGCATGTTACTTCTGTTCGGTTTTGGCTCTTCTAGCCCTGTTGAACTTAAACTGTGTCCATCTCCTGAGCAGAGCTGCTGAGGTAGTGAGGCCAAAGGAAAAAACCAGTTTATAGTGGAGGACAGCTAGGCCAGACACGTTCACCACAGGGCAGGAGCAGAAGAGGTGGATGTAGGGTGCAAGCCAGGTCTGGGAGATGCCATGGGTGACCTTGTGTTTGGTGAGGGAGGCGGAAAAGCTGAGCACAGAGCAAGTATGAGGCATGAAAGCAGTCACTCTTCTTGTTGAAAAAAATGGGAGAAGGCTTCTGGGAGGAGATGGCTGAACAGCAGAGAAACTTCAGTACTAATGGGTGATAATGACCTGAAAGGTCAAGTAGTAAGGGAAGAGAGGGCGGTGAATTAGTTTGAAAGAGAACAAATCTACTACCGTAGATTTGGAACATAGCAGTAGACAGACCGGATAAAAAAAGACAGAGAAGGAAATCAAGATTGAGCAGATGAGTCTCTGCTCACTGGAATTGAACTAGAGACCGGGTGAGGAGGGTGTGCTGAAGGAACAAGTTCAAGAGGTAGCTTGATGTTTGAGGAAGGTTTTGGAGAGCATCAAAATAGAAAAGTTAATGTGGTAGAGCTGGCTAGACGAGAGGTGGGAACAAGAAGAATTAACTGTGTTGACTCATGTGCCATCTATATTCCTCCAGTATGTGTGTATTTTAGTTCAAAATGCTGTGTATTTTATTTTTCATTGTTTATTTTGAAATAGTGTGTTATGTACTATGTGACATGTAGGCTATTTCAGTTCCGCAACACTTGAAGAACTTCCGGTTCTGGACTGTGAGTATTATTGCTGGCATATCTCTCAAGCGCTTTGAGATTCTTCACAGGATTCTAAAAAAATGCTAATTTTATTACCAATAAACTATTCTCACACTTCTTACAGAACCGGTAAAGCTACAAATTTAAATCTTCCATTCAATAGGAAAAGGTCAGCTAGTGTCCTAGGAATTGCTTGGAAATCAGAAAAGATCCTCAAAGAAGGAAGGGGGGAAAAAAAAAAGACTATTGACTAAAAATAGTGACTATTCTGATTTGGTAGCATTTTCTTTCACTTTAGTTATGTTTACTCACTCTTTTGTGTAGTTCTTCATTTAGTAATAGCTGAAAATCAGAATATAAACATCCTACTGGCATTATAGAGGTTTTGAATTTAGTAATTCTTTTGAATTTAGTCATGGCAGATAAGAAGAATGAATTTTGTGGGGCAGGTTCTCCAAGCAAAATAACAGAATATTTTCAATATGTTTTCAGTTCCTTGGAATAGCTTACCTTTCTGTAACATGCTTAAAAGGAGAACTATCTTTCTAGAGTTATGTTTTCAAAACACGTTATTTTTGTCCAGTAAGGGAGATTTTTGTTTATCTTTACTTTCACTAATCACTGGAATTGTTTTTTGGTGGAGAAATAGAATAGCTAGTGGGTTCTTTCTGGAAACAGATTCCCAAAACAGTTTACAAATTCAAAAAATGTTTATTTTCTCATACTGAAATCTCTGAACCCAGAAAGAAATATAAGGGTCAATGAAAGCTTATTTCTAATTTCAGCTCTTGTTGTGGGTATATACTGTTTACTCAGGAGATCATACTTTTTAATGTATTCAAGTCAGAATTGTGTTGCTTGCGATGGAGGGCTGATGTTGTTTATGCTTCCCTGTTTGTTATTTTGCTGTCTTCCTATCTTTAAAAAGAACAGTATAAAAGAGGTCAAAATTGATTTTAAATGGCATAGAAGAACAACTGGTTATTCTATAAGAGTATTACACTAAACATCAAAATACAGTCTCTCTGTCAATGCTCTTGAATTTTCTGAGTTTGCACTAAAAAAGTCCAAGAATAAAAGGTGTGAGTTAAAACAGCACAACTGTCAGGAAGTGTTTGTGCCCTTTTTTTTCCTGCAGCAATCACACAATTTTACATGCAAACTCAGATGCCATTTTAAAAATATTCCCTGAGTAAAATTTTATGTAACACAGCATCCTTAATCCTTTTAGAGCTTTTGAAATGTGTGCAATGTGCGTGCAGTTAGGCTATACCACACAAGTCCTTGCTCTTTAATGTTCTTTAATGTTGATGGGAGTTACGACAGTTAATGAGAGAGATTGGTTGGTGAAGTTTATGTCCTTTTTTGTTGGTTTTTGTAGGCTGTGGTTGTCCGAGTGGATATATATTTTTGTCTGGAGTGTACTGCTCAGTTCACAAATAAAGAGATTAGATTAAAAAAGAAGAAATAAGATTATTTTAGAGCCAATTTTGTACTTGCAGTAATGGAAGAACATGGATTTACAATATCCAGAGTAACAGTCCTCAGAAATCTGTGTGTGAAATTTTTCATCTGCTCGCACGGAGACTTCATTGCAGCTTCACTTAGATATAGTCAGATTGAAGCCCAGTCATACATAGCCAGATTGAAGTTCAGGGCAGTTTATCAAAATCAAACAGAAGCACTAACTTGGTTTCTGTAATTAGATATGTCTAAAAATGCAGTAATCACAGCATATTTAATGGCTGGGCTTGGTTAGTCTTGCCGCTAGTAAATGGAAAGCAAAGTATTCCAAATCATGTGTTTCAAGCAAATGTTAAATAGTTGCCTCTAGGAATCCTAAGTTTTATTTGCATAAGATACCTTATGATGTTGGAGAAATCCTCTTCATGCTTAAACAGATAACCTCACCCTCAGATGTGGCTGTTGGCTGCAGTCTCGTTAAGGAAATCATGGCTTGCTGTCTTCTAACTGCTGTTTACAATGTCAGGTAACCCCACATCTTCCTAGAAACAGCGTTTAATTCTTGGGAAGTCAAACACCGCCATTTCTCAAAGCTAGAACATTAGTAAGAATTTGTAAGATTTCAGATAAGCTGAAATGAAGTTATGTGCTAATTTTTGAGGTTTGAATGCATTAATGTGTTTAAAAACTCAGATTCGTGTTCTTTCCCCGTGTTTCCTTTTGGGGAAAGAGGTAAAGTCAATGAAAGTTTTGGTAGAGTGTGGCTTTCTGGCTTGGGGGAAACCTTTGTTTGCACAAAGGCAGGCCAAACTTGGAACAGAATTCAAATGGCAGGGCTTTGTCAGTGCCACACAGCTCTGGTTTTGATGCAGACTCCCAATTACTGAGGTCTCTGCTGAAGATACAGTTAGATGCCAAACTGTGCTTTGTTTTTGGAGAAGGTTGTTGATTTTTATTACAAAAAATGAACCTGAAAGTCTTAGTAGTGGTACTCAGTGGATGAAATGGCATTTGGTTTGTGCTATGTTTTGAGAAAAGAGTACTTTTTGCAGATTTCTTTCTTCTATTCAGCATATTAAGTTTAATAGAAGAAATCTGTCCAAAGCGGTTTTATGTAAACGCTCACTGTGTTTATATTTTTCAAGGTCTTGTAGCTATAGAAATAAAATTGCCATTTTGAACTTTGCTATTAAAATATACATTGGAAAATACTCTGTTGGAATACAGAGGAGTGTTAATGGCTTTCCTGAAAACGGATCTGGTAAAAATCAACAAGTGCAGTTAGATATCCTTCATTAGAGGGACACTGCTCTTAGTGTTCCTGTGGCAGCTGAAGCAGTAGAAGCTGCTGCTAAAGGCTCTGATCAGCATAATAAATCTGGAACGGGGGAGACTGCCCTATGAGGACTGATAAAACTGACAATAAATACCCGTGCTGGGTCATTGGTGCCTGAAGAAAAATAGATTTTCTGAGAGAGGGTTAAAAAGAAGGAAAAAAGCAGCAGAGGTGTGTGTGAAGCAGCAAGGCAGCAGACAACACTCTAGAGAGCACGGGGCTTGCTGGTAGCACCAACAGTTGCACAGAATGTGGATGCTGTTTCTTGGTTGTGTTAGTTTCAGAGATCCATGATTTTATGAATGTTCTTGGTAAATACTACTTTGAATTCTCATGTTGTCTTTATAATGGAGGTAAGCCAGCAAGGATCTACAAATGTTGGCTAGCTGTTCAGATTAAAGGGCTAGCAAATATTTTGTGGCTACTCTCTTATTTTTTTGTCTGTCTTTGCACACAATGTTTTAACAAGACACTGGGAAAAATAGCAGTGGATACAGGAGTCCACTGTTTTTTCTGCTTAGTCATTTTGTTGATATGCAGTAAATCTCCTTTAAGTGAATTACCTTAATTAAGGCAATTCAGCCTTTGGTTCAGTATTTAATGTACTGTGAAGATTGGTGCTGGTCATTGTAGTGTATTAATCATGTAGACTTTTGGCCCCCTTTTCTAAACCTGAAGTTGTTTCGCTCTGTGAAAATAAAATATCCACTGGAAAAAGGATTAAAACTCAACTGCCCACATCCCAAGTGAGTGCTTGGGTCATTGGGCCAGAGAATTGTTTTGCAGTCCCTTTCAGTGCTGTAATAAAGGTTAAGGGAAATCCATGCCAAGACATCTGTGGTTTGGTGGTTGGATCTCATGTCATGTTGGATCATGTATTGCAGGTACTAATGACACTTTTTCTGGAAATAACACCTTTTTCTTTTTTTTTTTTCTTCTTAATCTCCTTGTTTGTGTCATCAGTGAATTATTTGGTGAGATAAAATAATTCAGATTATATATTTTGTCTAGAAAACACAAAATTAAGTACAGCTTGAAGTGTGGTTTTCCCCTATTTTTTGACTGTCGGATGTGGAACATAAAATTGGTTGTTTGTGTTGGCTTAGCTGTGATATTTCTCTTCTCATTTTCCTCTGTAATGTAAAGATGAGATTAATTTAGGAGAAAATGGTTCATTTCTGACTTCTGTTTTTAATGAGAAGATAGTATCTCTTGGGATAAACTTTCAGATGTTGGAGCATTATTGTTTTGAAAGAAACTAATATTTATCAAAGCATAAATTAAGTTTTTTTTCACAAGTTAAATAGCTTTTAAATAGACAGCTTTTAAAGCATAAATAACTTTGAATATTACATTTCAGGTTAGTTATATCTCTATGATCTTGTGGGGATTGTATGTCTGCTATTGAATTTGAAGGAAAAATAACAAAAATAGTAATTTGGGTGTAATGTTATTCCCTTAAAAACAATAGCCAGCAAATGGATTTCAGATGTATGTGGACTTCAGTTTTTTATAAGACCTTGCACGTGTATCTAGCCTTTCACTTTTTCCTATTCAGTGTTCTTCTCTTAATAAGAAATGAGTGCCAGGTATGTTCTTTCTAGGTGGTAGAAAAAATGATTACATTTTACATGCTTTATGTTATAGCACAAAGTGCTTGAAATCCTGAGTCGTGAATCTGTATTTAAAAAGAATCAGTGAGCAATGTAATATTCTTTTGTTTCCTTTTTTAAAAAAAGCAAAATAGAACCACAGTCTTCTACCTCTAAGGAGAGAGAACAACTGAGGCTGTACAAATGTAGTATTATTGAGAAGTACAAGTACGTATTCATATTAGGGCTCTAGATGAAGACTAACTGTTCCACTTGACGCATGCAGATGAGGGCATAAAAGTGACTGTAATGTGCTATATAAAATGTTAGCACTAGAAAGCTGAACTGCTGGTATGTAGAAATCATCCCTTTGTTCTCTTTCCACGTTCTTCATTTACTCTGTGCAGTATTTCAAATAAAAAGCAAGACTGTTGGGTTTTTTTATGGGTGGATTTTACTGTTTGCCTTTTTAAAATAAAACTGCTTCTTTATGTATTGCTTGATTTTTTTATTTTTAATTTTTTTTTTATTTATGTGAATTACTTTTATGTATTGCTTGAATTTATTTTTTTAACCTCTTTTGTACTGAGGGTGCTTCAGTGACGATTGTCTTATCATAGTGACAACGATTCTTAAACTCATAGCTTTGTTGCAATTTGTGTTGGTGTCAACCATTTAATATAATTCTGAATTTAGAAATGTGGTCATTCAGTGGAGTGTGCACAGAAAGGGCTGCCCGGCTGGCTTGGCACTCTGTGGTCTAATCTGCTCAGGAATAATTAGTACAAGCATTACAGATAGTTCCAGCCAGGCAGCATTAACACCAAGTTTCTAAGAAACCTCTTGCGTCTCATTTTGTTTCATTAGTATTGGCAGTGATGGAAGCAGGGGCTGGTGCTGCCAAGGTTGGTACCAGTGTGTGACCCAGGCTGTTCTTGGCTGGGGGGGTGGAACACAAAACACTGGAGTCTGTCTTACACCAGCGCTCTGCTTTAGATGTTGCTTAGACCCAGGGTGGCAAAATTAAGAGAAATTCTTACTGCAAGTGAAGTTGTGCTGGGAGCTTCTCTGACGTGAACCATCCTCGAACGGACAAGAGCATTAACTGCCTATCCAACGGCGTTTTCCTGTGTCTGCTTTTAGTGTTTGGATTTTTCCGTTTGTAATGATAACACTGCAATGAAATATGCCACCAAGGCACATCAAAACTGCTGTGACTGTCAAAAACTAAATGTAGCCTCTAGCACTTTAACAGTAAAAGTAAACTGTTCATCTATCTCTTAATCTAATATGTTGCTGAGATGAGAAAGAACTGCTAATAAGCAGTGGAGTCTTTGTGAGTACAGACTTAATAGTAGTAGATTTAATGATAAAGTTTATTAATGGAAGCCTTGCCCCACACTTGCTCTTGTTAAAATTCATTGTGCTTTCCATGACAATTATTGGTGAGAGATCTTAACTTAAATTCTATTTTCTGAAACTAATTTTAGGCACATTTTTTTTTTCAGCAGAGAGATGCTTATCTTTATCCCACATGCTGTTCTGCAGAAACTGTTGTTGCAGACAGGTGGGCCACATCAAATTTGGCTCTCTGACCCAATCGTGTTTATACTTTTATGTTCTTTTGCTGACTGAGAAAAACTTGCCTGTTTAGATGCTAGATACTGCAGCTTTGATCACGTAGCTGAGCTTTGATTTAGGTTTCCCAGTGTATTCCAAAAGGGACCCACTGCAGGTAGCCCATAGGTAACACTGAGAAGCAGCACATTTCTGTGCCTCTCCACAGCTGAGTCAGGTAATTCTGAATTGTAGAAGATGATTTCACTGGTATTTACAGTTTGAAATCTTCTAGAGTTAAGTGGTTATGTAGATTCCTTCAAAAGTTATTTTTCCTTTAAAAATAAAAAAAACTCCCCCCAAATAGAGCAGTTATTTAAAACAACAACAGCAAAAAAAACCTCACTCAGTATTTCAGTGACTTGAGTACTTCCCAAAATGCAGTGATCTTTTTATTCTCAGTTGTGGTGAGTTGACCCTGGCTGGACACCAGGTGCCCACCAAAGCCATTCTGTCACTCCCCCTCCTCAGCTGGACAAGGGAAAGAAAATATAACTAAATGTTCGCAGGTTGAGATGAGGATGGGGAGAAATCACTCGCCAGTTACTGTCATGGGCAAAACAGACTTGACTTGGGGAAATTAATAAATCAGAGTAGGGTAATGAGAAATAAAACCAAATCTTAAAACACCTTCCCCCCCACCCC
The DNA here is from genome assembly GCA_033628505.1 of Tringa tobata. NCBI lineage: Eukaryota > Metazoa > Chordata > Aves > Charadriiformes > Scolopacidae > Tringa > Tringa tobata. The sequence continues at coordinate 13,842,976 of JAHREE010000245.1, forward strand.
TCTCTTCTTCCCAGCCTCAACTTCTCTCCCCTCAACCAGGAATGAGGGTTATGATCAGTTCATCCACATGTTGTCTCTGCCGCTCCTTTCTCCTCAGGGGGAGGACTCCTCACACTCTTCCCCTGCTCCAGCGTGGGGTCCCTCCCACGGGGGACAGTTCTGCACAAACTTTTCCAACATGGGTCTTTCCTATGGGCTTCAGTCCCATGGGAACAGATTGCTCCAGCATGGGTCCCCAGCTGGGTCACAAATCCTGCAAGCAAACCTGTTCCTGCATGGACTCCTCTCCCCATGGGTCCACAGGTCCTGCCGGGAACGTGTTCCAGCATGGGCTTTCCACAGGGTCACAGCCTCCTTTGGGCATCCACCTGATCCGGCATGGGGGCTTCCACATGCTGCAGGATATCTGTTCCACCATGGGTCTCCATGGGCTGCAGGGGCATAGCCTGCCTCACCAGGGTCTTCACTACAAGCTGCAGGGGAATCTCTGCTCTGGTGCCTGGAGCACCTACTCCCTTTCCTTCTTGACTGACCTTGCTGTCTGCAGAGTTGTTCCTCTCACATATTTTCACTACTCTCTCCAGCTGCAGTTTCTCTTCTGCAGTTTGCCCCTCTCCTGTGCACCCCCCTTTCTTAAATATTTAAGGTGAGGTGCTACCACCGTTGATGATGGGCTCAGCCTTGGCCAGTGGCTGGTCCCTCTTGGAGCCAACTGGCATTGCCTTTATCAGACATGGCTTCTAGCACCTTCTCACAGAAGCCACCCTGGTAGTCCCCCTGCTACCAAAATCTTGCCATGGAAACCCAATACATCAGTTTGTGGAGCTGTAGACTCTTCTGCTCCTGCCTCTGGAGGGTGGGGACTATCCACCCACCTACAGGCTGAAGAGCTGTAAGTCATCTCCACCCTCTTGTACAGGTCATGTCAGGAAAGAAATTTGATTCATTTAATTCCAAAAGCTCAGTAGAAAATGAACAGGGAGTAAGGCAGCTCTCAGGGTTGATGGGTATCTCTGCTCCAAGAAGATCTGATATATGTAATGTTTCTCGGTAACAAATGTCTCCAAATCAGTTCGAGGGATGTCATTCTCGTCTTAATTTCTCAAAGGTAAAATGGAAGTTTACTTTAATGCTCAATGTGGTGAGCTTAGTAAGTGCTGCTGGTGGGAATGCGCTAAAATTCTGATACAGTACAGTTGAAATATATATAAGGTAGTAAAAAGTAAAATTTTTAATCGGGCACAAAAGCATGAACCAGCCATAGCTAAAGATCATCTGTAGACTGCATCCTGCCGTCTAGGTCAAATATTATCAAATCACTTGTATGTTAACCAGGTCTTTGCTTGCTGCAAGAAGAGTATTTTTGTTGGGTTTTTATGTTTGGGTTTTTTTTTTTAATATCTTTTTTGCTGCTTTAAAAACATCTCAGTGACTTCAGAGGGCACAGTTTTAAGAAAACAAATTTTAAATGAATGCCTGATGGTACTTAGATTAATCTGGATTTCCCAAATGAAAATGCCTATTTGATTAACTCAAGTAGAAGAGAAGGTGGAAGGGAAGGAGGTGTCAGCGTGCTCGCTGGGCCGACAGGGGTCACATCTAGCCACCTTTCCGTCTCAGTTTTTTTAAGACAACTTATATTTGCTTTCAGCTACTGTGTTTATATTCAACAGTAATTTTTAGTTTCAATATTCTACATTCACTTTAAGCCTATTTTACTATAAAGCTTTTAAAAATCAATACTGGATAACGTAACGTAGTGTGAGATTTAATATTCGTTGGCAAAGAAGACGTTCTGTGCTACTGTTCAGATTCCTTACAAATTATGTGGGGGAGAAACCTCTCGTAAAAGAAAACCTGATGTGTCAGATGTTTAGAGAGCTTAGGATTCCAAGCTACTGTAGAAATTGCCTCCTTTAGTAATATTTCTGACTCAGGAAATATTTGGGAAATTACTGGGATGCAAGCTATGAGCTATTCTGTAGTTCCCACCCCTGAATTATTCTGGGGTGTGGCAGTGAATGACTACGCATATTGGTACCTTCATCTTGAGTGGAATGCTCTCATTTATAAATTAATATATAGATGAAGGAGCCTGGAACAATAGGTTAAATTGTAATCTTAAGTGGTATCAATAAGGAAAGAGCCACCGGATCGGTCAAGATTTCGGCTCCATGTTACATCTTAATACATAACCAAAACATGGCTCTTAGAAATGTATGACTTGAGTAGCAGTAGGAAAGTATTAACTATTAATTTCTGCAGTGGTAAAATAAATATTTCTTGTTTTCTCTAAGGGTATAAGTGAAGATACTGAAAATTTGTTTCAGTGTACACATTCTGTACCCAACTGTTGAAGAGTCACAATAAGATACTGTCAAATAAAGAATTTTATTTTTTTAGTAGCGATTCACTTGGATAAACTGATGGCAAGTTATATTTCTTTATAAAAGAGGTGATGCAAGTGTTCCTAGGTTTTTGTGGGGAACAGGGACAAGCAATAATCTTTTATTAGTTTCACCTAAGACTGTATCTGCACTTTAACAATCACCATTTTTCCCTTGTGTTGTTTTTTTTTTTTTTCTTGCTGTTGGATTCTCCATTTGAATCGCAACCCTTACTAGAAAGATTATATTATGATACCAAAGTACTTCATAAAATCTGTTTAATTAATTGGTTTGCCATTTAGGTCCTGTTTCCAGCAGATGAGAAGATGAGACTCGTAATTCTCAACAAGTACATTCGAATGGAACAAAGAGTGTTAGATTGGATCTGACTCACAAGAGTCTCCTGTAGTTAAGATGCATTTTACATACCACTCCTTTGCTTTGTAACTTTCCTTCTCTGCTAAACTTTATTATTGGAGTAGTTTATCTTTCTGTCCATTGCAGGAAGTATAGCACGCTGTGAAAATAACATGTTGTTTTCCAAAGTATGATTGAAGCCCATTATTTCCTTTCAAACAAATAACAGGTTGTACTAAAAAGTTGTTTACACTTCAGTGTGTGTGTGTGAAGGTGGAGGCAGAGCAACGCTTTCAGTATACTCAGTGTATATATATATCAGTATATATTTAGTAGTCAGTGTATTCATACATTCATAAATATTGGTATATTTATGTATTCAGCCAATGTTACATATACAAGGTGTCTCTGAATACATCATCTGTCCTATACTCTTTTATTTCTTACCATATTGGTGGTTTTCTCCCATGCTTTGGTTTTACATATGTGTAGGGACCCTTCTAGTGCTACACACTGTGGTTGGGATCTTGATGTGGTGTTTTTTTCTTGTGTTCTTTCACTGAGAAACCAATACAGGTGAATCACCATCGCCAGTGTATTTTTTGCTGTGGTAAGCTCAAGGACATGTATTGAATAAATGTGGTTTATTTTTTGAGCAAATAATGAAATATTATGCCATAAAAAAGTAGTTTGGTCTGTTTATTAAAAAAAAAATTGTTTTTTTTTTTATTTCATGGGCAGATAAAAAGAGAAATACTGAGCAAAGTTAATCTTTGTCAGTGGTTGTGTAACTTAGTTCTGTTTATCCCAGCTAAGATTATTGCTTCTTTTTTAGATTCTGCTTATCAGGTTGATTTTTTCCTTTGCTGATGGACTTGTACTTTTGAAAGGAAAGGCAAAATAAACATACGACTTCGGGGAAAAGTAATCCAGTGAATTTGCTGAATGAGATGACCTTGTATCACAGCTCTAGAATGAATCTAGCATTTCAGTTCAGATTTGTCTGGTCAAGGCTGCTCCCTCGCCCAGCCATGCAAAAATATGGCAGTGCATAAATTTGATAAAATTTATGTTTTGTAAGAGAGAATATTCTAGGTAAGCTGTGGAGCTTTTGTAGCTTTTTATAGGTTTCGTGGAATTATACATGATGGAAAAGAAAGAAAGACCAGAAGCACTTATAATAATCTGAAAATTACAGGATGAATTCAGAAACCTAATTTTTTGCCCTCAGTACTAAAATGCATTAATGAACACTATCTTGTAGTTAAGACTGTGAGATACTGTTAAGTTCCAGCTCTTAAGTTGAATATATGACATTGGACAAATCAATTACTCTCTCTGTGAGCTGAATCATGATCTTTGACAGGTTTATCTCTAGCAATTTAAACTGTTATCACTTCTGCCTTCTGCTGAAGGTTACTGACAAAGTCGGTTTAGGCTAATGGGCAGGTTCTGAACTGTGCCTGCTGATGAGTTAGCACATGGGGCCTTTTCCCGTTGTCCTTGCCAAATGGACAATAATCTTCAGCAGGAGAGTGGAGTAGAAAATAAAGGCAATAACATTTTAGATGCTGTAGTAATGTCGTTCAGAGAGGATGCATTAGTCTTTAGCTCTTGATCTGTGAAATTAATATATTACCTTTTTTTTTTCCTTTTTCTTTTCTTCAAAAATTTGTCCACTGGTTATTTACTCTCTACCTAAGATTGAAGAAGGTACGAAATATTCTTGTGCTGCATTTAGATATTGGAATGAGGGAACATCCAAGTGCCCCACAAGAAATAATGCATTTCTCTAGCTTATGCAATTCAATCTTTCAATTGCTGTAATTTAAAGAAAGCTGGCTGAAGTAAATTATTTTTCATTTATTTAATACATGAAATGTGCTTTCTTTTATGCTAAATTTCTATATTTATGTTAAATTGTTGTATCCAAAACCAGTCTTAAAAAATAATACAGTTTTACATAGGCAGTCAATCACTGATTGCAACAGTGGACTTGCATTGCTAAAGCAATGAATGAGGTAACTAGTAGTAGCAAAAAAAAGCCAAGCTGTTTTTCAACATGACTTTTCTAATTGGTTGTTGACACATAATTTGATTTTTAAAAAAAAAAATAAAAATTAAGTGATAAGTGGAGCAGATCTGTTTTCTATTGGGTATTTGTCATTCCAAAAACTCCGCTTAAATTCTTTGCTTTTTGATGAAATAAGCATGTATAATTTGTATACTTAAAAAATATTTAGTTTCTGACACATTTAGATCTCCTTTGTGGGTATAATAGATAAGAAATCTCAAACGTGGAAGTACTGCATATTGATGGTGTTTATGCTAGAATATTGTGTGGTATTTTTCAGATGATATATGTTGCTCTTGAACTCTGCAACACAAGAAATTAAGGTTGCTTACTCATAAATGGTTTTTTAAAGATTGTATCTACGCACTTGTTGAAATGGAAATCATTGTACTGATGAAACAGAATGAATAGAAATTTCCCAATGGCAAGCAGAGTATTAAAAGAACATAGGCAAGTCTTGGCAAAATTGGTTACAAAACCCCTGTAGATTATAGCAATATAAATCAGATTTTTTAGCATAAATGAGATTAACTGTATAGGATGCTGTGTTTGTGAATTGTTTTGTTTTAATTAATGTTTAAGTATTTCTATTATACACTCAGTAAACAGAAGAAGGGTCTTTTTCTTATTGTAGCTGTATGTGTACAGTTTTACTAATGTGCGGTTGAGTGTTCACCTCAGAAAGTAATAATTAAACTAGAATAAAGTCTTGTCTTTAGCCGTTTTTCATGTGCAATCCTAAATTACTTGCATTATGTCATCTTATAATACAGTTTTTAAAACCTTGTATACACGTGTGTTTTGATTTACTCTGCTTAGATTGATAAAACCTTAATCAGTCTTATGAGAAGTACATAGTAAATCACCGCAGAGCATGTTGTGGATTAAGTATAGTACCTTACAGTAGTAGTAAAAATTTGAAAACAGAGATTACCAAGTTTCAACATTGTTTTCTTTATGTTATAGTGCATAACAGAAGAGAATAAAACTTCTCTGCCTATTTAATCTCTTGATCTTTTTGAGAAATTAGCTGCACAAATTTAACTTTATATAAAGTGTTTCCTAAGTTATGTGACAGATATATAGGTTTCTTCTAACTGGTTTGCTGCCATTTGTGAAAATAGGATTATTTTTTTTTTTCTGTGGCATGGTGCTTTTTTGAAGGCAAGATATTCTTAAATTAATCCATAATAAGCATGATTGACTCAGAGCTCGATGCTTTCTTTCAGGCTAGTTAATGCAACCTGGAGGTTCAATACAGAAAGTGTTATCCTATGGAACAGAAAGTGTTGTAATAACCAATTGTGTACATTACCATGTTAGCTGTAAAAATTCTATAGCACAATCTTTCCTAAAAGTCAGTATGTATGCATCATTTCAGAGTATGGTGTTAAAGATGCTATCAAATTTGGCTCAAGCCATCAAAGAAAGCAGAAGCAGCATTATGCCATGTCACTGCTAATCATCATGACCGATAAAATTCACAAGTTTTCCTCTCCTTATTTGAAGTCTAACTATGCTATTATGAATAACTATCATGCTATTATGAGTAACTACAAATATCTAAAATAGGAATAGAAGCAAATGTTTTGGGTTATTCTAGGCAAATTTTGATACAGAAAATGTAAACCATGAGCTGTGGCCTCCAATATTTTTGTTTGAACTGAGATGTTTTTTTTTAAGCTCGTTTGCTACTTGAAATAAAGCCCCTAAATCACCAAAACCAGAAATTTCTGTACTCTGTGAAAACCTTTTTGCCAACCCCCACATTTGACCCTATTTTTTTAGGTAAATTTCACTTTTGAATTAAGAAATTTAAAAATTAAGGAATTTTTTTGTCAAATGTATTATTCATTGAAACGTGGGAAAAACGTACAGTCCATCAGCTGTATATGCCTCCTACCATCATCTTGTCCTTCAAAAGGAGACTGGTTTCCTAAGTACTGGGGACTTCCAGTAGGCAAGTCTAAAGTAGGTTGACTTTTTCAGTTCTTTTTTGAAGTTTCAGTTTGTTAATTACTGTAAAATGTCCTTTATTTTTACTTATGCTCTCAGTGTTTTGCTTCAAAAAAGTGCCTGGTTTAGTAAAGGGATAAAGCAAACTGAAGTGAGTTGCGTGGTTTTACAATTCTTCTTCATTAGACTTTCTTGTGGTTTTAGTTTACATTATTTGTCATCCCGTGGTAGCCAAAAGCCTTTCCTTAGAGGTCATTAGAAGAGATGTGATACTTTAAGGAGAAAACTGTATTAATTGTCTATAGCTCTTGCAATATGAAAATTGAGTGCAGTTAAATCACAATGAATGTGATTAGAATTGGTGTTTGTCTGATGGACTGTGCGTGTGTTACCTTACATGTGGAGTTGTGCAGAAAAGAATTTATTACTCCTTTTTAAAAAAAAAGTCATTTTTGATTGAAGGTGATCACAACGTGTAAGCCGTATCAAGTTGTAAAAGAAGTATTATTTAAAAGGAATGTAGTCCTCCCTCATCTCCGTGCTGGAAAATGGACTAGAATGTTAATTTTTGCTAGCTAGGCAGAGTTGTCTTTATTTGCAGGAGTGGGTATAGTCGCCCTCTGAACCTTCCTCCTCCACATGCTTTATTCTGTTTCTCAAGCGTTTAGGCCTGCGCGCGTCTGATCCCAGATGTTCGTGTGCGAGCGTAAAATCTAAGACTGTAGTTGTAAAATGTCATTTTTCCTTGGTTCCTATTAATGTGAAATGGAACGATGCCCTCGGAAGCGAGCGAGTCAGGTTGTTGCGTTAGGACCTGAAGATGCTGAGCGGTTCAGGAGGAAGGAGGCAGGTGGCAGGGCCTGTGTCCCTGCTGCTGGCGGCTGGGCTGAGGAGAAGGGGCCTGCTCTGAGGCCCTCCACTGCCGCTCCTCTGAAGCCCGGCATCTAAGAGATTAAAGCTACTCTTACGTCGAGTTTTGGTGAGTACGTAGGAGGCTATTTGAATTTTTCCCCTGAAGACAGTAGTTCAAATACTCCCGTCGGAACGGGAATTGGTCCCCTTTTACCTCGCGCTGTTGTTTGTTGCCCTCTGATTGAAGCGCGAGGTGGTAAATATCGCTCAGCCCGGCAGGCAGCTGGAAGGCGGACGAGAGGAACAGCTCTGCTGAACTGCCGAGGGTTTCAGCCCGAGGAACGAGGAGCCGGTTGGCAAAGCTCCAAATGATTTGGGCTGGTCTTCGCACCTATTTGTTTGCAGAAGTTGAAATGATCTGAACTGAGGGGTGGATTGGGGGGGGGGGGAGGCATTTTTAAATCCCGACGTTAGCTTCGGGAACCAGCTAATAGGGCTGTGGGAAACCCTCTGGCTGGTGACTCTGCTACGGTGACTGGCAGCTGGGTTATTAAGTGGGATTGAAAAAAGGAGAAAAGGAAAAGGATCAAGAATGAAATACCATGTTCAACATACTGGCTGTCCTTTTATAAGAGAGGCCTCTGGTTTTCCACAGCAAGTAGTTTGACATGATATGGAAGTACCTTGTTGTGTGATTTAACATGCTGTTGTAGTGTTTCCAGTGGCAGTTTTCATTGCATGAGACTGCGAGCTTTTGGAGCCACAGAAATATAAATAAAAGGAAAAGGGGAAACAAAGAAATCATTTTTCTTGCTAGCGTGTAGCACAGGCATGGGGAGAAATATCTGGTGAACTAAAAGAAAAGGAGAAGAAATGTTTTTCCCTCCAGGGTTGCTGGTTCACGGTAGATGGTTGTAATCTTGAATCCTTTCAGTGTCTCCTCATCCACATCCTCTAGAAACCTTTTTTTTTGTTGTTTTTTTCTCCAGAGATTTAAATTGTGCCTTTCTCACTGGGTTGACTAGGGACTTCAATGTGAACAGTGTTGTTAATAATGTTTTGTATCATTTTTGTAACAGTAAGTTTTTCATAACACCTTGCACGTAATGTTTATTTAAAATAAGTGTTCTGAATAATCCTTTTTAAAATCTGTGTGTCCCCGCTCTATATATTTCTGAGAGTTAGGCTTGATTACCGAGGTATATTATAATATGTAGGAGTTCTAGGGTAGTTTAACATTTTGAGCTTTTGCAACTGCCGTTCTCCTGTAATCTTTCTTTGGATATTTTTGTATTTAGTTACAAATGTCTTTGCTACTCTTAGGCAAAGAGCTGTGGTCAAGGGAAATTATCTTAGTCTGTGTTGCTGGCTGTGAAAATGCCATTATTGCGTAGTGGTTGAGGAAATTGAAGGTCATTTGTTTCTTAGACTCTTAAGTTAAAATTATACTTTTCAGGTACTTTTGCAGAGAAACATACGAATACCTCTGTATATATGAGGAGTGGTTATTAAAAAAAGTTCAGTCTCTGCTACTACTGTCTGAGCTGCACCACGGTGTTACTGAAGCGGGAGGTTGGCCTTTGTTCTTCAGTGCCAATGTATCAGGAATAGCAACAGCAACAGTGCAAATATGTTGTGAAAACTCTATCAGTATAGTTAAGTTAATTACATCACTACTAAATGAATTCACAGTTTCTAAGGAAAGGTGTGAGTATATGAAGATCACATGTAGGTTGGTCTGAGATGGGTGGGGGAGCAACCTCTTTTCTCTTAGGAATGTGTGATGAAATGTTGATGAAGGTATGGAAGCAATTAGAAAGAAGAAATAATGAGAGAAAATAGAAATATCCTTACATTTTGTATTTTAATGTGGTATTTCATTGTGTCTACAGTTAGTTCACTAGCTAATTAGTTTATGGGTAAAAATCTTTCAGATTACACTGAAGTATAACATGAATATTTGTCTCTGAGCATTCTTCCAAGCCCTAATGATTTCCTTTTCATTTTTTTCCCTCTAGACCGAAAGAGTGTATATGTTCTCTTCTAAAGACCAGAACAAAAGTGGCAGGAAAAAATAAGGCAATAATGAGTTGCAATGTGTTACAAAAGGATGAATGACATTCCTAAGGGAAACAAAGTAGGAGGGCAGGGCAAAGGTCATTTAAACGCTGGACAGTAGCAGCTATTGTCTGCTGGGAAAAACGAGGGCCAACAAAAAAGCATATTTCTTCTACAGAGCTTATATTCCATGCAACAAATATTCAGAGAAAACAAAACAAACTCTAACCTTCAGCATTCTCCAGGTGCTTCCTTCTAAGACACAAAGCCCTTAATGCATCTGCAAAATGGAAACCTATTCCCAAGAAAGTTAGTTAGGTTTTAACTGTGTAAATTTGTTTCTCTAATGTATTCAGCTACATGTTTGGAGGGATCAGAATGGAAAATGCTGTATTTTCTAACTAGCATGTTAAAATAGTCCCCCTTTCTGTTGTGTTCAAAACATGCTTCATATTCAAATAACATAGTAGGTCTTTATTGCAGAAAGCTGCTGTTCTGCTTTTGCTATCAAGCTGCTAACGAGCTAACTTGTGCCAAACTATGAATGAGTACTAGCGCTTGTTCTTACAGAAATGAATGTTCTGTCTGCCTTCTGGTAACACCAGGTAACTTATAAACCATAACCTTACATTGCTTATTTGTTTTGAGAAACAGAAGAACAGGGGTTAGATTAATTTTTTTTTTTTTTGTATGGGTGTAATAAAATGCACAAAATCTGCTGTAGTAGGGATGCTGACTACCCATGCAATAACAAGCAGTTTTTAAGATGAGTCTGTGTGCGTTGCCATAAGTGTAAATGTGTGTGAGCATCTTTAAATCATCACTTGTGATTTTAAAAAGCTTTTTGCAAGCTATAATAACGTAGACATTAACTATTCCATTAAATAATTTTTTGAAATACTGATTAGTTTTTCTTGGATTTCCTGACATAATTTGTGGTTTGTTTTTTTTTTTTTTTGGAGTAACCGGCGTCCCACTGTACATCTGGCAATGGCTGATTTCTAATTCATAGATCCTTTGAAATGCTAATATACGAACAGTATATAGAAAATAGCTAGGCTGATGGGCATTAGCTTTTCCATTTTCAGTTGCCTTCCTCAAATACTGTAATCCTAACTATGAGTCAGACTTCAAAATACTCTTTCAGAATGGGAAAGTAGTATACGCAATGAATTTAAATGGTCCATTTAACAGAGCTTCTCTTTCTTTTATGATGTTAGCTGCAGTAGTTTTTTGGAGTTTGTTGATTATTCAACATTGGAAAAGACATTTGCAGAGCATGGGTTTTCAATGGTATTTGCCTTCAAGTAGGATGTGGAGAGAAATGTGTACATTCACTTTTTTTTTTGCTACTATTATTTTTAACAACTGGGAAGTGTACCACAGTTAAAGTTTTTAACTTTTTGTGCTTCAGGTTACACCTGAGTTTGTACTGACGAAAGTACAGATAACGATGGCATGTCAGCCCAATCATGGTATTTGAATCAAGTCTCAGTTGCCCATATGAGGGAGTGGAGCTCAGTCCATTTTCAGGAAGGAAAGAGTGACATTGCCAGGGAAGGGGAGGGTAGAGAAAAAACCAAAACAAAAGCGTTAAGTCAGTAAAAAATGCATATTGCCTCATCCAGTTTCTCTGGGGCCAGATGTATTTATATGAGATAATCTATAGCTAACTAATAATAAAGTCTAAGACAGGAGAAAAGAGATGATATAGGTCTTAAAGCAAGGGACAAATTCTATAATCTGGTATGTCTATGGGATATAAACGATGCTTTGTTTTAAAAACTTGGGTTGAGTTACTTACAAGCAATTGCATGATTAAGTCTTCTTTCCTCCTCCGAGGTACGTAAGTGGTAATTTAGCTGGTCCGCTCAGGCAGGCAGGGCCAGGAAAATGCTGCAAACCAGGAGCGCACCATGGTTTTTTCCTGCAAGGGCCGATACCTTCATCTCTCTATTTTCAGAGATTGAGTCTAATAGCTGGTTCACCTCAGACAACCTCCACACAAAGGCTGATATGGCAATATTACTTAGTGTGGACCCCATCAAAAAGCATTCCTCCTGTTCACCTTTGGATATAGCATCATTTGGTCTCTTGGTGGCTAGCTGAGCACTTCAGGTGTTATATCTAAAGTAATGGTTGCCTGATGTCTTTCTTTTTGCTAGACCTCATAATCGAACAAAGTTCAATATTAATTCATAACTTGGTATGCACTCATAAGTAGGCAGTAGTTTCCTGTATGGAAAAGTGTGTGTTTGTGTGTGGTTTTGCATGTTGATGTTTGCCATCACTGGTACCTGTTGTAGGGATCTCTAGGTGTCCTGTATTCTGGAAAGGAGAGCTTGAGAGAAAGGAACAAAACCAATCAGCTAAAGGGAATGAGGACTTTTGGTTGTTAACTTTTCATCTCTATCTGTAAAATGAAAGTTACACCACTCCCTCATCTCATCGAAGCAATTTTGAATATTCATAAATAACTTTATTGTGCTTAACATAATTAAAACCTTGGTAAGGGAAACTGAAAATTTAGTATTCTGGGTTGGTCAAATAAGACATGGAGACTTATGATCACTAATTAATGATAAGAAAACAATATAATGCAGTCTCGTCTCTAGAAAGTTGAAACAGTGCTCGTGTAATTAGAGACTGTATTATGGTGCATATATAGGGGGATAATGTAAAGTTCTGCCGGGAATCTCAGCTCAGCATTTACTAACTTGGAGGACTGGAGTGTGTAATGTTACTGGCTTTAACCTAAGTTGTATTTGAAAGGGAGAGACACTGGAAGAGCTACATTGTATCTAAATGTAAATTGGTTCCAGCAATGAACTAACTAGACGAGCTTTTCTGTATTGTTGGAAGGGTTGCTTTGTTGTTTGACTAAAATGCCTTTCATCTTCAGATCCCAGTATGACACCAGTAGGTAAAGTACAATCTCTGCGTTGTCTGTCTCCAGAGAGAGGGTTTTTTTGCCTGAACAGGTGAAGTTAAGCATGATTGTTTGTTTTTTTTTAACCCTCTGGTAAAAAGAGGGCAGGGGAGGAGAGCTACTGAGGTCCTCCATGGGATGACACTTGTTGAGCCAGTTACTTGGGTGTCAGAAATCTGCAATCTTATCAGTCCAGTTTATGAAAATTATTAAACCTTTGCATGATTTGTATTTCAGTCTGTAACCAAGGCAAAATACTAACACTTTCTGAAGCTAATGAGAAAAGTCATCTTTAGATTCAGATCCTAATTTGTGTTGCAACGTGTCTTATCAATACCCTTTCTCTTAAATATAAAAATGGTGCATTAGCTTTGTGGAGGGATCTCCTAACTTGCACAGGGCATGCCTTTCCTGTTTTCACCCTGTCATTTTCCATACATCGTTTCCCATCCTTCATTTGGTAAATATTTTAATAAAATAAATTAAAATGCTGTTTGGCATAAAGTTTCTCTGTTCATAGTGCAGGTTTCTGTGGCATCACTACTCTTTCATCTTTGGACAAAAAACAACAAAATTGTGCTTTTGATGTTTCTGGAAGGGACTAGTTGAGCAGACTAGTATCTGTCACTTACCAGAAGAATTGCTGAACTCCCTGAAGAGATGGGTTGTTGCTCAGTTGATGTGGGAGGTGTAGGTCTGGGTGTGGAGTGCTTGTGCTGTGAAAGCCTCTGCAGACATCTTGTTCGAGTCTCACGTAGACTACTTGTCCAAAGCTATTCCCCGCTCCACTAGCTTTCATCTACATACGTACATGGAAACACATTAAGTTTCAAGAGATTTAAATAAATAATAGTTGTAAGTAGTAATAAATGCAAGGCAGAAAGGATCAGCTAATGTTTGGACAGTTAATGATGCAGAGTTGTTGTCTTTGCTGGAAAAAAATTAATTGCTGGATTTGGAAAAAAAAAAACCCAACAAAACATCAAGAATTTGTTTGGCAAATGCTAAAAAAAAAATAAAATTGGGGCGATAATCCATACAATTAACTTGTAGAGGGTTAAACTAACAGTTTTGGAAATTTAATAGTTTCTTTTTTCTTATTACATTGCATTTCTGGAAGCTTCATCAGGATGCGATATTCTTACTCAAAGACTTTGGAAAGAGTTGTTAATTTTATGGAGAGTAGAAGATAAAATTGAAGAGTAGAGAAGCAGAAAACTCTTAACCTGTAAAGTAATTAACTATACCAAGAATAACCATTTGTAGCAAAGACATGAGGGGGAGAGAGTTTTGCTTGTACTTGCAGTCACAGTGATAGTACAGGTACTTAAATGGAGTTACAGATAAATACGATTTTTCATCTACTAACACCAAGGAGCCACAAGAGAAGAATTGTGGTGCTTGGAATAATTTGTAGGAGTTTTAAAACTCTTGAAAAAGTGCAGATTTCTTCAATTTCAGATGTCAAAAGGCAGATCTCCGTTTCTCAGCTCCTACATTCAGATTTGCAAGCAAATCTTTATGGATTATGACCTCTGTCTATGTTTAAATATAAAAAAAAAATAAATATCGAGTTGATAATCTGGCTGTAGAGAGGTAGAACTATGTTCTGTTTTATTGTATACAGTCCAAATGTATTCAAAGTTGTTCTGACTCATTTTTCTTTTGAATTTAGATTTTATTGATATAATCTCAGAGGATTAAAGTTGAGAAAAAAATATTAGCATTATATATATTAGCATTATATATATTAGCATAATTTTGTTTGTGTATACAGTAAATCAAGGCAAGTAATTCAACTTTGAGTACTTACTTATTGGGCTAACTTGGCTGTCAAAATCTCATCTAAGGAGAAGAAAGATAACTTTCAGGAGGCTTTTTCATTGAATGTTTGTTAATGCAATATGGAGCATTAAAAAGTATCATTAAAATGACCTTTTAGGACTGATGTAATGGGAATATAATCTGCGTGTGGTTACGTAAAGCAAGTTGTTTAGTGCATTCTGTGTTCCAAAACCTCAGTTGCATTTTTTGAAAATCTGAAATATGTGTTGTGGATGACCCGATAGATGGTGACCTCTAGAGAAACTAGACTGGGATCCTTTGCCTTCCTCCTCTTGATGTGAGATCTTTCTCTAAAGGGGCATTTTGAGTGGGAGAAAACAGTCAGTTCTTGGAGAAGGCTTCAGGTGTATCTTATATGGAAGATTTTAAGTTCAGGTTTTTCTTTGCTTGTTCTCGAAGATCATTGACATGATCAGACATGATGTTTTAGAAGCAGCCATTACAGTCTGTCTGATATTTTTAGGACCTAAGCCTGCTTCACTGCCTGTGAAGCCATGTTGATGTGACAGAAAGTAACAATTCAGAAGAAGCAGGAAATTATTTCAGGTGAACAGATTTAAAGTCTTTAGATCGTGCCTAAGCCTTTGAGAACATGAACTGAGCTCAAGTCAATGCAGTATGGTTTGTAGCAGAAAGTGGAAGGTGAGCACGTAGCTGTACGTGGGTAGTTCTGGTCCTTACTGAGAGCTGGCTAAATACGCAGTTGTTCCTAGTTTTTCTGACCTGCAGCAGGGGTGTTGAGGCTCCCTGGCACTGTGCAGGATGGGGTTTGAAAGACACGCAGGTTGTCTATCTGAGTGGCCCGTCGGAAGCCCTTACACTCAGTGGTCGCCCTGTAACACGTTTCACAGATTGAGACTTGCTGTATTTTTGCGTGGGGAGCGAGTTACACGCTGAGATTGGAGACGCGTATTGTAACCCCTTTGTAGGGAAGCGAAGCAGTCACTGCTCAGGTAGCCCCAGGGCTGCTGTGGTCTGGATTTTGAGGGGTTTTTTTTGGGGTCTGCCTGTTACTGTCCTCTTCCCCTCTCAGCTAGGAGCTGTTTTTAGGGAGGCTGGGTTTGTAATTCCCTATCAAGGCAGATAATTTTGTTTAACAAAGCAAGTATAAGGTAAGAGAGATTTGTCAGTGAATGAAGTGTGTGCATGCTGGGGTAAGCTGGAAGTACAGGTCTCTTCTTTCCCTAGACCGTCGCCTCAGTTTGCGCATTGCTGAAGCTGTGGTTGTGCTGCAATGGTTAGTTTGGTACCCTGCCTCAACATTTGCTTCCTAGCAATTTTTCCTTTACTGGCTGATTGGTCTTTGTTCAATATGTTGANTCACTGCTCAGGTAGCCCCAGGGCTGCTGTGGTCTGGATTTTGAGGGTTTTTTTTTGGGGTCTGCCTGTTACTGTCCTCTTCCCCTCTCAGCTAGGAGCTGTTTTTAGGGAGGCTGGGTTTGTAGGTCCCTATCAAGGCAGATAATTTTGTTTAACAAAGCAAGTATAAGGCAACAGAGATTCGTCAGTGACTGAAGTGGTGAGTGTGTGCTGGGGTAAGCTGGAAGTACAGGGGTAAGCTGGAAGTACAGGTCCCTTCTTTCCCTAGACCGTCGCCTCAGTTTGGCATTGCTGAAGCTGTGGTTGTGCTGCAATGGTTAGTTTGGTACCCTGCCTCAACATTTGCTTCCTAGCAATTTTTCCTTTACTGGCTGATTGGTCTTTGCTCAATATGTTGAATATTAGCTAATGATAAGCTGCAACAGTCAAACCACTGAACCCAAGTGAAACAAGGAACTGGTTTTGTTCCTTTGCTCCTTTGGCCAGGGGAGAGCAGAAGACCATCTAACGTGATTTCCCCTATTTGTGCATGCGTAACATTCTTGAAAGGCATTTCAGCTTGAATTCTCCTCTGGTTAAGAAGGTTGCTTATTTTCATTTGGCTAAGCTTTAGGCCTATACCAACACTGCAGTGACCTGTGATGGCTTTTCATGTCCTCTGTGTTAACTGGTCCCACAGTATTTGGAGTCTGCTTATCACACTCGTGTCCCCTACCAGCCAGCTGGTGTCAAATTATACATGTCCTCAGAGAGCAGCCAGCAGCCACAGAGAATCAAGCAGAGGATGGCACTAATGTGGCACTCTGCCTCTTCTCCTGCCTGCTTGTTTTAATGCAGCTTGATAGAGAGGGGAGTAGAGCTGGCCAAGACCGCAGGGATTCCTTTTTGAATGAAACCAAGCTAAAAATTGCCTTTGGCTCCATAGCTGACATGGAACATTTCATACAAAGTGGATTTTTTTTCGTAAAATCACAATCAGTTCTTGGAATTTTCATCCACGTTATTAAGATTTATATTCTAGCTCATGTTTAGAGCAGATGTTAATAACAATTTTTGTTTAGAACAAGTTTCCAAAGTACGTGTGGCTTTTATTATTGTTGCCTTTAATATTTTTAAAGAGAATCAATGACATGCTTTTGAAATACAGGCTGATTTGTAATGATGACAATGCTGATTTGTAAAATACAGTTCTTTCTGTTATGTTTTATGTTAAGCTCCTCTGTACAGTGTTCAAAGACTCATGTTGAATTTAAACAGAAGACTTCTGTGTATAGTTAATTTCAGGGGCAATGTTACAGATGTAGATAGAATTGCTAAGGAATATTTTTTTAATTGTTTCTTGTATTTAAATACCATTTAAAAGAGAAGCTTTCATCAGCTGCAAAGAAATTTAGGAAACCAAACTGTACTATGTTTTACACATCTGGATAAGCTTTTACTTGTTAGTGGTGTATTTGCAGAGGCCGTTCAAGTCAGCACTGTGTTTATCCACGTAAAACAATTTAAGTACGTTTCTGGAAATGTCTTTTTTTTTTTAAAGCAAGGGAGAGGAGAGGCAATGTCTGACCTGTCATAACATCTAAATAAGTTAATTGGAAAAAGCCAGCTGTCAAACCTTAGGATACTAAACTGTTGAGCAGTAGGAGCTCTGCAAAACCAAATAAGAACATGTATTTAGCACTTCCAACTGAAAGTTTGGGAAGGACAAAAATAGTGTGATGCAAGGAGCACTGGAGACACCATCTTGCCAAGGTTGGCCATTTTTATGTAGACCTAATTATTTACATCTGGAAGTTTAAACTAAATATAAGCTGCTAGTGTAGACTTAAAAACTGTAAGGAAATTAAATTTGAACACTTGAATAATGAGATAATAAGTTTGATTTCCTTTAGGCAATGTAATAAATTTGCAATGTATTTTGTCTGATGCATGGACGACAAATGAGGTTTGTGGAAGTCTGTGCGTGCAATGCAGCAGAAAGCTTAGAAGCAGTTGGTGTCATGTTCATTTTTTCTGATGGGTAGAATTTTGTTTGTATTGCAGGAAGATCTCCCTAATACCTAACCAAGGTGGAGATACGTTATAAGTACCCTGATATGCACCATGAGAGACTTTTGTTGGGATTCCAAAAAAACTGTAAATATAAAATGAAGACCTGCTTTAGAAATTATTAGTTTTATTCTATACAGACTTCATATATTCTTAATTTTTTTAACACTGTCAAGAATTTAGGATAGATAATCAACATATTCAAAAAAGTTCTTCTGTTTGTTTGTATTTTATTTGATACTTTGGAAAAAGAGCTGTAGTAGCAGTAGCCTCGCTTTTGCATCTTAAGCTGCTTTTAAATAGAAAAACCATGGCTTGTTTTTTTTGCGTTTAGATTTCTTCCTCGGTCTGCAAAGTTTGTGAGTTGAATCCAGGGAACTGAGAAAAGTAGTTTCACATGGAAAGTCTTACAATTTCAGTAAATAAGGATTGCTGTTACGATCATTATCACGGAAACTTATTCCTTTGGCCTTTCCTTCCTAAATTATATAAAGACTGTTAAGGGATCCAGAGAAAAATTCAGTCAAGCCTATTAATAGGGAAGATTTGAGCTGCCTGTAGAGGAGGCAAAGCGTGCTTTGAGAGGTACGTGGCAGAATGTGGTTTGCTTCTTTCTGTCTTGTATTCCAGGTGTCATAAATAATGTTAAAGACTACTTAGTCTTTGTTACCAGCAACTCAAAGCATTCAGGACGGTAGGGGGAATGGCTTCCAACCTCATGTTTAAAGAAAAGAAAAAAGTCAAGTTTGGAGGTAACTGTAATTTAACTTTCAGATTTTGGAACTGCAGCATTACCTTTTTGGCCTTTTTTCTGGAGAGTCTTACATTTATTTGTGAATACATCAGAGTGTGTATTTAAGTAACTGCAACACCTAGAGTTTTCAAATGAATACTAAAATCAGAAAGCTGAAAGTCACAGAAACTGGAATAACGTGACCAAATTATGGAAGCTCATGAAAATTGGCACAAGTGTGATTATTCACATGCCAGTTCTGTGTAAATATTGCAGAGCTGCAGAACTTGTGCTCATGTGACTTGATCCTTCTTTGATATTGAGGAGATCTTACTTTAGTGCAGTGCAGCGCCAGTAAGGGTAACTTTAATGTAACCATTCCGATTTGACAAATCCTAGATTTCAAAATACTTTCTCAGAGTTTGCTTCCAATATAGAGAATACTGGAAATACATTTCTCTAACTGGAGTTACCTGCAGATAGCTGTAAACAACAGCTTGTTGTATTGGAAGGATTTTTAATGCATTTAGGAATAGACCTTCACAGGCTTTCTGTATGGATTCTTGTGATCTGGCTTATGTCTCCTCCAGGATTCATAACTGATAAAAATGATGAAATAGTATCAGTGTGAGAAAAGCGCTTGAGAAAAGTTAGTCTATTGGGAAATGTGAGAAGACCTTAAACAGTACTGGAAGGAAGAAGAGAGCAAAGAGAGATTATATGTAATTCACTATCAACTCTTTAAATGAACTTTTTTTAAAAGCATAAGAAATAAAAGAATTATTTACTCCTTAAGCACTCGATATAATGTTAAAGGAAGTGTCTCAAAACTCGAATTCTTCAGTACAGTATTCTTATTCTGAAGATCTTATGCTGCTTGTATTAATGTAATTTTAGTTTTTAAAAATATAGATAATTATTTTACTTTACAGAATGTATTGAAACATATAAAATGTGATTGAAGTACAATTTCCTAGTCCAGGACTTCAGTCATTTTGGGTTGTCATAATGAAATTCAAGACAAAGTATTGGGTGCTTAGAAAAATACCAAATTATGTTCAGTATAAACAACCCCTGATGTGTATGTACATGTTCTGTGGTATAAATGGGCTACTTTTCCAAAGCTGGGGGAAAAAAATAAACAAACAACCAATTTAGCAAAAATATAACAAGTGGCAGAAGGAAGGAATAGCAGTTAATACAAATTACAGCTTTATGTAATCAGAGGAGTAATGGTAAATAATGGGCTAAAGTTACTGTGAGTTACACAAGTACTTCAAGAAGCGTCTAAATCTTTGTAGCATGGTAAGCCAGTGGAAACCTCCTAATGGAAGAGATAAATTGTTCATCTGTCGATGTTTGCAGTTTAAGACTTGGTGCCTTTCTGGAAAAAGTGATTTTCTGCATCACAGGCTTAATGGGCTCTTTAGAAACAACCTTAAATGCAGGCTTTCAGGGACAGACTTACAGGCCAGCTCTGTTGAAGGCAGCAAATTTTGGACAGAATGGTATACATCAGTATTTCTACACTATACTTTCCAAAACTGTGTCTGGGGTCACATCAAATCATAAACCTCAACCATCCTACAAAGAGAGAACAGGCTTGAGTGAATAAAGAGAAAAAATGGAATGTCTACAAAACTTGACAGGATGGACAGTTAGGAGGAAACATGGGGATTTTATTGCTGTCCTGGTTTGAGCAACACAGGATTAATTTCTCTTTCAGTAATTTGGCTTTTCAGTAGTATCGCTTCTTGGTAAAACTGCATTTTTAGAAGACCCTAGTGTCTGAATGTGTGAAAATATTTACTTTATAGCCAGCTATGGTGTGTGAGTTTCAAGGTCTCAGTGTTTTCGAGCTTGCCAGGTGCAGGGACAAGGAGCGAGACCTGGACACTTGACCCAAGCTGGCCAACAGAGTTATTTCATACCACGAACATCACTTTCAACATAAATTAGAAAGTTTACTGAGGAGTTTTTCGCTTCTATGATGGCTGTGATCCTGAGAACTGCTTGCCCCAGTGCCAGACCCCTGAGCCCTTTCCTTCCTCCCAAAGTCGTAGCGCTCACAGTGTCTGACATTTTCTGTCCACTGGTGGGAGTGCACATCTCCCTGCTGATAGAATAGGATGAGTATAATCCTTGTATATTTTACATTGGTATCAGGATCAATATCGGTTCTTTAATATTTATTTAGTCCTATTCTATTAAATCTGTTTATATTTCAGCCCTCAGGTTTCCTTGCTTTTTTCCCGATTCTCCTTCCTGGGTGGGGAGGGGTCACTGGGTGATAGAATAATTGTCGAAATGACAATAAATTGTTGTGGGTTCTTCAAACCATAACAGTTGCTTACAAGATAATTTGTTTGGAGTTTTGAGCTCAAGTCAGTGGGTTGAAAAGTGTTTACCTTGCAGGAAAGTTGTGAACGTATGTGACAATGGAATGTATATTGGCCTAATACCAACTTTGTTGTGCCACATGCAAGTTTTGTACCTACATGAATATATATTCAGGGCTTTTTATTCGGGACAATTTCTATGTCAGCACCAATTCATGCAAATGTGCTGAGTGGAACAATTGCAGAGTTGAGGGCTGTGTTAGTGCAGATGTGATTCGCAGGGGTTTTAATACACATTTGTGTTCTGTTAAGAATGATCAGTTTGATTCTATGTAAGGTAATCTCATACAAGAACTGAGAAATACCAGCTCCATTAGTGCTGGGCCTTAAGGTGCAGGCTCTCCTACTAAGGTGACAAAAAGTGGTGGAGTTTCAGTTTGTTTGAGTATCCTGCTCGAGGAGTTGTCTTCCATCAGGCCTTGCTGGAATCTGAATCGGAGAACTCTGAAGAAGCACGACTGAATTCTGCTTTCCAAATATATCTCAACCAGTTTAGTAGCGTGAATAGTTAAAGAGAGAGAATTAAAGAGCTGTCAGCCTTTCATTAGCCTATCTGATTCTTAACTCTTGGCTCCAAAGCAGTGCTTTCCCATAATAATGCATTACGATTGAACCGCGTAATTAAAATACTTTTTATCTAAATGAGAAAGTTGTACTTCTTGTAAGTTGTTCTTGAGAATTTATTTGTGGAACGTAATTATTCTGTGCATTCCCTGTTAATGTAAGTAGGTGGTTATTAATTTGCTTACCATGGAGTCTCAAAGGCAGGAGGTCCTTATGCAGTAGGAGCTCACAGGCTCCTTGAAGTTTTAGATGTTAAAATTGCTCAGGAAGTGCATGGTCTCAGCCCCATGGAAGAGCTTACTATCTCCTACAAAAGAGTTTCTAATATCTACTCCCTTCTTGTTGTTAGTGATTTTTTCTGGGCAGTTTTACTATCCTTAGGAGGCAGGTTTTAGAAAAAATCTGTCTGGATATCATGGAATTAACTTTCATGGAATAAACTTCTAGTGAGATTAACCTGGCTGGAACGAGAACTGTTTTAATTATTTCAAAGAAAACATTGAGATCATGGCATGTATCACATTTTACAACCAGAGAAATAAAAACTTCTTTAGGTTGGAAAACTTTGGCTATATCTATATTAGCAAGTAATCTGCAGTGGGAATGGATCCATAGAAGAAAAACAGTGGGTGCTGAGAACTTGGTGGCCACAGCCTCTATTTTTTCAGAGGTAATACTTTGAGCAGACTCTACTTTGATTCCAGGGAATGCAGGAACAGTAAATCACTGTTGGAGCACATCTTCCATTTTAGTTTCATCAAAAAGTAGTCCAGTTCATATACTTTAAAACTGCACCAAAATGAAAAAAAAGATGTGTGAGAATATACTACTTATTAAACTTCATCTTACATATAGCTACTTCATTAAAATCATTTATATAGAAGTATATATTCTCGTTTATGGCATGAACACATTAATGAAATCTATGAGCAGATCTGAGACAGTTAATAGTATAAAGTATAAATACCCCCCTTTGTTAGGGAAGGAAAATGGTCATTTTCACTGAAATGGATAAAACCAAATAGATTGTTTCTTTTGTGTTTATATCATAGACAAATGGACAAAAAAATTGCCTTCCTTAACTTTTCCAAATACTTGAGAGTAAAAAAAACCAACCAAACAAACAATCTTGTATAAACTTGTTTTTCACAGATACTGGTAAATTTTTCATAGAGACTGGTAAAGTGCAGTGCAAGTCCAAGAGATGCTTCAGATGTTGTTTTACAAAATTACTACAAAGTTCTCATAACATTTGGAGAGACGAAGGGCTTTTAGGAAAACTCATATGACAACAGGATAGAATTGCTATTAAATTGTTGTTTGAAGTAGAAAGGATGTGTACTTTGAAATAGAGGACTACTTTCAAGAAGCAGCTTTATGCATCTAATACTCAAAGCTTTTTGAGGCTGTGTCTACCAAATACAGAAGAGATGGGGGAAGATTTCCTGATGAAATAATCTGTAAAAGGGAGATTTAATCTGTTACTTTCAAATTTCTTCCTCTCCCTGCAGTGAATGAGAACACAGTTGCTGAAAGACTGTTCATTGAAGTAGTTTGAATGCTTCTAGTTTCTGTGGCACAGTAAAATCTGTTTGGTTTGTTGTAACCAACTAATAATATAATGTCACCTGTGTAGGTGGACTAGAGGAGCAGAACTGTTGTAAGCAAGCCCAGGCCAACTAGACCTCCCTGGACCCAAGTTCTGGTAGTTTTTCTGTCATGAAATACCGAGAGATGAACAGGTTATCCTTTCAATGTAAGCTTCGTATTGCCTAGCATTTCTAGCCCTTGTTCACCTGTCAGGCTTAAGAATGGTAAAACCCAAACCTCTTGGATAAACAACTGCACTTGAAAGCAAAATGGAAAATCCTTTCCTGTCTATCTTGAAAGATCTAGTTCTGCTTTGAGGACTCCTTACGCAACTCTCCCTGCTTCTGACGGTGGAATTACAATAATGAGAGATTTTGCTGTATTTGAGCTGATAGTTTTTGTAAAAATTAAGCACTCCTGTACAATGAAGGACAATCTAGAGCTGGGCAACTTGGGACAAAACTCGGCCAAGATCTGCCAGAGTTTGAAACCTTGCTTAAGAACTAGCTCCCACCTAAAAGCAGTGCCAACTCCTAATGAGATGTGGGACTAATTAACATAAACAGGTGGAATATGGTTTTCTGCACTGCTTTACAGAGAAGTAGTCACATATTGCTGGGAATTTGCCTGCCGGTGAAGGAGCAGAGTAACGTCAGGCCTCGGGAGAGCCCATTCAGCTTCAGGGCAGGGACAGCCAGAGGTGGGGGCCAGGGGGTGGGCTTGCAGGAGGCCCGGGCCAGCCAAGTGGGGAGCTGCTCACTGAGCTCCCTCACAGAAAGGAAGCGAAGAGGAGGTGGAAGTGGAGGTGGATGACACCAGAGGAATTCAGAAACGCTGAGCTTGTAGGTATGGGACTAAGAAAGGCAAAGCTCAGGCAGAACGGAGGCTGAGGAGGTTATGGAGGCTGATGGGAAGGGCTTGCAAAGGTACTGTGACAGCAGAGGGGAGTGAGGTGATGCCAGATATGGCTAGGAAATGTCTAGGTCCCCTGTTCAGACCCGATAAACTCAAGACGTGGATCAGTTTTGTTTTCTAGACTAATGCTTGTATGCTAAAATGCATTTATGTGAGCGATGTGCAGCATAGCGCTCCCTGTAGGCAGTGTGTGTTCGGGCCTGTTGGAGCAGAGCTACACTGAGCAGAAGGCTCATTTGCGCCAGGCTGTTTGTCTACTTTTACAGTCTGGCTGAAATAACCAGGAGGTGCAAACTCCAGCTTGTCACTGCATAAGAGATAAATGTTAACGTAGCATTCTTCTGGCTCACTCAGCTCTTTTGTTATAATAAAGAGCATACCGGAACATTTATCTTGCAAAAAAAAAAAATGTGTAATTTCAGCTAGGATTAGTTGCCTTTTCAAAAGCCCGACCAGCTGCTTCAAGTAGAGTACCATAAAAATGTTTTGGAAAAAAATAGATATTCCAGGAAGTTGTGAGGCATGGAAAATTTAAAGGATAAGTAAAAATAAATAGCAAAGGGAGTTTGTCATTTACTCCGTGCATGCAGTGGACGTATATTTGTGTACACTATAGTGACAGCTAAAATTAGCACCTTTTCCGCAGTAGGCTAGGGGCTGTTTGAAGTCAAGATATTAACAGAATTAAAGTGATTCCAAAAGAATGTCAAGGGACTGAGGGGATCAAGCTTAGCCAAAGTCCCTCCAGATCCTGGAGGTTGCAGGGAATATCCGAGAAGGATGTGTGACAGCGATGTTCTGTTCAGCGAGAAGGTTGAACAAGTACCTGAGCATTTACAAAATAGTGGAAGTGGCGGAAAAATAAACCAAAAACCACTTTCTCAGCAGGTAGTGGAATGTCAGATGCTATTTCAGATACTTAAAATCAAATTCAGATAGGAGAGCTGTGTGTGGTTACTCTCTTTTTTTAATATAGTTGACAGTGTTGTTTAATTTTAGCTCTTGCACTGTTTTGGCGGGGAATACATTAACACTTGATCATAATGTAAAGCAAAGCATGCTCAGATAAAAAGTCATGCCTGTCAACCTTGATAGGTTTTCATCAAAAAATGCAGCAACCTCTTCATTTGCAACTCTGTGTTTTCACATTGCTCAATTTTTGGCAGCAAAGTATTTGAGAGATTAAAGGAACATTTCTTCATGCTGATCTCACCAGGAGCAATCTTACCAAGCCACTCCCTTGTTCAGAGTCATTTGCTGGCTTTGCTCCTTCTGTATCGTGTTCAAACTCCTCACCTTCAAAGCACAGTAAGAGTTTGCTCTTGGCAATCTCATTTCTCATTTATTCTTTTCAATTTTTTTCAATCTGTCTTCTCACCTGGAATTCCCTCTCCTTTTCTCGGTGCAGCAAGTAAACATATTCATTTTCACATCACAGTGAGGGAAGCTTGTTTACATTCATTTTCAAAGTGTAAGAACCTTTAGAACAATACAGAGTGTTACTCTTAAATTTTTACATTGTTGATAAAACCCTCTGGAGCCTTTGATACTTGTTAAAATTTCAGCTCCCTGAAGTAAGGATGGGGCCTCTTGTGTTCCAGTGCTTTGTTGATAAACCAAATGTGCCAATCTTTTGCACTAAGTAGATTAACTTTTTTTGAAGTGAGCAAGGAGAATGTGTTTTGTAAAGTGATTTGTAAAGTGGTGTTATAAAAGTGCAGAGAATTTTAAATGTGGGCAGTAAAATAGATCTACTTTTCCAATATTGACGGCTTATGTTTAATGGAAAAATGAAAGAGAAGATATGTATCCTGATTAGCCATATTAAGACTGGTAGATGACATAGGTATTTCTATTTGTTTCTTACTTTTCTTTCTCCAGCCTAGTACAACCATGTGTACCACATTCATAACGGGATCTCCTCTAGGTGTTAGCAGCACTCCGAGGGGTTATGTAGACTCCCTTTTATTCGTAATGCGGTGAGGTTTTGTGTTAATGTATTTAGAAAAAAAGAACAACCAGAGACTGTATTAAACAAAGAAGGGAGTTATTCCTTGGCATTGCAGGATTCTCTGTTTTCGGAGATTGCTGTTGACTGTGCTCCTCTGTCTTCATCAGCTACTGCATATGCTGCAGAAATTCTCATGGGCTGTCACATAAAATATATCTGCCGTACTAGCTGGAGAAATTATTGCAAGATCTTTTGTGAAGGTTTTGTTGGATTGGTACTTTTTTTTTTTTTTCATCCTCGTGACTGATAAAAGTTGTTTCAGATTTCAAACTGTAGCAGTTGCAGTATTGATGCTTTATTTCTTTATGGAAGGATATGCAAAGGCCAGTGACATCTCTAGCTGCCTCCATTAAGCCAATGGAAAAGAAGAGTATTCTGGGTTTACATGAAAATTTCTATTTAATCTGGACTTTAAGCTCAGAATGGCATATATCTTGCTTCGGAATTTATTATTTGGCTCTTTAAGCAATTGCGTATACGGCTTTTGACACGGAGAGTGACTTTGTGATAACTGTATGAGAAGGTTAAGCATTAATTTAGGCAGCCGCAAAAGGTTGCCAAAGATGTGCAATTTCCAGTTTATGTGGAAATCAAAGTGAAGAGTGAACAGGGAAGGCTACACAATAGCCTGGTGAGAATGAATTCAGGGAAGGAAGTTAACACTCAGGTATGGTCTGTATTTTGGTAGTTTTCAGAGGGGTTTTTTTGCCTCTTCTGTCATTACTGTTTTGTGATTTATTTTTTTTTGTTCACATAACAAACAAGCAAAAAAAGCAAGTGATATTTAAGAATCAGTATTGGCACAGGAAAGTTGCCACACTTAATAACAGATTTTGGATGCGGTGCTAATAGTTACAAAAGGCATTTACTGGGTGCCTAGGAAAAATGAGGCTTCCTGCTAAACACAGAAGTACTAAAAAAACAGTCTTTGCTTTATGATGATGACGAAAAGTCAGTTTTCTCAAGCTGGCTAGAAAAATAAAAGTGCAGCAGTGGATTGGTAATCTACTGCATTTATTTTCCATTTTCTAAAGTGCTCTTTAAAAAGGTAAAGTTAATGAACTTATGCTGCATATGAAGTTGTTGTGCTTAAAGAAATCTTTTAAGGAGATCCATGCTGCTGTACAACGGTACTGGGACAAGAAAAATTGACAGTTTTATGGAGACATCAAATACCAGTGTGTTGTAACATACCAAGAGAAAACCAATGGGGACAGTAGCATTTTCAGGCTGACCAGAGAGCTTGGTATATCAGTTCATAAGAGCAAATCTTTAAAGCAAATCCTTGCCTTTGGAAAGAACTATTTTATATAAACATCTTAGTTCTACATAATGCACACTTAAAGTTTGTTTAAATTCTTATGAGGATCCGACTTTTTCAAAGCAAAATTGTTTTGTAGTAAACAATTAATCAAAAGGTTTTTAAAGACTTGGAATAAAATTGTTTGATATGCATTGGCTTTTCTTTTAGAAATCAATGGGAATAGAGACCCAGATTCTCTTCTGCATCTTGATAGTCATCTTCTCGGTTTTTCCTGTGCCTCACACTTTTTTTTTTTTTTTTCCCCTGCACATGGAAAGAAGCAATCTTTAACCTTTCAAATGCGTACAGTTAAAATATTTGGGGATATGCAGTGTGCAGGATGTAATTATTTTCTTCTCTCAGTTTTTCCTATATTTCACTTACTTGTTTGGTTATTTTGAGAGCTCAGTGGGAAGTGTTCAGAATTTTCTTTACTTAGCAAACCTTGGAAAAGTAAGTAGCTGAGAACTTTGCATTTTGGATAGGCAAAGGAAAGAAATGGGCATTCTGAAGACACTAATTTTTTTCATTTGAAAAAAAGTTTTCAAAAACACAGGTATTGCACAGAAAGGGACTGGGCTCGGTGCCTTTGGAAGGCTTTGTAAATGTCCCTTTCTAACATTCCATATTATTAGTCTGATTGGTTAGGCCTTGAGGCAAGGTTTTTAAATTCCTTTCATTCTCCTGTATTCCAGTTTTTAATTTCAAAACAACTCTGTGGGAGAGAGTTGCTCAAATTAAACAACGTTATATTTATTTCTTGACATCAGACAAGAAAAAATTCCGAAATTTTATCTTCTAAAAGCTGTTAAGACAGAGGAAGCAGAAAGGACTTTCATAAACTGGCTACTTGAAGTAGGTCATTGATAGGTTACCTCAAAAAAAAACATAAAAATTGTTTACATAAGGAGAGTAGCTATCCTTCTGCTAAAAAAATATAGGGTTTCTCTGAGGCTGTGGTGTGAAGTTCTTCTGCAAGTTACGAAGAGCAATGTTACCTGATAAAGTCCTCAAAAGGTTCAGGCAAAGGGCTGTAGGAGCACTTGGCATTTCAATCTGTGCTAGATGGCTGAAACCTGGAAATTAATAAAGAGTATTCTGGTATGTCATACAATACTACATCTAGAGCTAGTACTGGTGTTAGTTATCATGTATAAGCATTAGAGAAAATTCACCGTTACTCTGAAATTGTTAATCATATTCTGTAATAGCTAGTAGCAGAGAAGCTTTGCAGGTCTACTAAATAAATTTTAACTTGATATCAAATTAAATACATTTTTCAAATATCATCCCATTTCTTCATTTATCAAGAACCTACTTTTTTTACTGATTGCAGGTGTCCAGCTTTTCCAAAATTGTAACAAATATGCTGGCTTGACTGTATTTTTTTTATCCGGCATCCTGTTTTTTCCTAAAATAATCTTTCTTCAAAATGATTATTGTTATGTAGGTCACTGTTAAGTTACGTACAGTTGGGTTTCAGCCTAGTCTCTTTAATCAGGGTAACCTGGCTAGATAGTTTCCTCTTGCTGCATGGCTTCTCCTACTTATATTGAAATCAAAAACTGTACCAAGCTTCAACTAACCATATTTGAATATAGCGTTTCAAAGCAAATGCAATTTTTTTACTGTTTTAAGTCAAGTGTGTGGTTATTTATTTTGTGGGCTCAGAACAATGAGATTTAGTACAATTGTATCATTAGAACCTAGTAGCAGTGTATATACTTACCAACATTAACATTACTCACTTTCTTAATCTGGTGAACTGTCATATAAAAAATACTGTTTCACTGTATTCAGTAGAGCAATAGTCGTTCATATCAGATGATACCAAAGGTTTTGGTTTATGGTTATTACAGCATACTGGCAACCTGATACAGCCTCCTGACATAAAAATACCTTACATTTTTATCATTCAGATAGCAGGAACCTCAGAGTTGCTGTAGCTAGAAATCATTTCGTTTGCACTGGTGACCTCTGCAGTCTTTCAAGATAGGTCGGATGGTAGAAGTATGTAAAATTGATTCCACTAACAATTTAGTGTCAGATGCAGATTAATAACGGTTGAGTTAGCCTTTCTTTGAGCAAATGTGACCTCATTTGTATTGTTCCTTACATGAGAAAAATACATGCAGGGAGCCAGCTTTTAACATTCTTCTTGGATTATGGAGACACTTTGTGTTCTGGAACCTGAAAAAAAAATGGGGACAATTAGTTTCAAATGTTATCGCCTCTTAGTTAGTGCGTTATGCAAAACTGACTATTTATTTTGTTCAGGTGACAGCAGGGTACCTGTAGCTTAACATAGGGAGCATGTTTCCTTCCTTTAGAAGGAAACCCTACTGAAGGAAACAGATCTTTTAATACAAGCAGCTTAAGGACGTCTTCAGTGAAGTATTCTTACAAGCTCTGTATCTCAAAATATGTGAAAATTTAAATGCAGTTACACAAAGAACAAAGGAAACTGAAACAAAGAAAATGGAACTAGAGAGATCAGATGGCTTTTAAGACCTGAAAACAGGTATTGGAGCCAGCAAGATGCAAGAAACACGAAAAATCTATGGGTGCAAAATGGGATGTTCTTGCATGACGGACTGGACAGCTTGGTAAAAGGCCAAAGAAGGCAAGAAAGCAAAAGTACACACTAAAAAATGTAATCAAAAGGATCCAATTGAAAGATTTGAGTCAAGAAGTCAACAGTGTGAAAGAAAGGACTAGAAGATTAAAAGAAGCAATATTGTCATTCAAAAGTCTTGAACGACTAGGAGTCTGAAGAGGAAATCTTGGATATACCTGTATCTAGTGGAGAATGTAGACATAGAGAACTCACTTGACCCAAACCTGCTTTGCAAACAAGTTGGCTGCAGCATATTAACAAGCTCCTTTCCTTCTGTAAAGGCAACTTTTATTGGCAACCAAGTATGTCTTATAGTACTGGTTCTTTGGGGGACAAAAAATGTTAGACTGATAAAAGCACCTCAGTAGCCCTAGACTTAACATTCTTAAAATTGCTGTGTAATTGGAGATTTTTTGTAATAGTTTCTCATCTTGTCCTGGTTATTAATGTGACTGGTTTGATTTCAGAACTGCACAGAAAGCACCTAAAAAGGTAGATGAAGAAAAATTATTTTTCTGTCTTTACTTGTAAGAAAATTGCAAATAACAGATGTTTATTAAAGATCCTATTATAACATGGATCCAAATAACTTTAACTTCCAGTTTTAGACTTTGCGTAAGGAAAGGCAGAAGTTACTGAGGAAAGCTAGGCAGAAAAACTGCTGCTGAGGTGTCGGAGCAGGCCAGCTTCTTGGGAGGCAGATCGCGCTTTGGTTGTGCATGAAGACAGTTTTCAGGAACCCTTTTGTCTGACCTACTACTAACATAAACAACGCTTCTGTAAAAAGATTAATTCCTAGCCTACGAAGGCACTCAGTGTCTAGGAGCCTCAAACAGGTGAAAACTGCATAGATATTCCAGGTAAATTTGACTGGTTCACAGGGAAACCCAGGCCACGTCCCAGTGTTGCAGCCGGAGAAGAGGGAATGCCTTGCTTGCTTGGAAAAGTGACAACAGCAGCACCGCAGCCGGGGGAGGCTTGGAAGGAAACGGAGATGCGGATGACCCAGTATCTGTTCCATTCGTTTCCTTGGGAGGGGATTTACTATTTTTGCTACTTTAGCTTATGCTGGTTCTCCAAGTGCAGTAAGTTATACAATGACTGCTGTTTTATGCCAGTGTAAGCATATTTATATTTGGGCTCCTGCCACAGAAACTCCTTTTTCAAAGGAAATCAGATCTCGTGTTTCTGTGCAGGCATAAGTTTCTCTTGGCTTAAGCTCATGAAAAGTACATACAGTTGCATATTGTTCGTTACAAAATAAGAGTAAAGTTCGAAGTAAGGTGTCTGAAGGCAAAGTATAAATCCAAAGAGGAAAATGCTGAGCTAGTTCTGTAGGTTTCTAAGACAAAATATCTAGGTTTGGAGAAGAAATCTGAGGGACCCGAGCCTCATATATATGAATGTATATTAATTTTTTGATATTCTTGTTGTTTGTTTTGATGTCATCAAATATTATTAATTTTGTTTTCTTTAAAGGAGTCTGGCATGTGAAATGTATGTATATCCATGCCTTAGCAAAAAATGAATTTAGCCAGTTTGTGTATCAGCAGTAGCATTAGTTCAACTGGTTTTGCATAAGGATTTTGCATAAGGACTGATGAAATAATTCTAAGAAACTTATTCTGTGTGGAGTCTTTCTGGGTTTTATAATTTAATTTCCTTGAACGTTTTTTGTCTGAGGGATTTTTTTTGTTGCTTTCTCAAAGAGCTGGCAGAGTAAACGGCAGCTGGAAACCTAAGGGCGGGCTGCAAAGTTTTTCTTCCAAAGCCTTTCTTTCATGTTTAGCCAAGTGAGAGACACGGAGTGAAATGTAAACTGCGGCTCGGCGTATCCGCGTGGCCTTCTCTCCCGGTGAGCGGCCGGAGGGGCAGAAGGGGGGCCGAAGCCACCCAGGGCTGCTCCCCGCCATGGCTGGGAAGGCACCGGCCGTGAGCCCCGGCTTCCAGGTTGTGAGGAGGAGGAGGAGGAACGTGAAGATGGTGCTTGAGGGCCCTTGATACTGAACCCCTGAGAATGGCGCTCCCCATCGCACCCGCTCCTCCCTTCATCCCCCCTGGGACAGAAGGAGAAGGCGTTTGCGTTACTTCTTTTCTGAGCGGTTTAACCGTTCCTCCGTAGTCCCTGGCAGCCTGACTCACAACTAAGCGTGCGTTTTGTTGAACTTTGTTCTGTTTGAGATTACGGACTGCAACCATTTTTATTCAATGTGGGAAACAAGCTTTGTAGAAACTCAACCTGTACACTGGGAAGGGAACTTCCTATAAAATACAAACACACGTTTGTACATTTGAGTGAAGGTTTGTTTGTGGGAGGCCTTGTGATAAACTGCATTGATGCAGTATTGACTTCTAACAATTAATTGATGACTAATTGATGAGTTTCATCTCTTGGACATTTGCTGCACTGGCATTCCTGGTTTGTTTTGCTTTTGTTTGTTTTTGAAAAGAGATTTTTTCCAACTATTTTATACACACAGCTAATCTTTAAAGTTCTTTGGTGATTCCTGGGAGAACTCCAGCTGTTCCCTCCAGTGGAAGAGGAATGTCTTCTTGTAGCCGTAATTGCTTGGGGCGCTTTTTCTACCAAGTAATTCTTTGGCTCGTAATCACTAAGAGGCTGTAATTTTTTTTGGTTGGTTTGTTTGTTATTGGGATGGAAATGGATAAGCAAGCAGTGTTCCCTCTCTTGTGTGAAGGTGTCTTTCTTTTTGCTTCCAACCTGCCCTCTCCCTCCCAGTTCTCTCTCCCTGCACTTGTCCTTACTACAGCTACACCAACTGCTTCCTTCGTTCTGTCCGTTTACTCTGCAGAGAGCACATAGGACTAAAAAACACATACAAACAGTATTTTTTAATTCTTCTACTGTGTCCATGAGTATCCCCTTCAATCAGTTCAGGCCCACAAATTCTCTAGTTGATGTTTTAGTCTTTTTCCCTATCCAGGTTTATGCAGAATATGCCAGTGATGATTACATTCTGCATTGATGCAGTTAAGTTTGATTGTGAAGAAAAATATTATTTGTTTCAGTCTGAAGATCACCAGTTTTTGTGAGCGATTTCATGGGTCCTGCTAATATAATAATTGTAGTACCCATCCCAGATGCAGTAGAATGAACTGTGATTTTCCTGTATTCATATATAAATCATACTCGTCTGTACCTCTGCATATGCATATACTTTTCCTTTGGCTGTTTGGTATAGAAGGGAAATTATTAATTAAGTTAATCTTTAAGATATTATTTATCTATTCATGAAATTGTTAATCTGCTTATAAAATCATACACAAAAATTAAAGATGTCCAAACAAATTGGATTCCATTGGAAACCAAAATTTTAAGTGTTAAACGTGAAAAAAATTATTAATCAGTAAGTCTTCTGACCAGTGCAACAGACTCGAAGTGATAATTCCTTCTGATGTTGTGTGTGTACCTCTTGAGATATTGCAAGTACCACTCCAATTCACAATCTGAACTAGTAGAAGACATGAGAGGAGAGACAGATGATGGGGTAGATGTGGCGAATAATATCACCAATATTGAATTGCATTAAAATTTGCCTTTTCTTTAAACGATAGCATTAAAGATGTGAAATACTATGTTCTAGTTGACTACAAATTATGCCTTTGCTATGGAAAGACTGTCTTAGTAATGCAGGTTACTGCTGTTTGCATCATTAAGGGGGTGAGCTCCCCTCTAGTTGGAGAGAAAAGAGTTTTGAAGGCAGTAGCCCTGATACTGGAGTTGTAGAGTTTTATGGCTCACTCTTGCAAAAAGTGGAGACACAGACTGAGCAGTTAATGGTAATATCTGTATATAAGAGAGGACGACAGAGTATTATATTGCAATCTTTCTGACATGCGTTATAGATCAGCACCACTGACCTGTAGTTTTTAGATACCATGGAGGAATCAGGTGGAGAAGACCCAAGGATACAGACCTTCAACAGATTTTTTTTTTTCCAGTAATTCTTTTTAGCTGTGTTTTTAATTAAATAATTAAATTAGAAGGGTTGTCCAGGATGAAATATTTCACCGCTAATAAAGTGAGATTTGTTTTTCAAGCTGGAAATCAGCTCCCTTGTGTCCCCATCCTTAGCATTCTGTGCACATGAAATAAATAAGGTGAGGAAAACAATATGAAAGTCAGGCAGAAAACATGCCTTAAAGGTCTTACAGCAAATTTGTTATTCTAGTGCTGTATTTTCTTGCAGCATTTTTCTGTCAGATCTCTCATGTCATCAGGATACTTTCCAGTTTGTTTGGATTTTTTAATGTTTAAGTTTAGTGAACTAGTACATGAGGGTTTTTCCTCTCTTGTGTCTAGCAGCATTGAAGCATTACTGAAAAATCATCATGAAATTTAGGGGGATGTTAAGACTGTATAGAACTGAAGCTCTTCCTACACATTTGGGTAAAATCAGTAGAATCATTGCAATAAAATAATTTTATTGTGTTTAATTTTACTTTGCAATTTTAGGCTATTTCAGTCATAGTCTCCCAAAGAATGTAATATAAATTCTATTTAGTAATACTCATCTAATTCTAGTGATTTTTTTTTTTTTTTCTTCTTTAGGGTGTACCTCAGTTACCGTGTGCCAAAGCATTGTATAACTACGAGGGAAAAGAACCTGGAGATCTTAAATTCAGTAAAGGAGACATCATCATTTTGCGTCGACAGGTGGATGAAAATTGGTATCATGGAGAAGTCAATGGCGTCCATGGCTTTTTTCCTACCAATTTTGTTCAGATTATTAAACCTTTACCTCAACCTCCGCCTCAGTGCAAAGCACTTTATGACTTTGAAGTTAAAGACAAGGAAGCAGATAAAGACTGTTTACCATTTGCAAAGGTAAAAACAGAATAAAATTATTCTTTTCTTTTAATAATTTCATTCACTTGGGTAAGAAATAATAAGACTGTTCTGTAGTCTTGTCTGCTTTTTTTTTAATGGAGCTGCTCAAATATGAGAAGGGCAAGTAATTCCACAGGTATTTCTACTACGTTGATTAGTTTTGCCTTCCTAAATTACATATAATTTCTCTGAGGTTTTATTTTTGAGAATGCAATTTTTCATAATTGCAGTAGTGATGTTCCTAACTTATGAGAAATAACCTGTGTTACGAATTAAAAGTGTTCCATCTTCTAAAGAAACACTAATTTGAAATTGTTGAAGTTGATACTATTTTCAGCTTTGCTTTTAGTAAGGGACATTTTTAGGATCCACATACTAGAGACAAAGTAATACTGAACTTTGTCATTCTATTATAGTACTAATTGCCTTTTGGAAAATACGTTTGTTCTTCTTCGCTTCTATTGTAATTAATTTTCTACTTGCAAGGCACATAATACAGAGTTTTAACTGGAATCAGAGCTATTCCTTTTTTTTCTGTTTCCGATTCATTTGTTTATCAAATTGCACAAAAATGTTGCAAGATCAAATGTGAGCTAATCACTTTTCTATCCTTGCCTGTTGAAAATGAAAAGGATGGCTAAAATTCTAAAAAAGAAAGGTAGTAACATGTGGACAGACAGTGGTTATTATAGCACGGAACAGCGATACTATTGAGAATGATTTGCATTAGCTTGCATATTTTGATTAATTGTTGGCAAACTTGTGTTGTTTCGTTGTGTTTTTTTTTTAAATCTGCAGTCCACTTGAGTAAGCATATATATATGTTTCCAAATATTTACATGTTTCCGAATATTTTAACTTCCATATGAAACAATTAGGTATCTCAGTATAAGCGACAGCGATGTTTAATGTGCACGTAAATCCATTTTTTATGTAACATACTCAAAACCATATCTCACGGTAGATGTGAAAGAAATCATATCACTTACCAGTTTTCTTAAGAACTTGCACTGAAAAGCAAGATCTAGGGAAGATTAGGCAATGAATCAGTTGAGAAGGAAAAAGATTGCGGTTCTGTTGATTAATGCCAAGGACTTGAAGGAGGGCTGATGAATACCATGGACTGAACGCGGCGGGAAGTCTGGCACTACCGCCAAAGTCAGATGGCTGAGATTAGCTGTGGACAGTTAGCTGAACTCTGACAAAATAGGAAGAAGAATGGCTGGAACCGACTTCAACCCCAAAAGAGGCATGTTCCTGTTCTGGAGTGCCTTCTCTGCGGTTCTTGTCCATGTGCCGCCTTCTCTGATTACCCGTGTGTTATGAAGGGAAATTAAATTAGAAGTTTAATTAGAGCTGGGAGACATAATCACTGCATGTTCACACAGGATGATGTTCTGACTGTGATTCGCCGCGTGGATGAAAACTGGGCAGAAGGAATGCTGGCTGACAAGATAGGAATATTTCCAATTTCGTATGTTGAGGTGAGTAAAGTTGGGCCCTCAGTAAGGTCATGCCCACTATGTATTTCATTTTCTTAAAGGAAAAATAATCAGTACTGGTGATGGTTCTAAAATAACTTGAGATATAAATAGTCTTAGATCTAAAATGATCTAAGATGTGTGCTTAGTTTGGGAAAGTTAATCACCTCGGCATCTTAACCAGCAATTTTTACGTAGCTCTTTGATACTTGTTTTCATTGAATGGACTTAGAATGAAAGTACTTGGAGGCAGTCACTGTTTTCTTGTTAATGCTGGAGTCAGGCAGTCAATCACAAACCACACTTAATGGCAAAATGAAAGCAATCAGCAAGTCACAGAAATAGTAAGCTTTGGACTTTCCACCTAAACATGAGGAGGAACTTCTTTACTTTGAGGGTGGCAGAGCACTGGGATAGGGTGCCCAGGGAGGTGGTGGCATCTCCTTCTCTGGAGGCATTCAAACCCCACCTGGACAAGTTCCTGTGCAACCTGCTCTAGTTGGACCTGCTTTTAGGGGGGGTTGGACTAGATGATCTCCAGAGGTCCCTTCCAACCCCATGTGATTCTGTGACTGTACCTAATACCTGTCTCTCAAAACTAAATCAGCACAACTAGAAAGTCAGAGAATGTAGGCTGTTGATCAGCAGGTAAAACATTGACTTCTACATCCAAAAGACCCTTATATAAAATCTTCCGTGTCTTCCTGCATTTCTCATGTGTGTTATGACAATTTACAGTGAAAAAGTTTCCCCAGCCTTTTAAGCTTCAAGAGTTGAAAGGTATATCTTCTATATAGAAAGACATAGGTTATTAAGAACAATGTGTACAGCTGCAACGGTGATTATTAAAATTTGCATTACAGAAAGTTATAGAGGTTTGGAGTAGTGTTTGTCTTTTTATGGTAGGTATGCTACGGGTACTTGGTAAGATACCTTCAGTTGGAGAAGTGTATTTTATTTAAATAAAAGAGGCAGAATGATGAAAGGAAAAAGTATTTTCACATTACCTGTAGGATGAGAAATATGTATCTCATGTCACAGAAGAAATGTGTAACCATACTAAGAATCAAGTGAGGTTTTATCAATCCAATTTCTGAATCTGCTGATGAGATGGGTGCTTTTTAAAAAATGAATCTGTTCAGTCAACATGAAATGTATTTTATTTAAAAACAGAAAATATGTGTATTCATTTTTATAGGTTGATGCAAGGATCTGTGTATCCAGGGATAGAAATTTTCACGAGTGAAAAAACAACAACAAAACCAAAGGGGTTTTAACCTGCTTAGTGAAATTCTGACTTCAGTTTAATAAGTTTTTAAAAGCCAATTTAAGAAGTTTTTGCCCTTGGGTATTCATTCCTAGCTCTTTGCAATTAACTGCCCCTTCAGTTTGGCCAGTGAAGGTTTTTGAGGTGCTTTTTAAAACTAAATCACTTGACTTAGCCAAGTTAGAAAAAGGGCTTTCCTGGGGCTGCCACATGGACTAACTAACTAGCTAACAACTGTTTCCATCTCTACAAAAGTTTGCAAAATGGAGTTATACTCTTGAAAAAAATTATGTAAAAAATGATACTCGGTCACAAAATGTATTTCACTGTTAATATTTTTAGACAATTTCAACTAAGAAAATGTATTTCCAATTAACCCTTTTAGAACAGCCACAAGCGCTATGTACACGCTCTCAAATTCCCACTAAAATGATATGGGAAATCTAGAACAATAAATAATATCCAAAGATATACTTCAGATCAGATTGGTGGGGTTTTTTCAGTTTAAAATAAACTGAAACACATGCTGTGGTGAAAAGCAGTGAGATATGCAGGAAACTATCAATTTTAATTTTGAAATACCTATTTTCTGAGATTATATAGCTATTGTTCTGGAATGCAAACAGTTTTGCAGGCAGTTTATGTAAACAAGTATATCAAACTGTTTGTAAGTATGTTATTATTGAAAACACCAAAGATGAGAAGTAATTCATATTTTTGAGGTATTTTTATAAGGTATTTTTAGTTATATTTCCCAAACATGTAATCATTTTCTATTTATGTCATAATGACAGATGTATCTTTGTCTTTTGTATGTTAGTCCACATCCTTTTTTTCCTGCTTTTTTTAAAAAAATGTGACTTAGTAGCTGCATTTACTGGTGATTTTCTGAAGTTGTCTTTAAAATGAGTGTAATCTGTGATGTTTACTCTGTAGTGTAGGTCTGATACTTATGATGTATCTTGTACAATGAGGTCACAAGATAAACTTTAGATATGTTGAAGTCCATGAAAAATTTTTATTATATTGGAGGACAACACTTTACCTGGAGGAACGTTTTATGACTCAATGATTGCTTGTCTTCTCTATTCTTTTATATCGCTTTCACTTAATAAATTTGCAGTAATAATAAAAGCTAAGACTGAAAACATTTTGAGAGGAATTTTAATAGTGATTCCATTACAACTATAGTTTAACTGAGTCATAGAACATTACATCTTTATCTGTAGACACATAGCACTGTGAAATAATTACTTCGATCTGCAAATGAAAAATAAATCATGCAAAGCATGAAACTAGAACGAAATTCTAGTTTCTAACAAGTGCTAAAACCAAACAAATGCTCTAGTGTTGCTGGAGTAAGACCTGATTAACATATCTAAATCGCTAGGCTTTTGACTGATGGAATTTCAACGTGCTTGCATTAAAAGCAGGTCAACCAGTTTCTTGCACGGTGATGAAATAAAATGCAGTGAGTCTAGAAACTGTATGATTAAGTTCATAACACTTATGTTTATCTCGGTTCCATAAAGAAAGATTAATCAGAACTAAACAGATAGTATTAGAATTTTTCTGA
The DNA here is from genome assembly GCA_033628505.1 of Tringa tobata. Classification (NCBI taxonomy): domain Eukaryota; kingdom Metazoa; phylum Chordata; class Aves; order Charadriiformes; family Scolopacidae; genus Tringa; species Tringa tobata. Next base: position 13,882,111 of record JAHREE010000245.1, read on the forward strand.
GTATGTTTCTCAGTACAGTAGTTTAACACTTAGTAAACACACTCCAAATTTTAAATTTTTATAAGTTATTCAGCACTCATACGGAACAACTAGAAAAATACAAAAGCCCAGAATAGAAAAAGAAAAATCAGGGAAAAGGAATCACTTTTCAATCAAAATATCAATAGAAAATAATGACACCTTTTGTTTTCCCAAGTTAACACAAACAACTGGGAAACGCGTTTGTATTAATTAAGCTTCTCTAGCTTTGTTTGTAAATAATCTTCTATAAACATAGGGGAAAAAAACCCAAAAGATCTAAAATGTTTGCTGTAGTAGAATTGTAAGTTCATTGTCATTTTATACTATTGCATCCATCAGTTAATGTGATACTTTAATCAATGAGAACATAAGATTTTATGTACCTAGTGTGTCATGTTGAGGTTTTTTATTAGCATTTCCTCCGGTACCAAACAGGAGTGTTTCAAAACATAGTTATTTTTTTATTGTGTCTATACATTTTAGATTGGATTTGAGACTGGATATCTAGCATGGTCTTTTTAATAGTGTACTTACTAGGCTAAGCTTTGGCTATCACTGTTAAATGATGTGATCTGATTTAAAGTGCTTAGAAAAAAATATCCAACTTTTGTAACAATACTAACTCAATAAGATAAAACCTTTTATGGGAACTTCCTGTTGTGCCTGCTCGGACCTTAAACCAGAAAATTTATATAAAAAGTGAATGTTGTGTATTATGCCTGAAAACAGAGATTGCTAATTTTTATTAGAAAATTACAGTGTAATCCCCACTACACTTAAATACAATAATCTCCATGTTATCATTCCAATGATAGCTTTGCTCATGATTGTGATCTGTTCAAGATTTGTGAAATTATTCTTATGCTCGTTTGGACAAAATATATTTGTTCCTAAACTTTAATTGCAAAGCTGAATTTAGGTTTGTAAGCTATTACCTGTCCTTCAGGATCATGCTTAGCAAAAATAATGTCAAATAAGGAGAAAGTTTACCTTAGTTCCACTTACACTTTCCTCCTTTGTTTCCAAATATGTGTGAAAGTGAAATCTTGTCTACAAATTGGAATTTTACTACTAATAGTGTTGCTAATGTGGAAAAATAACTCCTTGACGTACGGTGATGTAGTAAAGTGGCATAAATAAAAATTTTGAATGAACGTGAACAGAAAGATTGTTTGAGGGAGAAGATGGTGTTTTCACTTAATTTCAGAAAGTGATGATACTTAAATTCTAACTACGTGTGAGTGAAGAACACCTGAAGTCATTTGTAAAATAAGTACAGTAAAGCACAGCTGTAAGAGACCTTGAGGTCTAGTAATGTCTCCTGATGGCTGAAGCAGGAGGAACCCTTTCTGGTGGCCTCCACCCCTCCTGTAGCACTGAGGCACGGCTCAGCTACCTCTGTCTTGTCCCATTTGGAAAGTTGTTGTTCTCCGGGTTTTGGCAGGAAAGGGAATTGGATTTCAGGCTACCTGTTACAGCAAAGATTTTGTTGAATTGAAAAAGCCCAAATAAATATGTGTGTAAAAGTTAAAGTAAAGAAGGTTTTGTTCAAATATGTCTGTTCAGGAAAACAACTGATGTAGAAAACATGGGAATAGATACAGGGTATTTGTTGCAGAAAGGAATGTTGTATTGAAACACTTCATAGCATTAGTGGGATGCATTCCCATGGTGACCTTGAATAGTTGCTAGTCATTTCATTGGGGAATGCATGCAAGTTCTTCGTTTCTCTTCTCAGTGAAGAAGTATACTGCACTCTGCAAAATATTCTGCAAATATTGCTGTCCTCAGGTTGCTTTGAAGAAAAAAGTCAGTAATCAGTTCACTTCCATGTTTAGGTTTATGCTACTGTCTTGTGCTTGCTTCTCTACATGAGGAAGCTCAATACATTGCTTATATTTGAATCAGTCTTGAATCAATCCCATGGGCGAGCTTTACTTTTCTCTATTAGGTTGTTCACTGGATAGAACTAGTCAGATTCTGCAGGCATTAATAGCTTCAGGAGGTAAACAAACATAATTAGGTGTAACAGGTACCTCGGGGTGCTTTTAGTAGACTGACTTCAGGTTTGGTTTTTTACTCCTGAGTGGTCCCTTAACTATACTGATTAGGTAGTTCCTGTTTCAGAAATGAGAACTGCTTTTCTTTCTCTGATCTGTGTAATTTGTGAACAGGCTCTTTGCTAAATAAGGGAGTAGATAAGAATACAAGTGGTTGCAGCCGTTGTCTAAGACAATATGGAAGACACAGATTCTCAGAAAGGATGTGAAGAATTTCAATCTGAGTTGGAAAAATAAAATGTGCAAAATACATAAAATTATTAGCCTGCATGTTCTTCCATGATGAAGGATAGAATCCTGACAGGCGGATTAGCAGAATAGGCTTTTTTTGGTCTTATTTTCTACTTGTTTCATATCCTTCAGCCTCATGTCAGTGTTCTGTGATAAAAGAACATTGTTTTCACTGGTCTGCTAAAAGTATGTTCGCTCTACATTTAAAATTCAATAAATTAAGAACATAATTATCTAAATAATGGGCTTGCAAGTTAATTGGAGAAAGCTATATGGTTATGTCTTCTGTACTACACAAGTGGTACAAAATTACTTAGTCCAAATGATCCATGCCCAGTATTAGCATGAAGGAAAATCTAGCTTCCACTTTTTTCTTAGGAATGTTTACTGCTGTGACATTGTCTTCTCCTATCTTTCCTGTTCTCTTCAGCTGCCTTCTTAAGGCACAAAGGTAGGAAAGTTTAGGAAAAAATTCTGCATTCTCATCTTTGTATCCTTTTTCAGATCCTCCATTATGCCCCTCTTTCAATGCAGTGTGTTCTCGGTAGTTTTAGTTTTGAACTTTGTCTATTTCTTCTAAATATGCATGGAATTTCCTTCCAGATCTCATCTTTCAAATACTATTTGAAAACCTTTTCTGTATTAAAAGATAACATATTCTTTATTGCTTTATACTGCTTCATATATATCTACTTGTCCTCAGAGCTAGGAAAGTGTTCGGGGTATAGGCTGTTGTCATTTGTGGGAGCTGCATTTAAATCAGTGTTGATGCTGTCATGATTAGTGATGTGTTATTTGTCTAGTAAAGTTTTGATGGGGTAAAATACTGCTTTGAAACTCTTCATGAGCATAGAACATACCTTAAGAGTTGTGGAAAAATGTATCTAATTTCATTCTTCCATCCTGATGTTCTTCAGAAAAGATTTTTCATAGAATCATATGGGGTTGGAAGGGACCTCTGGAGATCATCTAGTCCACCCCCCCCCCCCAGAGCAGGTCTACCTATAGCACGTTGCACAGGAACTTGTCCAGGCAGGTTTTGAATGTCTCCAGAGAAGGAGACTCCACCACCTCTCTGGGCAGNTGCAGGCAGTTTATGTAAACAAGTATATCAAACTGTTTGTAAGTATGTTATTATTGAAAACACTAAAGATGAGAAGTAATTCATATTTTTGAGGTATTTTTATACGGTATTTTTAGTTATATTTCCCAAACCTGTAATCATTTTCTATTTATGTCATAATGACAGATGTATCTTTGTCTTTTGTATGTTAGTCCACATCCTTTTTTTCCTGCTTTTTTTAAAAAAATGTGACTTAGTAGCTGCATTTACTGGTGATTTTCTGAAGTTGTCTTTAAAATGAGTGTAATCTGTGATGTTTACTCTGTAGTGTAGGTCTGATACTTATGATGTATCTTGTACAATGAGGTCACAAGATAAACTTTAGATATGTTGAAGTCCATGAAAAATTTTTATTATATTGGAGGACAACACTTTACCTGGAGGAACATTTTATGACTCAATGATTGCTTGTCTTCTCTATTCTTTTATATCGCTTTCACTTAATAAATTTGCAGTAATAATAAAAGCTAAGACTGAAAACATTTTGAGAGGAATTTTAATAGTGATTCCATTACAACTATAGTTTAACTGAGTCATAGAACATTACATCTTTATCTGTAGACACATAGCACTGTGAAATAATTACTTCGATCTGCAAATGAAAAATAAATCATGCAAAGCATGAAACTAGAATGAAATTCTAGTTTCTAACAAGTGCTAAAACCAAACAAATGCTCTAGTGTTGCTGGAGTAAGACCTGATTAACATATCTAAATCGCTAGGCTTTTGACTGATGGAATTTCAACGTGCTTGCATTAAAAGCAGGTCAACCAGTTGCTTGCACGGTGATGAAATAAAATGCAGTGAGTCTAGAAACTGTATGATTAAGTTCATAACACTTATGTTTATCTCGGTTCTGTAAAGAAAGATTAATCAGAACTAAACAGATAGTATTAGAATTTTTCTGAGTATGGTTCTCAGTACAGTAGTTTAACACTTAGTAAACACACTCCAAATTTTAAATTTTTATAAGTTATTCAGCACTCATACGGAACAACTAGAAAAATACAAAAGCCCAGAATAGAAAAAGAAAAATCAGGGAAAAGGAATCTCTTTTCAATCAAAATATCAATAGAAAATAATGACATCTTTTGTTTTCCCAATTTAACGCGAACAACTGGGAAATGCGTTTGTATTAGTCAAGCTTCTCTAGCTCTGTTTGTAAATAATCTTCTATAAACATAGGGGAAAAAAACCCAAAAGATCTAAAATGTTTGCTGTAGTAGAATTGTAAGTTCATTGTCATTTTATACTATTGCATCCATCAGTTAATGTGATACTTTAATCAATGAGAACATAAGATTTTATGTACCTAGTGTGTCATGTTGAGGTTTTTTATTAGCATTTCCTCCGGTACCAAACAGGAGTGTTTCAAAACATAGTTATTTTTTTATTGTGTCTATACATTTTAGATTGGATTTGAGTCTGGATATCTAGCATGGTCTTTTTAATAGTGTACTTACTAGGCTAAGCTTTGGCTATCACTGTTAAATGATGTGATCTGATTTAAAGTGCTTAGAAAAAAATATCCAACTTTTGTAACAATACTAACTCAAAAGAATAAGATAAAACCTTTTATGGGAACTTCCTGTTGTGCCTGCTCGGACCTTAAACCAGAAAATTTATATAAAAAGTGAATGTTGTGTATTATGCCTGAAAACAGAGATTGCTAATTTTTATTAGAAAATTACAGTGTAATCCCCACTACACTTAAATACAATAATCTCCATGTTATCATTCCAGTGATAGCTTTGCTCATGATTGTGATCTGTTCAAGATTTGTGAAATTATTCTTATGCTCGTTTGGACAAAATATATTTGTTCCTAAACTTTAATTGCAAAGCTGAATTTAGGTTTGTAAGCTATTACCTCTCCTTCAGGATCATGCTTAGCAAAAATAATGTCAAATAAGGAGAAAGTTTACCTTAGTTCCACTTACACTTTCCTCCTTTGTTTCCAAATATGTGTGAAAGTGAAATCTTGTCTACAAATTGGAATTTTACTAATAATAGTGTTGCTAATGTGGAAAAATAACTCCTTGACATACGGTGATGTAGTAAAGTGGCATAAATAAAAATATTGAATGAACGTGAACAGAAAGATTGTTTGAGGGAGAAGATGGTGTTTTCACTTAATTTCAGAAAGTGATGATACTTAAATTCTAACTATGTGTGAGTGAAGAACACCTGAAGTCATTTGTAAAATAAGTACAGTAAAGCACAGCTGTAAGAGACCTTGAGGTCTAGTAATGTCTCCTGATGGCTGAAGCAGGAGGAACCCTTTCTGGTGGCCTCCACCCCTCCTGTAGCACTGAGGCACGGCTCAGCTACCTCTGTCTTGTCCCATTTGGAAAGTTGTTGTTCTCCGGGTTTTGGCAGGAAAGGGAATTGGATTTCAGGCTACCTGTTACAGCAAAGATTTTGTTGAATTGAAAAAGCCCAAATAAATATGTGTGTAAAAGTTAAAGTAAAGAAGGTTTTGTTCAAATATGTCTGTTCAGGAAAACAACTGATGTAGAAAACATGGGAATAGATACAGGGTATTTGTTGCAGAAAGGAATGTTGTATTGAAACACTTCATAGCATTAGTGGGATGCATTCCCATGGTGACCTTGAATAGTTGCTAGTCATTTCATTGGGGAATGCATGCAAGTTCTTCGTTTCTCTTCTCAGTGAAGAAGTATACTGCACTCTGCAAAATATTCTGCAAATATTACTGTCCTCAGTTTGCTTCGAGGAAAAAAGTCAGTAATCAGTTCACTTCCATGTTTAGGTTTATGCTACTGTCTTGTGCTTGCTTCTCTACATAAGGAAGCTCAATACATTGCTTATATTTGAATCAGTCTTGAATCAATCCCATGGGCGAGCTTTACTTTTCTCTATTAGGTTGTTCACTGGATAGAACTAGTCAGATTCTGCAGGCATTAATAGCTTCAGGAGGTAAACAAACATAATTAGGTGTAACAGGTACCTCGGGGTGCTTTTAGTAGACTGACTTCAGGTTTGGTTTTTTACTCCTGAGTGGTCCCTTAACTATACTGATTAGGTAGTTCCTGTTTCAGAAACGAGAACTGCTTTTCTTTCTCTGATCTGTGTAATTTGTGAACAGGCTCTTTGCTAAATAAGGGAGTAGATAAGAATACAAGTGGTTGCAGCCGTTGTCTAAGACAATATGGAAGACACAGATTCTCAGAAAGGATGTGAAGAATTTCAATCTGAGTTGGAAAAATAAAATGTGCAAAATACATAAAATTATTAGCCTGCATGTTCTTCCATGATGAAGGATAGAATCCTGACAGGCGGATTAGCAGAATAGGCTTTTTTTGGTCTTATTTTCTACTTGTTTCATATCCTTCAGCCTCATGTCAGTGTTCTGTGATAAAAGAACATTGTTTTCACTGGTCTGCTAAAAGTATGTTCGCTCTACATTTAAAATTTAATAAATTAAGAACATAATTATCTAAATAATGGGCTTGCAAGTTAATTGGAGAAAGCTATATGGTTATGTCTTCTGTACTACACAAGTGGTACAAAATTACTTGGTCCAAATGATCCATGCCCAGTATTAGCAGGAAGGAAAATCTAGCTTCCACTTTTTTCTTAGGAATGTTTACTGCTGTGACATTGTCTTCTCCTATCTTTCCTGCTCTCTTCAGCTGCATTCTTAAGGCACAAAGGTAGGAAAGTTTAGGAAAAAATTCTGCATTCTCATCTTTGTATCCTTTTTCAGATCCTCCATTATGCCCCTCTTTCAATGCAGTGTGTTCTCGGTAGTTTTAGTTTTGAACTTTGTCTATTTCTTCTAAATATGCATGGAATTTCCTTCCAGATCTCATCTTTCAAATACTATTTGAAAACGTTTTCTGTATTAAAAGATTACATATTCTTTATTGCTTTATACTGCTTCATATATATCTACTTGTCCTCAGAGCTAGGAATGTGTTTGGGGTATAGGCTGTTGTCATTTGTGGGAGCTGCATTTAAATCAGTGTTGATGCTGTCATGATTAGTGATGTGTTATTTGTCTAGTAAAGTTTTGATGGGGTAAAATACTGCTTTGAAACTCTTCATGAGCATAGAACATACCTTAAGACTTGTGGAAAAATGTATCTAATTTCATTCTTCCATCCTGATGTTCTTCAGAAAAGATTTTTCATATGGGGTTGGAAGGGACCTCTGGAGATCATCTAGTCCACCCCCCCCGCCAGAGCGGGTCTACCTATAGCACGTTGCACAGGAACTTGTCCAGGCAGGTTTTGAATGTCTCCAGAGAAGGAGACTCCACCACCTCTCTGGGCAGTCTGTTCCAGTGCTCTACCACTCTCACAGTAAAGAAGTTCCTCCTCATGTTATAGGTGGAACTTCTTATACTCAAGTTTGTGCCCATTTCCTCTTGTCCTGTCACTGGGCACCACTGAGAAAAGACCAGGCCCATCCTCCTGACACCCTCCCGTTAAGTATTTGTATGCATTAATTAGATCTCCCCTAAGCCTTCTCAAGACTAAAAAGACCCAAGTCCCTTAGCCTCTCCTTGTAGGAGAGATGCTCCAGGCCTTTAATCATCTTTGTGGCCCTTTGCTGTACCCTCTCCAGCAGTTCCCTGTCCTTCTTGAACTGGGGAGCCCAGAACTGGACACAGTACTCCAGATGGGGCCTCACCAGGGCAGAGCAGAGGGGCAGGATGACCTCCCTCGACCTGCTGGCTACGCTTTTCTTGATGTGCCCCAGGATGCCATTTGCCTTCTTGGCCACGAGGGCACATTGCTGGCTCATGGTCATCCTGTTGTCCACAAGAACTCCCATGTCTTTTTCCTCGGAGCTGCTCTCCAGCAGGTCAGCCCCCAACCTGTACTGGTGTTTGGGGTTATTTCTCCCCGGGTGCAGCACCCTACGCTTGTTAAATTTCATTAGGTTTTTCTCGGCCCAACTCTCCAGCCTGTCCAGGTCTCTCTGTGTGGCGGCACAGCCTTCTGGGGTGTCAGCCACCCCTCCTATTTTTGTGTCATCAGCAAACTTGCTGAAGATACATTCCATCCCTTCGTCCAGGTCATTGATGAATATATTGAAGAGGAGAGGACCCAGTACTGACCCCTGGGAAACACCACTTGTTACAGACTTCCAGCTGGATTCTGTGCCCTTAATCACAACCCTCTGAGCTCTGTCTTTTAGCCAGTTTTCAATCCACTTAACTGTCCATTCATCTAACCCACACTTACTAAGCTTAGCTATGAGGATGCTGTGGGAGATGGTGTCAAAAACCTTGCTTTCCTCTTCTTCATAATTGGCTACTCTTATCCAAATAACAGTATTCATATTTAGTGGTACACTAACGTTAGTGTCCTTGGTCAGCAAACTGGTTACTTCATCTCATGAAAAAGTGAGAGTTCTGACATTATTATTTGCAGTAGCTCTAAAATGTAAGTAAGATTTCCTGGAAATAAAGGGTTTATGAAAAATGTAGGGCTTTTTGTTTGCCCCTCCTCCCCTTACCTAGCTCACATTTCATTGTAAGAAGAAAATGTGTGGGATTCTGTATTTCTTCGTTGGATAGGACAGATTTCTTTGCATTTATGATAATACTATTGTAAAAAATAACAAATAGAAAAATTCATTGTGAACGAATTCATTAGATAAGATTAGAAAAATAAAAATCCATTTGAGGGTTCTTAGGCACAGAGCTGCTGCCTCGGCATTAGAAAATGCAGTAGTTGAGAAGGTACTTCCAGAATTGCCCATACATATTTCTTTTCTCCTTATACTGTCTTGCGCTTGTCTAGCTACTTGTTGTCAGGCAGTATACTGATATAGCTGGATCTTCAGTCTGTCCTACTGTGTTCTTAAATCTGTATTTAGGAAGCCTGGTTTTTTACTGTTGGTAGCATTAAAGATACATGCATAAATACCAAGGGATACTAGGAGGAACATCTTCAAGAGCCCACATGCAAAGGTGTGGCTTATGTCATACAAACAAACAAACCAAATAAGGCTTAAAATGAAATGAACATTCACAAAGTCTTGTAATACAGATTTTTATATTATAAGGTCAAAGGGTGCTGCTGGGATTTAATCTGACTTCTAGATAACACAGGCATCGGATACTGCTGAATTAATCCATGGCTCGACTACAGCGTAATGTCCTTTCTTGATTGAAAATTTAACTTCTGATGGGTAGTCCACACCAGCCCAAGGGTGTTTGAGTTTTAGTGAAAATCTTGTCACTCTGTAATGACTAATTTGTAGAGTAGCTCAGTATGTCACAGTTTTAAGTTGCATGGTGGTTTTTATAAATGAAAAAAATACTAATATGTGACTATTTTTTGTAGTTTAACACAGCAGCCAAACAGCTGATAGAATTGGATAAGCCCTCAGGTTCTGCTGTTGACTCTGGAGAAGGTACCTCTGGGGCATCTCACAACAATTCAACTCAAAAGCACACCGATACTAAGAAAAACACCAAAAAACGGCACTCTTTTACCTCCCTCACTATGTCCAACAAGTCTTCACAGTCTTCTCAGAATCGCCACTCAATGGAAATTAGTCCTCCTGTCCTCATCAGCTCCAGCAACCCAACCGCAGCAGCCCGCATAAGTGAGCTGACAGGACTTTCCTGTAGTGCCCCTTCTCAGGTAATTTACATGAAATCAGATATAAATCATGCGTATTTTTTTTTAAATAGCTATATATAGGCTTCTCATCTTGTCAGATTACTTACTTCGTGTTATTAATTGTATGTAATTAGTATTAACATACACTTTCACAAAATTTATCTTCCAGCATAAGAGCATTTAAGGAAAATATTTTACAACACTTCTTGTACAATGATAGCAAATATTTTTGGTCCTGTAAGCTATTTTTTTTCTCAGTTGTTAATTTCGTAAGCGCCACAGAGATTTTTATTAAGCTGTGGAAACTAGAAACTGGAGTGATTTAATTTATTTGGAATCTAATATTGGATATTAATAAAGCGCATGCAAGTAAAAGGTAAATTCAACTTGAATATTATATGATTTCCAGAAACTTACCAAAATTATATGATTGTGATAAGTAGAAAAAGTTATCTGGCTTTATTTATTTGTTAATCTTCTGGTTCTTCAAAGCTTTTAGTTACAAGCTACAGTAGTTTGTGATTAATTGTCTATTTCACATAGAGATTACATTTTGGAAGAAGAGACAGTAATGGAGACTAAGAAGTGTTGGTGTCATTTTACATGAGCTACTAAATAGGTTTTATTTGGATGTCTTTGGAATCTGGCAGCCTATTTTGGAAAAGAAGAAAAGTGACATTGGTCAAAGTGTGTTTCACATCGTTGGTTCAATACATCTCCAAAGTTTCTGAAACACTGGGGGAAAACAACAGTGAGCAGTGTGATCCAATGCTGTTTGTATGAGTATCTAATAAAAAATTGGTTCCAGTCTAAAGTTATAGATAGTAGAGTATTGGTGATTTTGGCCATGACCTTACAGCTGTGTCAAAGTCAGTTCTTATTAAACTACTCAGAACTGACCCTTCTGTTTTTTTCTTCTTTGACAGGTTCATATTGGTACTACGGGGCTAATTGTGACTCCACCTCCTAGTAGCCCAGTCACAACAGGGCCTACGTTTACCTTTCCATCAGAAGTTACCTACCAAGCTGCTCTTGGTGTAAGTACCCTTTAAGAAAACTCAGCCGTCGCATTTATCGTTGGTTTGTGTGGTTTTTGGGGTTTTTTTTGTTTTTTTTTTTTCCTCTCGAGTTCTGATCCACTCACTTGAAATGATGACTTTATGAATATTTGTCTGTGTGATAGACAATGGTATACACTGGAACTATAGCAAAAGCATAGCTGATACAATAGTGTATGCATCCTGTCATGCATATCCATTTCACCAGCTTTCCTCTGTCATTTCTGTATAGTAAACACAAGAAGGACCCTTCCTTCCAAAACAGTGTTTCGTTTCAGTATGAGTGGGAAAGAGATTATGCTGGGTGGGAGATTATGGGAAACAAGCAAGATCTTACAAGAAACCATCAACTTGAGACCACAGCTACCAGATATTTCTGTATTACTTGTCTCAATATTATCAAGATTCTCTGAAGTAAGTTTCAAAACTCTGCTTTCTCCTAATTAAATACAACAGTTTTAGTTGTGTGTATGCCTGTGGCGGATGAGGAACATACCTAGCGTGTCTAAGTTAGGTTCTTGGAGATCAATATGAAAAACTGTTGCAAATGGCCATTTTTTAAAGGACAAAGAATTCAGTAAGTGCAGGATTTAATTCCAAAACCAACTGAAATTCTTTATTTTGCTATGCTTGTGGTGGAGATGCTCTGGAATGTCCTACTGCACTTATCAGAGCCTGACCTTAACTGCAGTAAAGACTGTGCATACCAGTTTTCAAAGATCTCCAAGGGAACTTAATAAGCCTTTATTTTGATTATGGGAATTCTCGAAATCTAATTCTTGTTCCAAGTCCAAAATTGTGCCCCTAAGCTTTAGGGGGGAGGGGCACAGTTAAATAATAAATCTCTGCTTAGTTTAAAAAAAAAAACAAAACAAAACAAGCAAGCCAAACAAAAAACCCTGAGGCTTGATCTTGTTTAAGTGTCTAATTATCCTTGCAATCTTTTAAAGCCAGTAAAAGATGATGAGTAGCCTTGGTGCTAAATTTGTCTCGTTTTATTTTCAACTTTCGGCACTTGGATCATTTCACACATTTGTCTGCAAAACTGAAGGCAGAATCATCTGTCTTCTATTATCAACTTTTTGTTGTTTAAGTAAATGGTTAGGTGTGGCTTGGTCACAGCTGAGAGGTTGCATTTTGACAGCTTTCTTTGGGACTCTTAAGTTATGTTTTTTACTCCTTAAAATTATGATGTTGTTATTTTCCGAGTTATCTCCAGCACTTCCTTCTGGCACAGTAAGCCCGTGGTAAGCACATTCCAGAACCGAGTACAGCACTGCAGTCATTTTCAGTGTTGAAAATACTTTTATCCTGATAGTCTGATGTTTCTATCTTGAGAATTTTTATCCATTCATTTAGTCTATGTTGCAAAAAGTTTATGTTCAGCTAAATATCTGCAATGATCCCATAGATTTTCATTGTCAGTAGCAATGTCATAATTGCTCTCATCCAAGTAAAGGTATTTCACATTCTTTGTTCTTCAGACAGATGAGCTTATTATTTGCAATTACAGAGACAATGTGCTTTTGCTCTGTGCTGTAGCAATGCGTTGTCCTTTTATTGTTAACCAATCCTTCAATCTGTGGATCGTCTGTGCTATCATTGTTAAATGTATGTTAATCTTGAACCAATTAATATTCTTATATTTAGATTCATACTTTAAAGTTACAGAGTGGTTGAGGTTGGAAGGGACCTCTGGAGATCATCTAGTTAAACCTCATGGCTCAAGCAGGGCCACCTAGAGCCAGTTGCCCAGGGTGGCATCTGGATAGCTTTTGAATATATCCAAGGGTAGAGACTCTACTCTGGGCCACCTGTGCCAGTGCTCAGTCACCACTCACAGTGAAAAACTGTTTCCTGATACTCAGACTGAATGTCCCGTGTTTCAGTTTGTGTTTCATTGAGCACCACTGAAAAGAGCATGGCTCTGTCATCTTTGTACCTTTCCTTCATGTACTTAAAACCATTGATGAGATTCCCCTTAGCCTTCTATAGGCTTCTCTAGCTGAACAGTCCCAGCTCTCTCAACTTTTAGTCATAGGAGAGATGTTCCAGTCCCTTATTTATCTTAATGGCCCTTTGTTGGACTCTCCATTACGTCCGTGTCTCTGTTGTACTGGAGAGCCTAGAACTGAACACAGTACTCCAGGTCTGGCCTCATCAGTGCTGAGGAGAGGAAGGATCACCTCCCTTGATCTGCTGGCCAGACTGCTCCTAATGAAGCCCAGGATACCATTACCCTTCCTTGCCACAAAGGCACATTGTTGGCCCACGTTCAACTTGGTGTCCACCAGGAAGTATCCCAGGTCCTTTTTTTGCATATGAGGTGTACACCTAATACTAGAAACAATTAGCTGCTTATTTACTAATCCATGTCATCTTTTATACTTCTTTCATCCTGTCCTTCAGAAAATACCTGTGAGAACTGAGCAAACAAAATCAGTTTTGGTACAATTTGTGCTGTTAGGCAGAGTACAGGTCTAGCTAATTTGTATGCTGCAAATAATGAGTAATTGATTTGATTTGTGGATGAGGTACGTTTTGGAGAGGATGGGGTAGGCAGGAGTCAAAGTATAATTTCAAAAGTTCTGTCAGAAGTTGATTTATTTATTTTTTTCCCTCACAGTAACAAACACTTTTGTTTGTTATTAAGAATCAGTAGTTCTTTGATGCCAACATGGAAAAATACTTTATTTTGGTGCAAAGTCATTAAACCACCTTGGGTGCTTTAGTTGCATAAGCATGTTCAAAAGCAATCCCACCATTGGTACCCACAGGAATTAAATTACAGTGCTAAATGCAGCATGCAGTGAAACTCCTGCCACATGATCATCCTGTATCCTGGAGTGCTACTTTCTCTTTGTGATAACCATGTTCCTGGTTATGTTTCCAATTAGGCATATAATTCCCATTGAGAATCTGAATTATTCTCTGCCACCCTCTTTAAAAGTCAATAACCTTCTGTACATAATGTTCTGTTTCTTCTTGACTTGTTTTCAGCATGACTAAAATACAAGCTGGCAGCTCAGGCTACAATCAGGTCGTTCCTGTCTTCTTTTACTATTGATGATATTAGATGATAATGCACTTTATAGTCACACACCGTGAAGTGTGTCTTTTACGTCCACTTTTCCTCTTGCTTCATAAATTTGTGTTTTAATTTTAGAAATGTGCAAAATGATTCTGACAGGTCAAGAGAGAAAGTGATGGGTTTGTCTCTGTTAATGTTTCCCTTTTGGAAATACCCTCCCTGACATTCTGAGCATTAATTTTAAGCTACGGAACAATTGTGAATATATGATTTAATACATCAGAAGTCATTGGCTTGAGCCTTTTTACTTTTGTAAGTGTAAACTCCTGCATTTCTCTAAGCTTCTCCCTTTAGCTATTTTTTTCATTTCTGAACACTAAGCAAATAACAAGGGAGTTGGACTGGAACATTGAGTTTCTCTTTAGCATGAAGATGGTTTGATTGGATCTTCTCCTGTCAATTGTTTTCATGTATATAACACTATTTAAAGTAATTGATTGTTCTTTGAGAGCAAGCTGCTTATACAACTTCTTTGACTTCATGCCAAACTCAGATTAAGGACGAAAGAAGAAATCTGAGAGGATGAGCATGATTCCCCATTAGTGAAGAGAAGGATATATTCCTTTACAGTAATGTGAATTTATGCATCTTTGCTATATTTATCTGTCCTGAATCTCGAAGCAAAGAAAAGCCAGGATCTTCTCTTATCTTCTGTAACAAAGATGGCTTTTTTATTGTTAAGAGGAGATATCTTGAGCTGTCTTGTTGGGTAGCAAGTTCCTCTAAGGCAGTTGAGATAAATTCTTAGCATGAAGGTGCCTAGTGCCTGTGAGTCTTTTATCTGTGTACATGGATAGGATCACATTTTAATTTGTTAAGTTGTTATTCTGGGAAATATTATGGTGTTTCAAAAAATGTCAATTGTATTTATTTTATTTTGTCCCTAATAATTTTTTGTAGATGCTCTTTGGTACCAAATCTTGTATGAAGTAAGTAATTTACAAGTTCATAGCCAAAATTGACATGAGTAAGACTTAAGAATGAGAGTGCTTTTGTCGAGTGACCATATACACTCTCTGCTGCTTGTATCACTTAAGCAAATTTTAATTTGCATTCAGAAAACCTGTGATAATTTATTTAAAAGTTTTATTTCACAGCAGCAGTTCTTTAGTCTAGTTCTTTAGCCGGCAGCATTAATTCTTGTTTTGTGTTTTGAGGTTTGATTCTTTGAAATTGAAGGAGCTATGAACTGAGACAAACTTCTCACAGCTGAGGCTTTTGACTGATATTATCACTTAGACTGTTCTCTGGGACTTCAAACCGCAACTTTGCCCTTAATGGCGGCATTAATTGGTCTGCTTTTCTTGGCCACTGGCAGTTTTGAACCTTGTAGGTGCTTAGTATATTTGAAGTTCTTTATAAAATATAAATAGCAGATGTCAAGTTCAGTAGTTGTTGGGTGAAAAAACGCACGTACAATTATGTAAGGCTCATTTACTTGGGAGGAAATTCTTGGATGTAATTTATAAGGTAGTTATCTAATGGAGGAGATCTAGTTGCCATAGATTTTGCCGAAAAAAAAAGCAAGTATGTGATTTGAACCATGATGTGGGAAAAACAGAGACAAAATATACCACAGCAAAGTTGGAGTTACATTCAAAAGGAGCTGAATAAAAACAGAATGTAGCAACAACAGGTAACTTACCTTCCTTTCATTCTGCCTTTAGAGTCTCTTGAGAAGTTAAAGTATTTTGGACTGCAGTCGACTTAGATATCCAATTTGCTACTTCTGCAGATTGAATATATTGACTTTGAAATGGGGTTTTGATATGTGCACTTAACAAGCGGAAATGGGTGGTCTATACTGGGATTCTTTACATTCACTTATGTGCTGAAGGTTTAAAACATTTTTAAAATCCCTCGTTTTTCTAGTCCTGTTCTCTTGCCCACACACACAAAAAATTACTTCTATGTTAAAGTGTATAAGGTATTCTGAATTATTATTAACGAGGCACAAGCTGTGAGGGTTATAGTATACTGATGACATTCAGCTCTCTTTCCTGTAGTTCCAGCTGATTCAATAGTGTAAGTCAGGAGGAGGTTTAAATAAGAACAGTCTGAGTCCTAACCAACAAAAATTCAAATCAACTTTTGTTGGGAAGAGGAAGCAGCTGAAAGAAATGGTGAGCTTTTGTATGAGGCCTGTTCTTGATAACATTTATTTATAGTTCAGGAATTTTGTTAAACACGAGCCTTAATTTGTTAGCCCTCAGGGGATTTTGCAAGTCATATATTTTTTTCCTAGACCTTGTGGGAACGAAGACAGTTAATGAATGTTTTTTTCCACTGCTGTGCCTTTTGTTATTCTTTGGGTGAACTGATTATTGATCTTCAGTTGACTGATATGGGAATGCAGCCTAATTATACTTAAACTTAGTAATATGTGTGAGTTTCTAGAGCAAGAGTATAGGTATTATTTGATGTTTTTACATACATTAATTATCAAATTATGTAAAGTTTCATCTTCTGATTAAAAATATAGTTTCTCACTTATTTGCCATTTTATATGCCTGAAAGTGCACTTGTTGTCTGAAAGGTACTTACAGAAACTTTTCCTCCTCAACTACCTAAAATAAAAATACTTTTAATTATTTTGATAAGCAGATTTTATTAAATTACGTGGGGGTTGCATATATATTTTCAGATCATTGACTATGGGAACCATCAAGACTAGCTTGTGCTCTGGACGTAGGTGTGTGTCTCAATAGCTAGAAAAATGGTTACATGCCAGAAAACTTGGCTAGAGCATTTGGATCTATTTTTCAAGTTGTAGCAGTGCAAGCTGAGGAGAGTTAGTGCTCTAAAGCCCATCAGGTAGTTTATTTAGATTTCTAAGTACTTGCCAAGAGTTTAGGAGTTTAATTGGGCTGTGGCTCACTGCAGGTTTCATTACCGTAGTAATAGACACAGGGAGGGGAGCAGAATCTGAATAAAGCAGAATATAATAGAGCTGTGAAGGTGCCTTTATTGCAGCTAAAAATTCAATGTATATCGTGTGTTCAAATAATAAAATACAACGCCCAGCATTTATATCTTTAGAGATGCAGGATGTGTGGAATCGTGACAGTCTTGATATTGTACATGAATAGGTTGAATTTAAAAGATCTCCAGCTAATCATCTCCTAATGTGGATTTACAGGTTCTACCATGTATAAAGGAATCTCAATGCCTAAAAAAAGATTTGAATTTATATTCTATAGACAGGTTGCCTAAAAGTTAGATGCTCACATTCAGTTTGGATTCAGTTAAGACATTTGTTGAAGCTGACTGGGAGGGGGAAATAACTTCTGCTGTAAAGCAACTGAAAGAGAACTATTGGTATTCCACTACGAATTATCAAGATTTTTGAAAGATTGTTGGACGGATGGGGACAACTAGAATGTGAAGCAAATGCAATTGCCGTTCTTGTAAATATGTCAACTATTAGTATCAAAGCTCACAATGTCGCTTCTCCAGCAGGTCATGTCTGCTGTGTGTTGGATACAGGAGGCCTGTTTGGTCTTAAGAAATTGTTTATGACAATTAGAAATAAAGCTTTAAATAACATAGGAATATGTCGCAATATACCATGCAATTTATATCATGACTAAGCATAAGAATTTTGACTGAAAAACTAGAAGAGTTAATAAGTTTTCTCTAGATTTGAAAGCTTCTAATCATGCAGTTCTTTACTGTGTTTTGACAGCATAAGACTAGTTCAGAGAGCTGTCTTTTTATTAACACTTTCTTCAAATGCAGCAAGGTAGTAATCACACAGTGTAGAACTGAAACTTACTTTCCTTATAGGTTTTGTTTTGAAAAAAACCCAAAAATCAAAAAAACAAAGATACCCTTTAGAAGTAGGCTGTTTGAGGGAAATTAAAATGACTTTCAATTACATATTTTCCAAACTGATAATGTAATGCTGTGCGTTTGTATGCTGATGTACTTGAAGCGCCAGGCAGTACTTCAGCACATTTTGTTAATTTATATTTTTATGTCGTTTTTAAACCTGAAGTGACGTGGTTTAGAGTTTTGTTTCAGTGTTAAAGGATTGCATTAAGTTGAAGACCATGTTTGAAATTAATTCAGTTTTACATTTTCAAGTGTTGGAGGTTCTTTATTACTGTCTTTGTGTGAGTTGCAACACAAATAATTATTTTTGGAAGAGGTGGAAGGAAAAGTTCTCCTTTTGTGAGAGACTTTTCCCAGGAGTGTCAGTACACAAGGTCCTAAAGAATTGTCTGAGGCTTTACAGAGCAGAAGGTAACAATTGCTCCATTGATTCTCAAAAGGCACAGAAGCCTGTAGGCAGGACCCCCATTACGATCTGCCTGTAAAAGGACTGTGCCTTTTTACTGGGGTGTTTGTTAAAGATTACCAATCTTGATAATACTGAATTTCAAAAGCTAACTCTTTAAACTAGAAGAATAGGAGAAAGTAGTAACAATAGCTCAGTGACTATGGTCTCATATTGCGCTTGCTTTTGTAACCCATACATCAAAAGAAAATTTCCCCCAGAAGGGGTGGGTTTGGGTGTACTGCTGCTGAATTGTGTATTATGTTTCAGCTTCAGGTTACAAAAACAATCATGTTTTGAACTATAGTCAGCAGTGGGATGCAAAATTTACCTCCTGGAAGGCTTCTGATTTTTTGTCAAGTCCTATCCTAAAGATGTTATAATTAGAAACAATGCTTTCCGTTTTTCCTGTGCTGAGAAATTGCTTGTCATTGGGTTAATTAGTTGCCAAGACTTCAGGATTTTAACTGGAAAAAGAGAAATACAGGCAAACCTAACTCTCCATTTCTGTCATACCAGTAGGTAAAATAGTACTCAACTGGTTTTTTTTCCCATTTCCTTAGAATATCAAACTTTTTTTTTCACCTGATTCAACTCATCAAACAATATTGATCATTTGTTGCTATTTTTCTTTTGTTCTTATAAAATCAGAATATGAATCCCCCACTTCCGCCACCACCTCTCTTGTCCGCGGCAATCATTGCATCGGCTTCTTCTGGACCTCAGTCTGCAGGTGTAATACAAAGACCTACATCAGGATCAACTGACCAAATGGCACATTTACGACCACAAACTCGTCCAAGTGTGTGAGTAAAATTGAAAATTTTCTCCAGTCAGAAAAATGGAATGACATCAATAACATCACATGTACACGATGCCAGCTGGCTGCTTCTGCTAGAATTCCCAGAATGCCAAGCATACAGCTCAGAACAAAAGCAACAAAACATACATAAGGGTGGTATCCCCAAACAGCCTTTATATTGAAGGATATCTGTGTCTTAGGTAAATATAATCAGCCGTTGCTGTGTATAGAAAGGATTCACTTTGAAAATCTAAAGTATTTATCATGCAGAAGATGAATGAATCCTTGAGTTAGTGATGAAGACTGTGTAACTTGCAAGTGGCAAACTCTGGAGTGAATTTATTCAAAGTTTCCTGTTATGGATTGAATGAAAAGGCTATTCTCATATGGAATAATTTATGACAAAACACTGAAAGTGCTGTATTTCATTTAGACTGTTATATTAGCATGTCATTGTCAGACTGTGTAAGTTGCAATTGAAATTTGACTGAAGATTCTACAGTTCAGCTAATTAGTGGGTGGCAATTTGGAATGAAGGCAGAAAAAGCTGCTAGTTAGCATTATGTCTTCACACTTGTAATACGAGCAAATGTGCGTCATCCTTCTGGGTGAAAATATTTTGTATATTAACATGTGCTGCTGACAACATATTTCTTCTTGGAAACTTCTTTGTGTGCAGCTTGGAGAATAGAAACGATAAAAGAAAAAGTAAAATTTGGGAGTGGCTGAACCATCTAATAGGGCACGTTTGAATAATGCAAGGACAACTTCTGTTCTGTGTCTTTATTTTTATCTTCCCACCAGGTTTCTTCCCACTCCAAAAGAGCACCCTTCTTGTATAGCAGGTGCATCTGGATTTGGGCTGTTTCTTTTGTGTCAAGCATTTTAACACTGCTTCTTATGGATTATTGTGCTTAGTGCAGTTAATCAAGTTCCCTTCTCATTTATTTCCATCCTCCGTCTTCAAAGGCTTGTTTTATATGAGGATACTAATGAAATTTGGAATAATTTAACTAAAAGGGCAGTTAATGAACACCAATTAAAGCACATCAGTTGCTTTCCCATAGAGCTTCAGTATGTAGCTTTGTAGATCACCCCTAAATCATGTACCAGCCTTTTGTTGCCAGTGTGTCCTATGTTGCCTTTAAAGTGTATTTTGGACTTGCTTTACCAGGTACCTATATTGCCTTTAAAGCATTTTTGCAGATAACGCAGTTTCCTGGGTGGACAGCAAGGAATAAAAATATAATGCAAAAAGGACAAGCATACAGTTAATGCTGTCACTACTGTGCCAAAGAGACAATTTTGACAAGAGAATGTTTTGCAAAGCCGCTTTTTTACGCTTGGGGGGGTAACAAGGAGAGTGGGAAAGACTAGCTTTGCAAGTAATCGTGGACCCTTTTTTCAAAAAAAGGGGATGTTCTACCCATCTACCTTAATTGGCTACCTTTTGTGAAAAGTATATTCTTTTTGAGAAAATGCTCTGTGTTAGAATGCGCTTTCCCATAGGTCTGGATCCATAATTACATAAACATTTTTTAATATAAATCATTTAAACATTTTTCTCATATTCAAACTGTGGCAGAAAACAGAACGCTGTGGTGGTTAAAACAGTATCACTTTTTAATGTGATAACAGGAAAATGTTTGGTCTTATTTGAAGACTTCCCTAGGAATATTCCAGCCTGCAACTGCAGGAATTCAGTTTTATTTTTACTTTTTTTTTTTCCCCTATGAACGTAGTTTTAAAAAGAAAAAATGAAAAATGTTTCTGAACTCTCACTATGATTTCAAATGCACTCTATTATGCATTAATGTTGCTTAGAATTTAAAAAAGGTAATAACCTTTCCAGGTGAATAACTGCTAGCTACCTAAACCATAGACTTCAAGATCCAGTAACATATCTTTTTTTGGCACTGCAGTTG
>JAHREE010000245.1:13903616-13942394 GCA_033628505.1 Tringa tobata
CTCTGGAGTGAATTTATTCAAAGTTTCCTGTTATGGATTGAATGAAAAGGCTATTCTCATATGGAATAATTTATGACAAAACACTGAAAGTGCTGTATTTCATTTAGACTGTTATATTAGCATGTCATTGTCAGACTGTGTAAGTTGCAATTGAAATTTGACTGAAGATTCTACAGTTCAGCTAATTAGTGGGTGGCAATTTGGAATGAAGGCAGAAAAAGCTGCTAGTTAGCATTATGTCTTCACACTTGTAATACGAGCAAATGTGCGTCATCCTTCTGGGTGAAAATATTTTGTATATTAACATGTGCTGCTGACAACATATTTCTTCTTGGAAACTTCTTTGTGTGCAGCTTGGAGAATAGAAACGATAAAAGAAAAAGTAAAATTTGGGAGTGGCTGAACCATCTAATAGGGCACGTTTGAATAATGCAAGGACAACTTCTGTTCTGTGTCTTTATTTTTATCTTCCCACCAGGTTTCTTCCCACTCCAAAAAAGCACCCTTCTTGTATAGCAGGTGCATCTGGATTTGGGCTGTTTCTTTCGTGTCAAGCATTTTAACACTGCTTCTTATGGATTATTGTGCTTAGTGCAGTTAATCAAGTTCCCATCTCATTTATTTCCATCCTCCGTCTTCAAAGGCTTGTTTTATATGAGGATACTAATGAAATTTGGAATAATTTAACTAAAAGGGCAGTTAATGAACACCAATTAAAGCACATCAGTTGCTTTCCCATAGAGCTTCAGTATGTAGCTTTGTAGATCACCCCTAAATCATGTACCAGCCTTTTGTTGCCAGTGTGTCCTATGTTGCCTTTAAAGTGTATTTTGGACTTGCTTTACCAGGTACCTATATTGCCTTTAAAGCATTTTTGCAGATAACGCAGTTTCCTGGGTGGACAGCAAGGAATAAAAATATAATGCAAAAAGGACAAGCATACAGTTAATGCTGTCACTACTGTGCCAAAGAGACAATTTTGACAAGAGAATGTTTTGCAAAGCCGCTTTTTTACGCTTGGGGGGTAACAAGGAGAGTGGGAAAGACTAGCTTTGCAAGTAATCGTGGACCCTTTTTTCAAAAAAAGGGGATGTTCTACCCATCTACCTTAATTGGCTACCTTTTGTGAAAAGTATATTCTTTTTGAGAAAATGCTCTGTATTAGAATGCGCTTTCCCATAGGTCTGGATCCATAATTACATAAACATTTTTTAATATAAATGATTTAAACATTTTTCTCATATTCAAACTGTGGCAGAAAACAGAACGCTGTGGTGGTTAAAACAGTATCACTTTTTAATGTGATAATAGGAAAATGTTTGGTGTTATTTGAAGACTTCCCTAGGAATATTCCAGCCTGTAACTGCAGGAATTCAGTTTTATTTTTACTTTTTTTTTTCCCTTATGAATGTATTTTTAAAAAGAAAAAATGAAAAATGTTTCTGAACTCTCACTATGATTTCAAATGCACTCTATTATGCATTAATGTTGCTTAGAATTTAAAAAAGGTAATAACCTTTCCAGGTGAATAACTGCTAGCTACCTAAACCATAGACTTCAAGTTCCAGGACCATATCTTTTTTTGGCACTGCAGTTGCACGGGGTGATTCAAATTTTGCAATTCACAGATTTGACAGAGTTGGAAGGGACCTCTAGAGATCTTCTAGTCCAACTCCACTGCTAAGCAGGATTGCCTAGAGCACATTACTCAGGACTGCATCAAGGCGGGTCTTGAAAATCTCCAGAGAAGGGGACTCCACAACCTCTCTCAGCAGCCTGTTCTAGGGCTTTGTCACCCTTACCGTAAAGAAGTTTTTCCTTATATTTGAGTGGAACTTCTTATGTTCCAGCTTATGCCCATTGCCCCTCGTCCTATCGCTGGAAACCACTGAAAAAAGTCTGGCTCCCTCTTCCTTCAACCCACCCTTTAGGAACTTGTAAACATAGATGAGGTCTCCCCTCAGTTTTCTCTTCTCCAGGCTAAAGAGCCCTGGCTCTTTGAGCCTTTCCTCCTAAAGAAGGTACTCCAATCCCTTAATCATCTTAGTTGCCTTACGTTGGACTCTCTCCAGTAGTTCCCTGTCTCTCTTGAACTGGGGAGCCCAGAACTGGATGCAGTATTCCAGTTGTGGCCTCACCAGTGCAGAGTAGAGGGGGAGAATGACCTCCCTGGACCTGCTGGCCACACTTCTCCGTATGCAGCCCAGGATTCCATTGGCCCTCTTGGCCACAGGGACACATTGCTGGCTTATGGAGAGCCTGCCATCCACCAGGGCTCCCAGATCCTTTTCCTCAGTAGTACTTCCCAGAAGATCCACCCCTAAGCTATATTGGTGCCTGGGGTTCTTCCTCCCCAGGTGCAGGACCTTACATTTGCCCTTGTTGAACCTCATTAGGTTCTTCTCTGCCCAGCTCTCCAGCCTGTCCAGGTCACGCTGGATGGCAGCACAGCCCTCTGGAGTGTTGGCCAGCCCTCCCAGTTTGGTATCATCAGCAAACTTGCTGAGGATACACTCTGTCCACTCGTCCAGGTCATTAATAAATATGTTGAACAGGACCAGGTCAAGTACTGACCCTTGGGGGATGCTGCTGGTTACAGGCCTCCAACTTGACCCTGCTCCATTAATGACAACCCTCTGAGTTCTGTCGCACAGCCAGGACTCAGTCCACCTCACTGCCCCCTCATCTAGCCCACACTTCCTTAATTTTCTAATGAGGATGTTGTGGGAGACAGTGTCAAAAGCCTTGCTGAAGTCAAGATAGATGACATTTGCTGCTCTCCCCTCATCTAGCCATCTAGTTACAACATCATAGAAGGCTATCAGATTGGTCAAGCATGATTTACCCTTGGTAAATTTGTGTTGACCACTTCCAATAACTTCTTTATCTTCAATGTGTTTGGAGATGACATCCAGAACAAGTCGTTCCATTATTTTCCCAGGGACAGAGGTGAGACTAATTGGCCTATAGTTCCCTGGGTCCTCCTTCTTGCCCTTTTTGTAGACTGGTGTGATATTTTCATTCCTCCAGTCCTCAGGCACTTCTCCTGTTCTCCAAACAGAATTTGAAAAGTAGTTCTGATACTGATCTTTCACTACCAACTAACAGAATTTCTCCGTGCTCCCCACCCCTCCAAAAAACAGAAGTTAGCATGTCACAAAGTGTAAGAGACACTAGAAGCAGGTGTAGGGAGAGAGAAGTGGGATATACTGGGATCTGTAGCAAATAGAACACCTGTTTAATTTAGTTCACTAGTTTAATACACAAAATGGACAATATTAGTAGAAGTATTGTACATTCATTAAAGTGCAGTTAAGAGAATACTCTTAGTGGTCATTGTTTCCCTTAGTATGATCTGTTTTAATATGTTAACGGTATGCTGGATTGACTAACAACACATAACCCTTTCTGTCATGCCTTCTCATCTCTGACTAGGCTCCCTCTGCCAGAAAACACAAGTGATGTTTTCAATTGTTTTAGGTTTATCAATTGGATCTACTATCCTGTCTTTCAGGTACATTGCTATATACCCGTACACTCCTCGAAAAGAAGATGAACTGGAACTGCGGAAGGGAGAAATGTTCTTAGTGTTTGAACGCTGTCAAGATGGCTGGTTCAAGGGAACTTCCATGCATACAAGCAAGATTGGTGTTTTTCCTGGAAATTATGTGGCTCCAGTTACAAGGTATAATTTTATACAAATGTCTAAATAGTTTATCTAATTTCAAGTCCAAAATGATCCTGTTATTGTATTTAATGCTAAAATTGGATAATAGAAGAACTGTGGGTTGTAGTAGCTGGCTCATTTTTCAGTTATGTTTTCCTTTTAATTTTGGCAGGACAGTGACAAGTGCATCACAAACAAAAGCTCCCATGTCTACAGCTGGCCAAACGGGACGAGTGGTAACTATGGTCAGCCCTTCCACTGCTAGTGGAACATCTCAGAAGCTCCAGGGGAATGGTATAGCGGTGAACTCCAGCACAGTACCCACAGCTGTGGTTTCTGCAGCACATATCCAGACTAGTCCACAAACCAAGGTCCTTATGCACGTGACAGGACAAATGACAGTCAACCAGGCTCGCAATGCAGTTAGAACAGGTAAAATAAAAAAAAAAAAAAGGCAGCTTTTTATGTGTGGTGGACAGACTGTACAGCCTGTCTGGGCGAGTGGCTGGAGTCAGGGTATTTGTAAATATGTCTTGGGGTTTTTTTAGGCATTTTTAATGTAGTTTTTTTCAGAGTTGAATGCTTTCTTAGGTGACGCTATATCTCTCTGAATCGTTGAATCTTTTTTTCTCCTCTGAGCAACTGTGTGTACGTGCATACTTCTACTGTTGGGAATTTATATGCAAGTACTTTAGGTGGAGTCTCTTTTATTCCAGCAATAACTGGGATGGGGACATTCTTTGAGCTTCCCCACTCATATGCATTTCATGTAGTAATAAAAGTGATAAGAACATCTGAGTCATAGCTTATTTTTTTGTGTTAACTGCACAATAACTACAGATTACTCTAATTTAGTATTCACTTTTAAATTATCTCCTAACATCTTTGAAGACCTTTCGCATTCATTCTTCCTTCGTTTTCAGGGCTCTGGCTCAGGGTTGGTCCTTAGACATTCCAATTTGTTCTCTAAACTCTACTGCAGCTTCTTCCAGCTTTGACTTTGAAACACTAAGATGATATATATTGGCTTCAAGATCAATACCATCTATGTCATAAAATTCTCTGTTTCTGACAGGCATAACTTTGCTGTCTGGGGCAGGCCACATCATAGTGAAACATGTCTTCTTGTTATTTAAACCCAGATCTAAAAAGATTGATAGCGGTGTTTTCAAGAGATTTTGTTTACCAAATCCATGCACTCCTCTGTGGATTTGCCAGCCTAGGAAAATACCACACAACTGGAGCCTGATCTGTTCCAGTTGCTCCTAGGGCCTCAAAAGAGAAGGAAAAAAAAATACTCCATTTCAGACTCTCAGCGGTTCCCTCTTTCGGCCTTGAACTTGGGGCCTAAGATCTCTTGGTTGAGAGAGTCGTGACGAAGGTTTTTTTTAATCTCAAGATTCTTATTGGCAGAGCAGAAGAGAAAGCAAAAGATGAAAATGGTATTATCTCTTATCCCCTTAAGGATGATTGTTTCATATGGTCTCAAGATCCGTGAATTAGCCCACTCCCTCTGCTGTCGTGTATCTCCTAAAACACCCTGTGCATGTTCAGATGTCAGCACCAGGTTTGCTTTTGGATGTAGGATATGTACATATGTCTTTAAATATTTCATTTCCTTAATTGGTCTCATCTCCCTCCAGTCTGATCTTAGGCCGGAACAGATGCGATAGTCCTGTGTAACAACTTTATTCTTTACCTTTAAATAAAAATAACCAGGTGCTATTGGCAGCTGGTAAGAGAAACTAAGCAGAACATCTGTACTTTCCTGCCTCTCAGGCGTAGGAGGCTTCTACTCTAAATCCTTCTTTTGAGCTGCCTGGAAGCTTACAAGTGACAGCACAAAGGCGAAAGCTCCTGTGGGCTCCAGAGGCCTTTCTGTCCCTGCGTCTCTGCACTGCTGTCAAGATGAATAAGCTCTTACAGTTCCATTCAGCTGGAAGACATGACAACATACTTCCCACCAACTTCTCAGGTCCAAAATGGAAAAATCAAAGGGGCTGCACACTCTTCACAGAGAATTTAACATTGGATTGCAGTATAAAGGTGTACTGTTTAATCACAAATACAGATCCATCCCTTATAAGGGCCTGAGAACTGAGGCAATAATGGCTGCTTCATGTTCAAATGTTAGAGAGAACCTTGTAGGCAGCATCTGAAGCGTGATCATCTTGAGCTTTACCTAGCACCGTTGCTGAATGTTACTCTCTTGAGGAGGCTTCACAGATCAGTGCTGCATTTTGCAGGGCTGTTCTTCAGTTTCAGTTTAGCTCAGGACTTTGAGGACCCTTCCTCAAATTATCTTAGTCAGACATTGCTTGACATCACCCTCGCTGAGGGGGTATGCATTCTTTGATTAAAAGGAACTGGGAAGAAAAAGTACATTCTGCCTATTTCATTTAAGGATGAATTGTATGAAAATAGGGTGACTTGATGCATTTTTCATACACTTCCCATCAGGGATAAGAAAACAAAACCAGAAAGCTGGATGTATCTTGAAGAATAGCAGCTACTGGTAAGAAAACTGACTTTGTCTCATGAACAAATGGCAGTATTCATGATTTTTTACAAAAAATCTTGCTGAACTCTCCTTTTGGAAATGTTCATGGTAGTCAGGGAGGGTTTGCTACAGGGTATGTACAGGTTACATATAAAAAAAATAGACATAGCATTTAGTGGTGCTTTCTTCTTAAGAAAGAATTTGTGTTGTGTTTCTTATCTTAGAGATTGTAATTGGGTATAATACTGTAGGATTGTTATATCAAATTTGTGAACTTTGTCAGTCTTCTCTAATACACTGTTGATGCAATCTAGCCAAATTACCGGGGGAATTTGTAGAGAGCAGAAGAAAGAGAGAAAGTGCTGGAGGCTTGATTCCAGTTTATCACTTACAACAAAACCAAAACTCTAATTAGTATCTGAAAAATCAGAGTGAATTGATACATTTGAGATGTACAGGCACCAAGCTAGAGGGATGACCCCCCTGCTTAGATACCAAGTTTCACAGTGTTTGAAGGAAAGAGGGTGTGCAGCACTGGTATGCTAGAATCATAGAATTGTCCAGGCCGGAAGGGACCTCCAAAGGTCATCTAGTCTGACCTCCCTGCAGTCAGCAGGGACACCCCCAACTAGACCAGGTTGCCCAGGGCCTCATCGAGCCTCACCTTGAATATCTCCAGGGATGGGGCCTCAACCACCTCCCTGGGCAACCTGTTCCAGTGCTCCACCACCCTCACAGTAAATAACCTTCTCCTAATCTCCAATTTAAATCTGCTTCCCTCTAGCTTAAAGCCATTGCCCCTCGTCCTGTCACTACAGGCCTTTGTAAACAGGCTCTCCCCAGCCTTCCTGTAGGCTCCCTTCAGGTACTGGAAGGCTGCTATTAGGTCTCCCCGGAGCCTCCTCTTCTTCAGGCTGAACAACCCCAGCTCCCTCAGCCTGTCCTCGTAGCAGAGGTGCTCCATCCCCCTGATCATCCTCGTGGCCCTCCTCTGGATCCGTTCCATCAGGTCCATGTCCTTCTTATATTGAGGGCTCCTCAATATTTTGCCTGATATTATTTGGGTAAGATGTCTGCACTTCATACCACCCAGTGGTGCAGAGATACCCACGCTGTTGACATGATCCAAAAGCATGTATGGTTGACTGTATAACTTTAATAGCAATGTTGCTTATTGGAAAGGATAAATTAGTTCATGCAGAGCTCTGTGCTTTGCAGCTAGGCTGCAGCTCAGGTTCGTATATTCTGCCCTGTGCTGTTCTCCAACTTCCAATGCAGATGTTCCTTTTCTTTCACAGGGGTATGAATAAATCCACTTCTATATTTAAACATCCCAAGAGACAATAGCTTACGTTTTCAGAGAAACCACTCATAGCAGTAATTGCCACTGTACTTATTGTTTGAAAGACCCACTAAATCTGTTGTGGATTTTGTGAATAGTTTAGGGAAAACAATCCAATTATATTTTTAGCAGCTTTATAAGGGGTGTTTCTTCCTACTTTGTTTTATGTGCCCTGACAACTACACAGCATATTAAAAGGAACAAACAAGTTCCAGGCAGGATTTAGCTAGCTCTTAGGAGCTAAAATGTAATCTTCGCCTTGCATCTCTGTAGGTAAAGCATTTTACTTAGCAGCTTGGATTTCTCCACAGTAGTTGCGGTGCTGTTATTCTTACGTTGCATACTGGTGCAAGTAGGGTAGCATATGCTGCTACTTTACTCTGGTGGGCTAAATCTGATGCTGTGTTAAGATATCATTATAGTAATATGAATGGAAGTTATGAAGGTTGGAAAGAAGCTTCTTATGACTGATTAGCTATAACACAGCGACTGTACCTCACTTTGTGTGTCTTGTGAAGCGATGAATTCTCTTACATTTTCTTCTTTGGTTCTAGTTGCTGCACACAGTCAAGAAAGACCTACGGCAGCAGTCACACCCATACAAGCACAGAGTCCAACATGCCTTATTCCTGCAGCTGTGATCATTCCCCACCACTCTGCTTCCCAGCAGCTCCAGCCTCAGCTTCCAAATACTGCTGCTTATGTCACTGCTGTGAATGTGAACCGCTCAACCATCCCACTGGCATGTGCAACAACTTCTTTGAATTCTCCCAACATTGCTGCTTCGTCTTTGGAGGGAGATACTAGTGGGAGAACTGTAAACACTCACACTGGAGCTCCTGCATCTCCAGAGAGTGCTTTAGCAGCTGGTGGAAACACTGCTGTCAGTAAAGCAGACAAGGATGGCAAGGTGGGTAGAGAGTAAAATCATTCCTTTGAATTCTCCCATTTTCATTACACAACCTTTTAAGAGATCCATTTTTTTTCTTATATTTGCTGAATAGCAGCACTGTAAGGTTTTTAAGACTGACCCTGAAACTCAGGCAACCAATTTGTGACTACAGCTATGGGCAAGTTTATTCTTGGCCATACAAGAATAATTTAGGATGGATGAAATACAGAGCAGACCTTAGAGAAGGGTTAAAATAGGGTAGCAGGTTCATGCCTTAAGCAAGAAAAACAAAAGGCGAATGGGTAAAGTTCAGAGCTATTAGATTGACTGTTGGAATTTTAAGTATTTTGTTTTTCTTTACCTGCAGTCAGTTTCCTGAATACTTTAGAAAGTTGTATGGTTAGCAAATGTTATTGATAAGTCTCTGTAAACTAGTAAGACTGTAACGTAAAAAAAAAAAACAAAACCCCAATCCCCACCAAAACAACAGTATTCTTTTACGTTGCCTTCTTTATTAAGTAGACACACTTACAGATTATTAAAAACACTTTACCAGAAACGTGTATTAGACAAAGGAAAAAAAGCACGTAACTGTCTTTTCTAAATGTAGATCAGTAGAGTCTGTAGTGATTCTGCTTTCCTTCATTCTATTTGAAGTATTTTCCTCTCTGTCTAAATTCATTCTTACTGTCCAACAGACCATGTCATTATGTTGTATTATAGGCAGAAACAACTCTCCAACTTTCTAACTGGTTTTGTTTTACAATTGTGGTGCAGTTAGAATTTTTTTTCTCCTTTTGACAACTTCCTTTACATCTCAAATGTTTTAGACTTACCTTACTACTTTTCATGCATGTACTCCTTAATGAAGTTCATTAAATTTTTAATCATAGGCTGTACACTAATCTCACCCCTTTTTACAATTTTTTTTTGTTGATTATTGTTGAATGGAAGAACCTAAAACTTTAAAATTACTTTAGCCATAGCCACTGAAATCTGACTGAGGTGCCCTTAGGCAGGGCTTTTAGAAAACCTGTAGTTTAAGGTTAAAGATACTAACATATTTGGACTATGTTAATTTCTTTGAGTTTCTCTTTTTCTTTCCTATTTGCTAGACAGCAGCTCTTGGCTGAAATAGCTTTAAGCTATTGGAGACTTAGAAGAAGGACAGAGGATTTTTCATTCACAGTTCACCAATTCCACTGCATCCCAAGCTATAATAAAAATCTCCCATTGCTCATGCTTTTCTCTTTCTGTGGTTAAATAGCTTATTTTTGTCTCCGGGGCTTAGAATCTGGCACCTCTCATAAGCACTAAATTCACTTAGTCAAAGGGTTGGTAAGAAGATCACTGCCACACCCCTTAAAAAAAAAGACAAGAAACACAAAAGCTACTTAAATAATTCTCTTCAGGGTAAGTAATAGTCTTCAGGGATTCCTGTCTGGACAAGTAAAAGAATGTTTACAATTCTCCCCTCTAGCAGAGCAGCAAAACACAATACATTCCCCTTGTGGCAAATTTCTCTTAAATCATGAAGGTCTTCCCTTACCAGGGAGGATAAATAAAAGACACTTATCTAAACAGCAGCCTCCAGGGCAAACTTTTCTCCCTGCTTGGTTTGAAATGACTCTTTATGCCTCCTTAGAAACTTCCATGTTAACAAAATGTTTCACTCCTTAGATTCCCACAATGGGAATCTAACTCCTCAATCCTTCTAGACAACGTTTGGGCCTGTGCCATTGGCTTTTAAGGTGAGCCTTTACTTAACCAAGTGAAACAACATAGCCGGTTTACAGTCCAAATGACTTACTGCTTTTCTCTTTAGAATATTAATAATTATCTTTCTCTTTTAAAATTTTCGTAATTATCTTTTGTAATTTGTACAATCTCAAATATCTTCTCATAATTTACTGAGTCCTCTCTGATCATGGTGGCATCTATCAGAAGGAAGTGTTCAGCTCTTCACAGGAGACTTTTGTTCTAAAATGAGGCACTGCTTTTGGTTTACAGAAAGAAAAAAAAGGTTTGCTGAAACTGCTTTCTGGAGCCTCCACTAAACGCAAGCCCCGATTGTCACCCCCAGCATCACCAACGCTGGAGGCTGAGCAAGCAGCTGCAGAGTTAGCCCTGCAAGGTGCAGTTGGGCCAGAGCTTCCATCAGCGGGCGGTCACAGCAAAGCTGGAACCTGTCCCACTGACGGTGAGGTCTCTGGGCTGGCACAGGAGACGCTGCATCGGAAAACAAGTTCCCTGGATTCCTCTATTCCAATAGCGCCGCCGCCCCGGCAGCCTTGCTCATCCCTGGGACCGGTCCTGAATGAATCCAGACCTCTTGTCTGTGAAAGGTAAATTATCCTATGTAGCTAAGCTCAGGCAAACCAAGAAAAAAATCAACTCTGTGACAGTTGCAGCTTATATTGGAACTGCTTCAAAAAGCTGAGATTTTATAGCACAATGAAACTTACTTTTTTTAACAGTGCTTTGTATGCTTATCAACCAACACTCGTGTTTATGTTTGTTTACTTTTTGCGTTACTTTGAGGTTTTGGAATGAATAGACATTCAAATACAGTGATCACAGATCTGGTATGAGAACTGAGGGTAGATGAAATAGGCCTCCCATTTTGCAAAACATGAACACATTATAATATTGCATGTATGAATATCAGGTTAGTCCTTTAAGATTAGCAGCGCATAACTGTCAACCTAAACATATGGTGAATGAGATCCTTATCTATGAAAAGACTTAATAAGTCCTTTCTTGAGCTGTTGCAAAGATACTTTTACTACCTGAATGCCCTGGTACTGTGGACTGCACATGGCAATCTCTGGGGCAACCTCTGTGTCCTGGCAAGTGAGTCTGAAAAACACACAGTTGTCTGGACTCTGAAACTGCTGGGCAGTTGCTTTAAAGTTCTGTCACTTTACTTTTGTGTCCACCTATTACTTTCAAATTTCCAAGTCCTCAGATTGCACGGACTGTGAAGGAAGTGGCAGTTTTCTAACTACTGTCTCTTTTTATTATTCCTGGCAGTTGACATGCCTATGAAGAGTGTCATAGGATTTATTTTGCAGTAGCTACAGGATTGTATGGCATACAGAAAAAAAATAGTGGAGTTGCAATGTTAACAGCTGTAGGACTGAACTGATTCATGCTGACTATTGTAGACTTTGTTCTGATACTATTAATTCATGGTATGTGGGCATTCTGTTGTATTTCCAGAGGCCCATTGATCTTAAGCTACATCCATGTATTAAGAGCCAGACATTGTGTGTCTAGTTTGTCTTTTATTTGACTTCTGTCATACCTTTAATATTTTTTAAAAGGTTGTTACTGTCTCTACGCAGGAAACTTTTATTTCATACTGAATTTTTGAAGTAGATTTACACTTACAGATGGAAAATAAGAACTGAAAGACTTTTCTTTAAGAATAACATCATTTATTTTCACATTGTCATAGGTCTGTTTGGCACAGTAATATGTTTTTATGCTTTGAATGTGAGAATAATAGCAAAATCATTCTGGGATGACCAGTTGATATTTGTGTAAAGCTATTTGCATCTTCACAAAAAGTAGTTTTTTCAATTCTGTGATGGAGATATTTTTTTTCCTCAGAACGACTTACAGAAGATGATGCTATATATTTTTATTGATCTAGTAATAACATACACTCAAGCATTCTCTCTAATACATCTCTGTATCCTTACTGTTATTTAAATAATCACTACCAGAGAACTGCTACCACAGGACAGGGCAGGGTTAATGGTTTTCCTGCTGATGTGCTCTTGTCATGTTGCCATTTCTTCAGGCTGAATTGCTTAAAATGTGTTGCTTAATAATACTTCTTACATTGTACTCAATATCTTCAGAGTAATTTATAAGCATTGATAAATTGTCATTAGTCTGTAAGAAGGTAGGGGGTAAAAAACACACTGATGATGCAATAGTACCCAGTGAAAATTTGGGATTGAGGAGGAAAATACTCATGAGGATAAGCTCAACAAAAAGCTGAAGAACAGAGAAATCTCCTGCTAAAATTATTCTGCTCTTACATACCACATTTCCAGTCAGATGCTACCATCTGTTTGGTAAAAGAAACAATGCTCCGTTTCTGACTCTGGCTTTGCAGTATAAATATTGCTGTTCAAGTTTTATTTTCAAAGGTGACTAGAGGGTTTTGGAGTCAGATTCTGCTGATTATTCTGTGTGAATTAGGTGGCTCAACTCTGGAAAGCACTTGAAAATGTTCCTGGTTTGGATACAGCATTTTCCCTGAAGTCCTTGCTTCCTTTAAGATGCAATAGCAAATTCTTATTCTAATCCCACTGTTCCTCCATTTCCCAGAACCACAAGTTGTCTTAAAGTACCTCTTTCCTGTATGTTATACAGAAAATTGGAAGGAAAAAATTGTGAACTTGTTTCCAGTCATACAGAATAAACGGATGGGCATTTAATTTGTTTAATAGCAAACAAGTTCTTTGTGACGTAGATTTGCAGATGTATGCTTAATCCTGGTGGCCATTTCTCTAAAGGAAGGGAAGATGATGACATTCCCTTTCATCTTACTATTGCAGGTCTTCTCTATAGCAAGCCAGTAATTTAATTCCATCCCTATTTCAGCCCAGAAAGCCAACTGCATCCTGGGCTGCATCAAAAAACGTGGCCAGCAGGTCAAGAGAGGTGATTCTGTCCCTCTGCTCTCATGAGACCCCACCTGGAGTACTGCGTCCAGCTCTGGAGTCCTCAGCACAAGAAAGATGTGGACCTGTTGCAATGGGCCCAGTGGAGGGCCACGAAAATTTTCAGAGGGCTAGAGCACCTCTCCTGTGAAGACAGGCTGAGAGAGTTGGGATTGTTCAACCTGGAGAAAAGAAGGCTCTGGGGAGACCTTATAACGGCCTTCCAGTACCTGAAGGAGGCCTGCAGGAGAGATGGGGAGGGACTCTTTATCAGGGAGTGTAGTGATAGCATGAGAGATACTGATTTTAAACTGAAAGAGGGGAGATTTAGATTAGATATTAGGAAGAAATTCTTTACTGTGAGGGTGGTGAGACAGTGGAACAGGTTGTCTAGAGAAGTTGTGGATGCCCCATCCCTAGGAGTTTTCAAGGCCAGGCTGCATGGGGCTTTGAGCAACCTGGTCTAGTGAGAGGTGTCCCTGCCCACGGCAGGGGCGTTGGAACTCGATGATCTTTAAGGTCCTTCCAACTCTAACCATTCTATTATTCTATATCACTCCTGTGAAGGAGGTTGCTTGCTCACTGTGGTCTATGGTCCTTCATATGCTCCTTGTACAGAAGGAACAGAGAAGTTAGAAATTTCAGCCAAGCCTTGCTCCCAGTTTGGAGAATTCATGTCACCTGAGACTTTGTAATGATGTTAGGTTGTATGTTCTGATACTCCAGCCAAGACACAAGTTGTCTTGGAGTGTTGTGATTTCTTCTATTGATGCAGTGCTGATAGGGCCAATGATCCCTGTGTTTTCATTAAAAAGAGAGACCCAACTCCCTGCAATTCCCAGTGGGAGCCATGTAATGCTATGAATACAAAGTAATTTGGTTATTTGAGAGTTTATTTTTTCCATGACAAGAAGTAAAAGAATATTTCAAACTCTTTTCATTAACTTTCTCTTTTAGAGGGAAACATTGATTAAAATAGCCTTAAGTTTTACAGTAAATATACAGCACTGTAATAATAAACTTCCCCACGCACCACAGTGGTGTTAAAGACCTGAAGTTGAACCTAAATATGCATCACTGCATATCCTGAACTATAATATGAATCCTTCATCTGGTTACAGTGAAGGCCAGCTGTAATTTTGTTCTATGATTAAAGTGACCCGAAGCCATTTTATCCACCACAAGATGACTGGTGCAACATCTGCTTCCAGCGAGCAGGCCAGTAGCTTTAGAGGGCAGCAGGTTTTATTGCATCTGGCCGCATTTAATGCTGGTAATTAAATGCTGAGAATCGGTCTGCCCTAGATGGGCGTTGACTATCTGTAGGACTCAAGGCACATACTCAGCAGGCAGGAGAGCTGTACGACAGCAGGGCAGAGGTGAGCTGAAAAGTAAAAATTCCAAGTGTGAGAAAAAGAAACAAGAGCGAGAAGTTGAATAGTAAGTGTGACTTTAACTTGTGCAATAATAGGAATGTCAGCTTCCTGTGTTTTCCTCAGCTAAAATTTTCTGCCTGTGAGGAAATATTTTTAACCACTTAGTGATCAGGAAAGAGATAAAAAATCAACTACAAATAACTTGTGTCTAGTGAAACAGAAGCAACGAAGAAAGGGAGAAACACGTGAAAGATGTCTTTTTCGTGTTCTTGAAAAGTGCAAGAAATGTCAATATTAAAAATGGAAAGTAGAATGGAGAAATGTGAAGACAGACCACCACCCTCACTACCTCCCCCCCCTTCCTGAAAATAATAATTCACAAACACAAAGAGCAAGAGCAGTGGGTGAGATGCAGCCAAACACATTGGGAATATCAGGAAAGAACTTTTAGCAAATGTAGTGGCTGCTTGTGGGAAGCTAAAGGACTTTTATTTTTATAATATTAATAACATAATTTTTGTAGCATTAATATTTTATCACTAGCTGATGAAAAATAATTAGGATAATATTTTGAAAATTAACAAAAAATACTGTAAGACAGTAAAAGAAAATAGAAGGAAGAAAAGGCATACTGCAGCTTAGGTGCATGTGCAATATTATAGATTAGGTGACCATAAAAGATGTGTAAATTTGACCTTCAGACATTGAAAAGATTTGCAAATACTGAATAGGGAGATAAAACAACGAAGTATTTTGGAAGATTCAAACATATGGGAATGAACATGTTTTTCCAAACCATAGGTCACGATTAGTAAATGTGATTATTTTTCTCCAGGGACCTGGCAATGAAGTTTTGAGCTGAAGCATAAGCTTTTTACTCTGCATGAAATTGGTAGTTTTGGCAGTACGTTGTAGATGATGAAATAGGTAATGTAAAAATAGATTTTGTTCTATAGCTGAGTGAAGGTGATCTGAATAGACAGCTGTGCGAATGTGTGATGAGTCTGGAACTGATCACCTCTATTTGAGCAAATAGAATTTGTAAAATGAGGCATAAAATTTTATGGCTTGTCGTAACAAGAGAAGAAGGAGATGTGATTTAAAGGTGCAAAGCCTGATAGGTTTCTTCTCATTAATAGAATTTTAACACCAGGACTGTTGTGCTTTGTTTTAGACGTTCAATTACAAGATGGGACTCAAAGTAGTTGGGAAGCTAAAAATTAACGAGAAGTACTAAATTACTGTAGGGCTGAGGGAGTTCAAAACTGTATGGAAAGCTCAGGAGAACAGTATTTCTCTTAAGTTTGGTGATCCCCCAGACAGGGCAAAGAGAAGATGGGTTTTTGTAAAGCTGTTGGTTTTAACCCTCAGGAGGCAGCAGCAGAAGGTAGAGAAGGAGCAGACTAGTCACCAGTTCAGGAAAATAGAGGTTACGGACAGACAGCATTAGAGACTAAAACCAAGCATATTTTGAGTCAACTGTTTACAGGGCAGCATTTGGCAGAATGTAAGGTAAGTAAGGTAGGGGTTATTTCTTGAAACCCACTTGTTGATGGGCTTTCTTTTGGGTATAACTAGTGCTATTTGTGTGTTATATAGTGTGCTGGTTAATTTTCAGCCTGAAAGCAACCTGTTTATTACAGTAATAGAAGTTCTTCATAGCTTTATCACAGTTCTTTATCCTTTAATATCTTGTCCTGCTGGAGTAAATGCTATTGTTTTATCTCAAGTAGTTTGTAGTC
The DNA here is from genome assembly GCA_033628505.1 of Tringa tobata. Taxonomy (NCBI): domain Eukaryota; kingdom Metazoa; phylum Chordata; class Aves; order Charadriiformes; family Scolopacidae; genus Tringa; species Tringa tobata. The sequence goes on from JAHREE010000245.1 coordinate 13,919,815, forward strand.
TTACTTAAACTTACAGTCTATTAAAAATGTTTGTTTCTTATGTCCTAAATTAGCATTAAAACCCAAGTTGCCCACAGCAGAAGTTAGTTCAGGCATCTGCCATGCTGCCCAGGTTGGATGAGGAGCATTCTGAAGCTGTACACTAATAAATGCTGTAATTGGCTTGGTAACGTCTATGAATGTAATAATTCCAGTGCTCTGAAATGTGGGGGTTGTTATAACTGAAACAAAGTCATAGTTTCTAAGTCACTAATAAATAACATCTGACAACTGATTAACTCCTAATATGATTCGCTATACATAGTTTTCCCAAGAGACTTAAATTATTTACACAGTGCTGCTACTCTTTTCTGTATACTTTTAACTCTAGCGACAGACTTCATCTTTGGTTTATATGTTCTTAAGCAAAATGTACTACTATAATAGAGTATCTCTCTCTCTGTTTCTGTGTTACAGAATTAACTTGTATTGAGCTATAGTTGGTATTCCATCCATTACTAGAAGTATCCTGTTTGGGGTTTTTTTATCAGATTGTTAATTTATCTTAATCTATTAAAATAATAATTTATCTTATTTGAAGATTATTGGGACAATAATTATCTTAATCTAATCTTCATGAGTGCGAAGTGTTCTGATATTAACTGGAAATTAGATTTTGTCCAACAGATCTCCTAGCACTGCATTTAAGGCTCTTAACCTTAGAAGCTTTTGGATTCTAGTCAGCCATGGATTCTACTTGATTTCAACATGCAGATATTATCAGTTGTGTAACTAGAAACTGAGTTATAATATCTATCAGAAAACTTGATCAAGAAGTTGACACAATTGTCTACAGAGCTGTAACACTTAAATTTCAGGTTGATGTGAACTTAAACCATGGTAAAAGAGATTGAGGCATGTTACGCAAATTGAAAAATAGAGATAGCAGAGTGTAGCCTCTTTTTAATGCACTTATATTTGAAAAGTGATTTTGCTGTGAAAAACTGAAAAAAAATATACTTTTAATTTGGTATCAGATGTTTAAGAAAATTTTTGAGTTGAACACTTTTAAAATTGTTTATTTTTAATATAGTAGTACACAAATTGTGCAACTGTATCCAAATAAGATGGCATGCATTCTATTCTGAAAAGTTTCTAAGATAACCAAAAATAATTTTAAACAGCAGTGCAAATGAATAGATTTTGTTACTTGCTTCTTTTTGTTCTGTGCCGTTCCTGAAGAGCCTTCCCTAGGATAATATAGTATTAAATGTACAGTTGTAAAATTATGCCCAGTTACTGCTGTGAACGCTTTGATTATTTTTGAGTCCCACTGACTGGAAGAGTCTGCAAATTTATATCCAAAAATATGTTTACAGTTTTCTCCTATTATTTAACCATTGTATGTATTTCTCTAGGAATCTTGGTGGAAAAAAAACTTGATAGGAGATGCATACATTTGACTTAAATTCATTACATTTCTATTGTTATTTTCTGTTCAAGATGTATTTAACTTTTAAGCTATTACATACTTGGCAAACAGTTCCAGGCAGTTTCCTGTTTTCCTAAGTTTTAACATGCACAGGAATATCTTTCAAAGTATTGTTGTTTTTTTTTTTTAAAAAAAAAAAGAAGAACCTAAACAAAGGTGTATTTTTCTCATCACACAGGTACAGGGTTGTGGTATCCTATCCTCCTCAGAGTGAAGCAGAACTTGAACTTAAGGAAGGTGACATTGTTTTTGTACACAAAAAACGTGAGGATGGCTGGTTCAAAGGCACTCTGCAACGAAATGGAAAAACTGGCCTTTTCCCTGGCAGTTTTGTAGAGAGCATTTGAGAAGATTCATTCCAAGAGCTTCAAATCATACTGTACTGAAAAATAGCACAAATATTTTACCAGAAAAAGCACAGTCATGAAATATTTTCAAATGACTGTAATGTAAACAAAAATCTACATATTTTTACAGTGTCTATAGCACAATTACACCAGCGAACAAAGAAGATGAAGGCATCTGCTGGTTTTATCACTTTGGATTCTTAAGTGTGATGTGTGCCTTGTACTGTCTGATTTATTATATAGAGGAACTTTTTTTCCCCAAGTATGTTACATAAATGAACAATTGTTTACAAGGCTGTAACTAATTTATTCTTGTTTTTTAAACTTGAATTTTGTGTAATGGCTAAAATTCTTGTGACTATGATTTTAACAAATTATTAATTTATGAAAGAATAACTAAGGGGAAGCTGGATTCTCTCCTTATGAGCAGGCAATTATATCTGATAAAAAGCCTCCCGTTTATCTTCTGGACATTTTTCCCCTGCTGTGTCTGACAGTGGAGTAAGTCTCTGTTTTATGAGTTAATGTTGAGTGGTGGTGATGTGGCGTCAAATAGAATTTGCCAAGTGGGGAAAAAAAATATGTGTATTTTGTTCTTTGGTCAGAGAAAAAAAAAAAAGTCAGTGGTGTTCTTGAGTCTAGTTCTACTTCTTCATAAATCACCCAAGTAGAGTAATGTTTCCAGGAGGCAAAGATGTATATGAACAACTTAATAAAATTCAACCATCTCAAGGTTAGGATCATCTCAAGGTTAGGAAAAAAGAAATTTAGGAGTGCCAATAAGAAATTCCCTATACCTTCTGTTTATGTCATAACTTGGCTATTTGAACAAAGCTTGGCTTTGTATATTTGGCCAGTTCTTTGGGCATTTAGCGCTCAGGATCCAACAAAATTGGAAGGGATGTTAAAGCCCAACACTTAGAATGATTATATCTTGAAAACATCTGTTTGATAAGACTGAATATAAAAATAAAATTATAAGTTGTACTTAATGTCTGCAAATGCCTAAGAAGTGTAATTTGCTATGTTTTCTTCTCAAACTGATCTGCATGGCCAAGAGATGTTTTAAAATGTCTGAGCAGTAGTGGTGGTAAGTGATGCACTTGTGTTAAAGTAAAAGGCTGTATGAAACACTGTGAAAACTTGACTAACTTCTTAACCATTGCTACTTTGGTATGTTCTGACCTTTTCTTTGTCTTGCATGTGTTACTCAATTCTTGCAGTAATATAACTGTGCATGGTTGGCATTTTCCAGTTTCCTGTTGCTGGGTTATTTTGCTCTGAAAGTTTCCCAAAAGCCACTTGACCAAAACTAGTGAGCAACTCACCTTCAGCCAGAGAAGGTGTCCAGTGTTTGAATCACTAATAAAATATTTTAATGCCCTTGCAGCTGATAGATATACAGGATGCAGCGTGCAAGAAAAGTGTTGTTAGTCTTTCAGGGTTTTGTTAGAGATTTGACACTGGTGAACAACACGCTAATCAGCTGAACTTGGGGTTTTTTTTTTATTATTTTGTTGTTCGATTATAGCAGTTTAACGGTGATTTAATGCAAGACACTGAGCACAGTCACCTCCAGTTTAATCTGATGTAATTTGGCTGATACTCAGCACTTTAAAAAGGGATGCCAGTAGTGTGATTCAGTGTCTCACAGTACACAGAAACAGTGATGAAAAAGTACAGAGTGATGTGTTAAATCCTTATAATTTTAAATTTTTTGAGGTTATACATTGAAAAATATCAAATGTTAATGACAAGAATTTCTTGCAATATCAGGTAGTATCATGATGGTCTTAAAAATAAGAAAAAATATATCTATAAATATATATAGTTGGACATGACAGCATTCCCAAATTAACCATCTCTCTGAAACACTGTATAATTCAGTTTTTGTGTTTTTAAAGATTTTTAAATAGTTTACTTGAATATTCATGTAATATATAAAGGTTTTGTGAAATGAATTTTAGTTAGAAAGAAGCTGATATCAGCTTTTGTCAGCATAAATTGGCACTAGTGTGTCATAATATTCTTATTTTGGAAAATTTAGTGCATTTTATATTAAAGACTACTAAAGGTTAATTTTTTTCTATCTCTACTCTCCATATTTTAAACTAAGTGACTAAGGTACCTCTATTAATAGATTTTCATGGTGTAAAGTCAGTTAAAAATCAGCTGTTAATCTGATAGTTCTGTTAGATGGAATACATTTTTAATTGATTTTTTTTTTTAACATTAAGTAAATGTTTGTAAAAAGGGCTTATTACATAGCAGTGCAACAATTACAAAAACGCAGTTTGTCATGCTTTTTTGTGATCTTTTAGGGGTTATTTTTTGGTTCTGGCTTGGGATTAATTCAGTGTAGAAACAGACAAACCCTGTGCATTTGCTTTGTGTAATTCCATAAAAAAATTTTGTAAGGTATTTTATATCTATGTTTGAAGTCCAGTGAATGTTAAGTGTTTGATTTACTATGTTAAACTTTCAATCCTAATAAATATTTTCTTAGCAAACAGCTAAATCAAAATGTGTATGCAAACATTAAACATAAATTACTTGTAAAGAATTTGACAATAAAATTACCAGAACTTAATTGCAGAATTCATAGGAGGATATTTCTGCTCATAGAGGAAAAAGTCTTCAGATTCCATGATGTTAGAAGTTGAGAATGATGAATATAAAGCAAAATTTGTAGTGAGAACTGAGGATCTGGCTGATCTTCTTCATCTTCATATTTCTGCAAGTAACTTCAGAAAAGGTGGGTAACTTTCATCTCCGTCTGATGATGACTGACTGGTTTGGTCTTGTCAACAGCGTATCAGGTGCATAATAGTTATGAAGTCCTTTTCCTGGAGGACAAAGTGTGTAGCTTAGCCGGTCTGCTGAGTGTGTATTAAGGGATAGTCCCCAGCCCTGAGGGTGAAGCATCCACCTGAACTTTCACTGAGGGCAAAATGTTTGGTGGTAAGAGACTGGTTTGCCCTGAGGGGGTTTGCTGGGCACAGCGGTCAGACAGTAACTGCTGAACTAGATCTGCTTTATTTGAATGTGGTTACGTGTATAAATGTGACTGCTGGGAAAACGGTAGAAAGTTAATCCTAAAATTGTTTGCAGAAATGTTTAGCCTCTGTAAATGTTTCAGCAACTGCAATAGACCCCTTGTTAGTTCAGATTTGCCAGGACCTAGATTCTGCTAGCAGTGAGTGATGCAGCATTAGGTCCTCTCAGTAAAGAGGGAGCATCTAGTCTAACTTCCCTTAATTAAAGGGGGGAGGCAACATGATTTGTAGGAATGCAGAATAGAGAATGCAGAAAACCAGCTTTATTTGTTTTTCAGAATTGTGTTCTGACATCAGTGCATCCATAGGAGAAAAGTACAAACATCACGACTGTGGAGTAGAAGTAAGACTATTTCTTTGGATTGGGGTTTTTTTGCTAGTGTAATTATTGAGTAATTCTAAAGTGTGTTTTTAACAGTGGGCTTGACAAAGGTGCCCGAAATCCTTTCACCGTCACTTCGTTACCTCTTCCTTATAGCTGTAATGACGATTATGATAGTTTTGCATAGGCTTACAAACATGGATTCTGAGCATTCTGGCTTTTTTTCACAGGGCTGGCAAAATGTTTTAACTGGCTTGTTCTTTCCAGTAGCTTTAAGCAAATGTGTTTAAAGGCATATATTGACTGTAATGAAACACAAGAATCTACTTGTCTAGTTAAAAAGATCTGTGTCTGGCATTACTAAAGCTCCTATGGTATAGTCTTACATATATGTGCAAAATAAATAATGGTACCACTGGTTTCTGTAGGACATACCAGTGCACCCATTACCTTTGGATTCTTAGTACAAATCTGCACTATGCACACTTCTCGTATCACTCTCAGGTACTCTTTCCCTGCACTTTGATAACTTGTTAATGGTAAATCTTACAGCAGATTTGAAATTTGGCGTGAGCAAAACCAGTGTCGTAATTCTTTTGAATGGCTTAATCATTCATAAGCTGGCATACTTGAAACATTTGTATGTAGAGAAATAAAAAAGAGTTGAGAATGGTGATGGTGGATGGTGAGGATGTGGACATTAAATGTGGAGAGAGAATGGGAAAGAGAAAAATATTTGGAAGACCTGTATATGGGACCTGAATCTAAGCTAACTCACTTGTGATCTTCCCTCAGTTACCAGAGTCCAGCTCTGTGCAAGGACCTAAGAGGAACTTGTATGTCTAAGGGTGAAAATGTAGCCCTCGGTCTTCCCTTAGTCTCTTCAGCTTGTATTTGTGGCTGCTTCTGTCTAGAACAACTGCTGTTGTGGTAGGCTCGAGCTGTGGTGGTGTTCTCACGTCAAAACACATCTGAAACCCAGAACTAGGCATCTGTATTCCTGAATTACCTGAAAGGCTTGATATGGTGGGTGTGCTTTAAGAATATATATATATGTATCACACTGAGTACTGAGTTAAATAGAAACCACAACAGGAGTTGCAGGTTTGCATTAATGAAAGGGGTAGTGTCCACTTTCTACATAGTCTATGCTGTAGAAGTGGTATGGATGCAATGCGTTCTTCTTCCACAGTGTTATCCAAATTGCTTTTACTTTCTAGGAGACAAACTTCGTGAGAGTCAGCTAACTTGAAGCTAGCGGTTCCTCTTGAAAACCTGAGGTCTTACCCTTTTGAGCCTCAGTGTCCTCATTTGCCAAGCTGATTATTCCTGTTCTTGTGAGGTACGTGGTATTAAACTTGTTTTGAAAGTAAAGGCTGGGTGGTTTTCATGAATTTGCAAATAGATTCTGGTGGATTAGACCTGCCTCCAAATACTGGAACAGTATTTGGAGGAACCTGCCTCCAAACAGCTGGAACATCTAAATGTTCCTCTAGAGAAGTCTCCTAGAGACCGATTTCTGTGGGTGAAAGATGTAGCTGATCCATTTGAACAGCTGGAGAGCACTTTTATGAGAATCAGCCCGATACAAGGAACAAAACAAAAATGAATTCGCTATATCCAATCTGCAATGTGCAAAAGCCATTCAAAATGTAGTATAATGAGCATTTCATGCATGCCTATCAAATCATAGCAGTTACACTCAATATAATATTAGTAGATGTCAGAAATTACTATTTATCCTTTCCTTCTACCGTACTCTTTCCTGTCAGCTGTATTATTTTGCTGAAAAGAGAAGTGGCAAAATCAGTTCTTAACTTCTCCGCCGTTCCTACTCAAGGGAGTAAATAGAATTTAAGCAAATAACATGAGCCCAATTCTCAATTATTCACAGTTATAACTAGCTTGTAAAAATTCCTCTTAGCACATGTAAATGAATAGCACTCGGCTGCACTCTGCAGCCAACTCTAATGTCTGTATTAAGGTTCTGTTTACGTGGCATCCAGAAACCAAAGACCTTGTGATATTTGCATCTAGTAGTTATTTAGATCAAAACCAATTCACAAGATGTGTCCAAACGCTAGCTACATTCTGATTTCAAATCGGTGGGAACAGCCTGTACAGGAGTGTAGAGAGTGGAAATTTGACTAGCAGAGCAAGAAAAAAAATGCACTTTAATTACAAAGGCAGAAAGAAAAATGTCAGGATTTTAAAATATCTGTACAGGTGTTTTCTTATCCCTGCTATCTTAGGCAGAACTCCATTCCACAAAGCAAATGGACTTTGATTCCCCCCTCACCCCCCGTATTCCCCTTCCCAGAAAGGAAGGCAATATAAGCCTTTAAAATATCCAGATTCTTTGGCATTAGAACACATGGTTGGACTCTCAATTACTGCAAATCAGTGCTACTTCATTGATTTCATTAAACTTTGCTGGCATACACTGAATATGCCCCCTACTGTTAAATAGTGAAAGAAAATATCTCATCTGCCCTAGAGGAATGAATATGTCTGAAAGAAACTGAGCTGGATGATTTTCATACTTGGAAAATACAGAGCTATTTGGGCAGTGTTATCCTTTTCTCAAAAAAAATGCCTGTCCCACTGGTACAGCTAAGGCACTAGATCAAAGATGATGCTGTTTAGCAGCACTGAAAAGCATGGGAGAGCTGTTCAGTTTTCAATCAAACTATAAATTTTCAGATCCACAATTGCAGAGTAGACTTTGGTTTGCTGACAGCTGCTAGCCCCAAAATCTTTTGCGGTTAGTTGCTGCCGTATTTTCTCATGGTGTATCTGTGGATGCTTGGGACAGAAGATGAGTCAGCAGCAGAATGACTTTAAAGTGGTCATCGACTTTGTTCTCCACAAGAAGGGACGTGCCCTAGGTCAAATTTCTTATTTCAGCTGGTTGAACTTCTCAATAAGCTGAAGAATGCAGCTCTAAAAAGTTTATAGTTCAAAGAATTTTTCTCCACTGCTCTGGTAGGCAATCCCAGTGTGTCTTTTGAATACACACAGATTGGGAAAATCTGCTTATTTTTTGTTCCTTATCAAAGGTTTACTCTATGCTTCTGTCCAACTTCTGAGTTTATAGTACACAAGTAACTGTTTTTCCCTGCATTTCACCGAAATTCTTTGCATTCAATAATTTAAGACCTCTGATACACAGTAGAGCTTTTTTACAAGGATGAAATTTAATAGCTTTTCCAAAAAAAATAATACTGGGCTTTGTAAAGATCAGCCTTTTCACAGAGGATAAGAATACATGCAAGGAGATAAATGTTTTAAAACTCTTAACAAAATGGCTACTCATCTTGCTTAGGCACTCAGTATTCTTGATTACTTGCACCTAATGCATATTCCTTAATACTGAATTGGTGATCTCTGCCACAGACTGCTAGGCAAAATTCTCAGAAAGCTGGACTGTTTCTGTTGAGAATGTCTCCAGAAAATTGGAGAAGGAGAGCAAAAATGAGATGACCTTTGAATTCTGTCTGATGAACTGGAGCCTGGTGCAGGGCCAACTTTCAGTGGTCCAGTTGTGCATGCCACAACCATATTGCTATTTGGTGCTGTGCTCAAGAAAATGATGGACAATATTTCTTATTTGTTCCTTTTCTTACCTCCTTGATAAGGAAATCCACATTAACCTGGTGTCAAATGCAGGTAAAATTTGGCCATAACTGCAAGACACAACAGAGCTCTTGTAATTTGGTTTCTCTGATTTGGTAGCATTAGTGAACACTGAGATGATCCCAGAAAAATTAAATACTAAAAGATAAAATTCTGTGGTTTGACATTTCTCAACTGTTCTCCATGGTACAGGATTAGCCAGGCTTGAACATCAGTTTCTGAGTCTGGGAAAGTTGCTGCAGTTCTCTCAGGAGGGATTGACATGTCAGCAGTGAACGTGCCAGCAGGGAACGGGTGGGAGGAGAAACAGCCCTGTAATTAAAGAGATCAGTGAAACATTGTCTAGTCCAAGCACAGCTGTTTCTTTTTTTTGACACAAAGCTATCCCTTAGCAAATGATGCTAATGCTTCTCTCCCGCAGGAGGGTGGTGAGGTTTGTTACTGGATGTGACCAAGTGTATGGATGTCTGGCAGATGAGGACCACATCAGAACTTAACTGTTCCACCTCTGTAAGTGCGAGCACAGTCTAGGCTGATGGTGGGAACTACTGTCGGAGCTGCACAACAGCTTCAGATGGCTAAAACCAAGCTGTGAAAGCTGTCTGCTCCCAGAGTAGTTGCGTTTCTTCAGAGGCCATGCTGGTGGAAAAAGATCAGTCAGTAGGATGTGTCTGTCTTAGCCCTGTAATATATTTATGTTGGCAAACCTTTGTTGTGCGGACTCTGCGTAAGCGTGTTACTGATGAACAAGATGATGTGCGAATCTTTCCATCTGCTCTCTTAGTACTTTTGCCAATGTGTGTAACGGGTTTGGTTTTGACTGTGAAGTATCACCCTCTTATAGCTGACAGTAAGAGAATGTACTCGCACAGCTGTGATTTAATTAGTCTACAGCCCTCTTTTTACTGAGTAATGACTAAATCCACCTGTACCTTCTGTAAGTACAAGAGCTGGTTTGGAGAAAAATAATCAAACCTGTACTTTTGAGCTTTTTGGACTTCATCAGATAATGCTAGCAGAGTCTGGAACTCTTTCTAGTTGTTTCCGTGTGTCTGAAGATGTCTGCGTGATTTCTCGTCTACAAACCTGCCAAAAGTAACATTTTTTTAACAAAATAGCATTTTTTCCAAGGTTAAATACTAGATTCTATCAACTTTGGGGTTGTTTTTTTTCTTAAAGCTGTCAGTGTATCTGGCAGTGGAAAAACCACAAATTGAAAGTCCATGTTCTTAATAACTAAAAGTGCTGTTGACCAACCTACAATAGCTTCTAGCTGGCTTGTATTATCTTCCTGCTATATTTAGTAACACAATAAAATGCTTTTGGAAGAGATATTAGATGCCTAAATAGTGATTCCAAATATAAAAGAGGTCCCTAAGGCATGAATGTAATGTCTTGATTATAACTTTAAATTACTTTTTTATAGCTAGAACTAGCATGTCTGGTGGCTAATTATAATGTACCCTGATGTTATGCCCAACCACCTCCTTCTCTGTAGGTGGCTGGGCATAACATGTGGCTCTTTCTCACATGCCCCACTTAAAGTCCTGGGCCTTCATTTAATAAAGGATGAAGTGTACTGGATTCTTACTGAACAAAAAAGTGAACAAAAAATGTTGTTAAGCACTTCACAGAACAGGAATGGATTTAAACGTGACCTTAAAAGTTAAACGTGTGATAAGGTGTTTTGCTGAATCGAGGGATTTTTTCCCTCTGGACCATCTTGGAAGTAAAGTGGTGAGGTTCTAGGGGAAAAAGGAACAATATTACTTACAAGTAGAAGTTATTTATACTTTTCTAATCCAGCATAAATAAATTAAATTGACATTTCAAACGTGAAATTGATTTCTTGGGTGCTGTAACACTTAGATATGAGGGGAAAGTACAGCACTTTGGAGAGCTTGGGTAACATTTTCTATTTTCTAGTTCGAGATGTAATGGTCATGGTTCACTGAATTGGCCTAGAATACTCGCTCTCCCTTCTCCCGGCTTGTGCGTTAGTCACCGTGGCGGTGATTTGGTGTGTGCACTACAGCTGTACTCACCTCAGTGCCAGTTTCAGGTGCTTGCGAGTTTTGCCGAATTTATAGCTGCAGAATTAAAAATTAAGAGAGCGAATGTTTTCTCTTTGAGGAGGGGACATCAAGCAGTAGGTGTAAGCTGGACACTGGATCGAGCATCTCTGGTGTACAGGTGCATAGCTTTGGGTTTGGTGGCAGGAAGGCAACATCTGTGGTACCTGGGAAAACTACTTACCCAAGCTGTGAAGGAAAGGGAAGCTGAATGTTATCTGTGCTGACAATTTGAACGTTCAAAAGTGGGATGTGAGAGAGGAAGGCCTTTTTCTAAAACGTGTGGGAAGCTCTTTACTTCAGGAGTAATATGTCCAAAGGCTTGGAGGGTGTGACACTAGTGCATATGCTTTTCCTTCTTTCCTTTCTTTGCTCTTTTTAAAAAATAAAGCATTCGCTTTGGGGAAAGAGTGAGATAATTCTGATTCCTCACTTTACAGGGAAACTAGAACTGGATGTGTATCAGTGAGGGGGAGCACTAATTCTGGGACTGGTAGTGGTACCAATGCTAGATATCAGCTGCAGGAAGGGGTGCAATAATCTGACAAAATGACTGTGCCTAGGAATTGAATGGCTGCACGCTATTAACTAAAAGATTTATAGTGGCAGGATGTGGTAGAGGCATGAAAATTAAGGCACACGTGCAATCTGTGCTTGTTAATGTCTGCAAAAAAGACATGCCTTTCAAAAGATGCTGTAAAAAGAAATTAGGACCTGTAGCATTACAACACTTTGTCCTCCAAAGGAAAATACTTGGATGAATACTATGCCATTAGTATTTGTATGGCTGTAGTTGCTATTTACGTTTTAATGTGGGTGTTCTTCTGAAAGAAATGATACATGCTGTACCAGAATAAATGGATTTTATTATAGAAAACAGAGCTATAGATGGAGCTGTGAACCAGGCTGATGGTATCTTTGTTTTACCTAGGAGTTCTTCTATCGACTTGTGTGTGCTTTGCATAATGCATATATATGTTACAAATAAACCCAGAAAATTCTTACTTACCAAACAATTGCATTTAGAGGCATGGGAGGTGCAAACAGCTAAGTTGTTGGGAGAGAGCCTTAGTCAGATGGTAGAAATGGGCTTTATTTTGCATTTTTCATTCACACACAAGTGTAGTTCTCCCAAGTTTGGACATACTTGGCATGCTTACACCATTAGGTAGCGTACTCTCCTGTATGGTTTTTACTTTTGGCAGATGAAACGAACTACTGATTTACTTGCTAGGCTAATAAAATACACAGAAATGGTTAGTATTAGTGGCAGCTGTAATTTCTCAGCTGGTATAAAGATCTTCAAAATTCTGCTGCTTTTTGAGCTGCCATGAGTGGAATACCTACTGCATCCTGTCCTTTATAGCATATCCATTTTATCATCAAGTAAATCTCTGCGTGGCTGCCCCGCGCATGCCAGGGGAGGCTCATTAGGAGCTGCAGCCCAGCGATGGCTTGTCTCGCGTTCGCATAAATTTGCCAGCACAGACAGCGCACACTAATTCCACAGACATGGGTTTTCTCATCCCTCAGGGGAGCAGTCTATCTTATCAAAAACAGAATGACCCTCTTGTCAGCACAACAGATTTATTAACTTGCAAGAATCTTGTTTTGAAACCTCCTGCTGTGTTGCAAAGTTCCAGATGGCAAAACACAAGAGCGTGGCAGCGAGTGTATTTGTTTACAGCCTCCCCCCTCCACCCTTTATTGACGGACTTGTCTTTGCCATCATAATTTCAGAGTGTGACAGGTACAAAAGTCTTAGAGAAAAAAGCTTCCGTTTACAGTCAAATAGTGGAGCTCAGTGCCTTATTTATTTTTCCAGTGTATTTTTTCTTCCTCAAATGCTTAACAAAATAGCAAGCCTAGATTAGTTAAAGCTATGAAGGATGTTGCAACTGGATGCTGCACTACAGCCAAAATGGGTTATAAAACATTTTGCAGAGTCCTGCTGCTAAAAATAGCTACGCATTGAGTTGAGAAAATGCAGAGAGGCTGGAGAAGGTCAGTCGGCACGACATTACCCGGTTCTTACAATGGAGAAAATTTACCCACTGTTAGCCCACATGGTATTTAGGAGGTGGTGTCCTGCTGTCTACTGGGTGAGGCTTTACTGTCTTTCTCCTTTTCATCCCATTTGGTTATCCGTTGTTCTCTTTGTTCCCTGGGCTATTTTCTGCAAGATTGCAGCTTGTTCTTTTCTCTTGCGTCATTGTCATCAGGCAATGGACCAATGTGTCATAAGTAGAATTGCTTAACATATATTTATCAGATCTTTTATTTACATATATTTAGCAGCTTTTGAATCTAAATATACATTACCACAAAAATACCCCCTCTGTTTTTGTTAAGCATTTGCTTCTTCTAGAAAATGGAATTCTGGCACGTTTTCATAAATAGGATAAATCTTATTTGAAAAATTACAGGAAATACAGTTATTGTTAAACCCGTCTGTTGGGGTCTTTTAAATTAAGCACTATTTTTTTTTAAACTCCCCCAACCTTCCCAATCTTTTTATTTTTAAATTTCCCATGAAAAATTAATTGAGCAACTCTCCTAAGAAAAGAAGTTGCCTTTCTAAATGGGGTTTAAGGCCTTTATCTGGTAATTCATATTTTTCACGTGCAGTCCCCTTTCTACAGTAAAGCCTAAAAGTGCTTCCCCAGAAAAAGACAGTAACTATAGGAGATCTTTCCCAAGGGCTTTGTCAATATGGGAAGATGACAACTATTAGCCTCAGTTAAAGATGGCAGAACTGACATATGGAAGGGAAAAACTAAATGACTTGGCAAGTCTTAAAAGAAACTTGGAGCGTGCCCTCTGAATCTCAGTTCATAAGGACATCCTTCTTCTGAGAAACCTAAATAGTGCATTGCTTTAGCATCTCATTCCCTTTCCAGGTTTTTTTTTTATCCCTTCCTTCATGCCACTTGGAAAATAAACTTGGACCATAAACTCCTGGGAATAGGAGCTGTCATCTCTCTTTATTCTCTGAAATGGCAGGCATGTTCTTAGTTGTAGGAAATGAAATTATAAGCGAAATTGAACTACTTCCTTTTTTATTTTCTTGTTTGTATCATCTATAAATACTCCTTCTCTCCTTTCTTTCCTCCTTTCCTCCTTTCTTTTTCCTCTCTTTCAAGTGGTGGGCATCATGTGATGTTAGCTTCCCTAAACGCTCATATTCCAAAGGATTTAATGAGCGTTTGGGAGCCAGATGGCATACCATATTTTTTTCAAAACATTTTAAAGCACATGACAGACAACTCATGTTGACAGAAGTGCTTCACTTGAGGTGTCTGTACAGCAAATGTGTTACTTGTTACTATTAGAGCAGAATAATTGTTTATGAAAGGCATCCTCAAATTCAACAATGATTCGATGAAGTAAACAGAAATGAATTCTGCTATGTAAACACTGCACACTCTCCAGAAATGTTACCCACTTGTATAGGTTGCCTAAAATAATTATGATCTGAGTGGAAATGCATGATGCAGTGTGGTATTTTGCAAGGATAGTCACTGAAGTCCAGATTCAGGCAGTTTTGCTTGAAAATCTTCAGTCTGTGGGCAATACTATGGAAAAGGCTATGGCTGGAGACAATAAAGATGACTCTTTCCTGTAAGATGGAAAGAGAGAAGCATTCTCTTTGTCTACTAGGAAGAGAGAAAAACCTGAAGGGAATAAATGTATAGAAGAAGGAAAAGACATAAAAGGGACTGTTCTAGTTAAAATTGGTTGGAGCTGCAGGTTCAGTTTAAAAAGTCCTGCCTAATGAACCTCTTGCTGCAGAGACTCAGCTGGGAGGAGAAGCCAGCTATCTGCTTCTGGGAAAATAGCAGGGTCTTTGATAAATGCTTGGTCTGCACTTAGGCATCTTCTGTGGTTTACTAGCTAAACCTTGAGAATTAAGAGGGAAGTACAAGCTTGAATCTTCTCAGAATATCCAGTGTTTCAGTTGAATAACTCTCTGAAAAGTTAACCTCTAGCTTTTCTTAAAAAAAAATTCAAACATGGACAAAGGTATTTCAGTCCTAAATTTTATTAATATTTTTTTCTGTGTAATTTTCAGTGCTCTTCAGAACTGATATTTTTGGCAAATGCATAGTGCCCTTAAAAAAAAAAAAAAAACATCAACCAAAGACCCTGCTTAAGCAATGGTATATGAGCTTTGTCTCTGTTGAAAGAATTTGGATGGGGGGAGAGAGAGACTATTTCTTTTGTCAAGAAAAAAGAACATGCTATGTAGAAACTGGGTAGAGAGGACGAACTCTGACAGAGAGGGGAGCTTGTCCACAGCAGGCTAGGTATAGTCTACAACTGCAGTGTGCACAATATGGTATATTCTGTATGTGGAGTATCGAAACAATACATAACCTTACAGAGAAGATTTAGGCATGTGAAGATAAAACTAAAAAAATACTTAAAATATATATGTGAATTTTTCCTTTTCTAGACAAGAGAAACTCAAAACCCTACGGTTGTATCAATGTGTATCATGTGGCTTTGATTCAGGAAGAGTTGTTCATCACTTTTGCATTCTCACAGCAAATATAGTCATAGTGTGGTAGAATACACATCTTCTAGACCGATCTTCTAAATTGCTCTTCTCCCCTCTCCCCTCTTTGTGATAAATATTTAATTGTTTTTGTTATAAAGTAAATATATAGGTTTCATAGCAAAATTCCTTGCGCCATCCTGGGTTTCTGTAAGCCACGCTATTAACTGTGTGTGGTTGGGCAGGAGTGGTTACCAGACATCTTATGGGGAGCTAGAAAAATGTTTGACTTCTAGTGGAATTTCATCACAATCCGTACTCTTGTAGATCAAAACCTATGAGGAATGATTAAAAAATAATATTGTTGAAAAAAGTTATGCATTTTATATGATCAAACATTACTTGATCTGACATAGTCTGGCATGAGCAATAGTTAATTATTCCAACGATGCTAATTGCTTCTGGTAATTTTTGAAGGAAAATAGTCACTGGGATAGATAAATTTAAAAATGGTGTAAGCAATAATCTAAAAATACCTCTTCTCATCTTTAATAACCTACTTCCTACCTCATTAAGCCTGCTGATTGGGTATTATTATGATTTACTACTTTAATACTCAATCACTGCAAGGACATACAACAGTAAAGGCTTCTGTATGTCACGAGATGATGAAGTCTTCAGCTGCTCAGTTAAGTACATGAGCAGGATGAAATGACAGCAAAGTATTTCTGTGAGGAGATGCGATACGAAACGAGATTTATTTAGGACAATCTGATAGAGAAAATTGAATGTTGGGAATTGAGCTCCTTGAAAGCTCTCCAAGTGTTACTGTATGTGTTTCAGGCTGCAAAATGGGTAACAGCTGTAAAGAATATTGGTTTTGACATTTCCTATAATACTGGTGAAGATAAAGGAGGTGAGCAGTCCATGAGAGATGAGTGATTGTCACTATCAGAGTTGCCATTTGTTATGGACTGTGTTCAACACTCATTGCTGGCAAATGATCAGCTGATGTTTTGCCAGTGTAAGTCCTGATGTTTGGGATCGCAGCTATTTGCAGTAATGGGGGGATGACTACACGGTCCGTGGACTTGCTGCTTTCTGTCAGTAAGTAGATGTGCTACATTAAGCTGGTATTCCTGTACTCAGTGAATTTGTGCTTCATTAGGGCTAACCTTGAAAACATGTTCATGGTCACACAATGAACATATGCTAAAATAGGTGAGGCTATAGAAACTTGTGGATATGCCTTCAGTGTCATTCCTTCCTATTCATAAATGTTATGAATTTCAAAGTAGATATTGGGACGAATCATGGAAGTATTTCACTTCCATGTGTCTCAGGTCTGCTATCTCCTGAGGGCTAATTATTGTGTTTATAAAACAATGACTTTGCTTGTGTAAGTTCTTAGAGCATCTCATGAGAAGGGAGGTGAAGGACCTCATGTTGCTTATTAACTATGTTTTACTGTCCCTGCAGTATAGGCCTTTAGATGAATATTCTTACCCTGATGAGTTCAGTCCAAATCATTAGGTAGAATCTTTCCATCTTTATTGCCCCTCGCCCTTCTTCCTGACTTTGCCCCCTTCACCTTGTTATCTCCTCCCAGCATCCTGCTTTCTTCCCTTTCCTCAACAAAGCAGATTTTAAGACTCGGTACGTACAGTGTACTAGATGTCAGTAGGAGTAGATGCAGTAAACTTTCAGAAGACAGCACCACAGGAACCAAAGTGGGCAACGCTTCAGGCTTGTCCATACCCACATCTCCACTTGTGGAGACTTGAAACCTGAAATTCTGATGAGTGATGTATTAGGGCAGGAAAACCTTGCAACTTGCCCCGTCATAACGTGAAGGAAATTTTGGCTGTTTAGAATTTCTGTTAGTCTTAATGCTGAGAGCAGTTTTCTGGATGTTTGGGACCTAAAACTCAGTTACCTTTGCTGATGAATACTTCTCCAAAATACTCTGTTTTCATCAGTAATAGCTAAACAGATTTTTACAGGATAAATTAATTCTTGAAATGATTGGCCATGGATTTTACTTTGCAGCTTATATAAATATGTAGTGAATGGGAGTAGGAGTGGGACTAGGAAAGGCAGAATGGGGAAATTAAGACTGCATGGATACATGAAATTAAAGCAAATTATGCAAAGTCTCAAGTGGACTTTGATAAATGGCATTTAGCTATTTTTAAGTTCTGTTCCTGAGACTATTTATTCTCTTTATTGAGTATATTAGATGCAATTAAAAATAAATTGCCTCTAAGAGAAGACGAATTCAGTCATGAGTATTCAAACACTTCTGCAAAACTCTTGGATGTTATTTTACCAGACTTCTAGTGGATAACCCTAGCCCTTATGAAATATGCAATTCACAAAAAATACCCCTTCTATACAAAATGGTCAGTAGAGACTGCTGGGAGTGAGATGTGTCCTTCTGTGGTGGTGTGAGTTTTGCCTGCTTCCCAGATTGCCTTGCTGGGAGATGCTGACTTCTCTCTGTGATGCTCTTTGCAGTTTTGAAACACTAAGAGGTGCTGTACAGAAAGTGGTGAATTAACTCCCTGCATGGCTGAGCTGTTTATTTCCTCCTTGTTCCCAGTCCTCACTGGCTTGGGATTCAAGAGCTAAACACTGATACAGTCCGTGGCAGCGCAGTCCTTAAATGAGGAGCTGGATGTATGGAGGGGAGCAAGGGATTTGGGGAGATGCTAAGATCCTGATTTCCATCTCTTTGGTCCAAAGTCCACTGACAGGAGTGGCCAGTGCCTGTGGTCGGACCGGAGTTGTGGACAGAGGCTGAATGTGCGACAAATGTTTCTTGAAGATACTGGAAGTGTTTGGTTTTGGCAACAGACTAAGGAGCAATAATACAAGCTTCTCTCTGTTGCCTCCGTAGTGCGCCTGACTTCTCAGTAGCAACAGCAGCAGTTCAGTGACTGTGCAAACTTTCACGTGGGCCTCATGCTGAAGTGTGAAATAATGCTAGTCATAGTGGGGAAACCTGTTTAGCCAGGAGGATGTGAAAACATTAGGTAATTTGTCAAAGCCTCTGATGGCTTTGTTTTGTTCAGGTTTTGGGGTTTTTTTTTCAGAGGAAAGACTTTTCACAGGGGTACCTGCAATAAGTTTCTTAAGAGGAAAAAGTTTGCCCACATATTTGTTGGAAAAGTACATCTAAATTGTCCAAAACCACTCCATGTTGGCATGATAAAAGTTCACTCTTCCATCACAATAACAAATACTGCACAGATTTTAGTTAGTCTAGAAAAACAAAACAGACTGCAGTGTAGTTAAAAAAAAGATCACTTAAGAACAAAAGGACGGTAATTTGGCCACTTCGATATCTGAACTGGTGTGTTTGGGAAAAGTTTGCCAAGTTGCAAAATACTGGGAGGAGAAGGGAGTGTGTTTCTTTCACATGAGGTGGTTGGTTTTTTCCTCAGCAGTTCATCTCAGGCTTTGTATCACTTACCTAGAAGGCTAAAGCCCTATCAAATTCGGGAGTTGCAATTTATAACTTGTTAGTTATATAGTTTATATATGTGTGTGTGTATATATAACATGTATATATATAAAATTAGTAACTAGACCTGATTTTCCCCAATGCAAATTGCAAGTGCAGATCTGATGAAAGGGGTGATTTAGGCTTGACAGGAACAGAAAGATCCTCAGTGTGGAGCTGCCCAGGCCAAGTAGCAAATGATGAGGAGCCCTGCCGATGGTGTCCCTCTATGTTCTGGAGGAGAGCTTGCCTAGAATGAGGCATCTCATCTCTAATTACACCCTTTTTTTCACAGGAGGAAATGCATGATTGTGTACTGACTGTGTGACCTGCCACCCAGTTGTTATTTGGCCTGGAAAGGAGGAAACCTCTGTTTTTAAACTCTTCACTGGTTTAATCCAGTTCTAAGTCCATGATTCCTGTATTTCAGAAACATGCCCTCAACATCAGATTTGGTTAACCTAGAAAGGTAATTTTTAATATGCCAGTTGAAAAGTAAAATAGTTTCTTGAATCAACTGTTGATTTCAACAGATGCTTAAGCCCCAAGCTCTTACATCTCTGGATGGTAATCATCCGGCTGTCAGGTCAAATCTCTGGGGCTTGCTTTAATTTTTTGTCATTTTTCCTATAAACTGAAACTGCTTCAGATTGATGGTTATGACACTCTTGTTCGATTGTGAGAAACTGTAGCTAGTGACCATGTTTCCAGTAAGACAAAAGACTTGAAAACAGGTTTTCTTTTAGCCAAGTGCTCCAGCCAGCAGGCTTTGCTTTACAATGGGACTTAAGTGTACATGCAGCCAGTTGTCCCAGTTGCTTTGTCCCAGGCCTTACACAAAACCCACGTAACATGGTAGGTATGCTTTCACAAGCAGTATAGGGAACAGTATGGAAATGCTGCTGGACCTTGGAGCAGTGTGACTCTTTCACATCTGACTCCTGGCAGAAATTTAAGAGACCACAGATTTGGGTACCGGTGTGGTTAATGATTAGCACTCAAGTTCCTTTGTAAATCAGCCTCAAATCCAAAACCAAGAGGAATTTGAAATAGTTGATACAGGGGACCTTGGTAACAGAAATAGGTAGTGGCCCCTGTTTTGTGACATTATGCTTTGTGTTTTATGCTTTTAAATACATTAGATATCCCTTCCTGTTTGAGGATATTTTGGTTTTCCTCTGTTAATAGAACAATGCTTGCTTGAAAGGATTATCTCAGTTGTGTGGAAGAATGATTGAAGCATTTTAAGAACAGAATAAAAAACTATCTTAGGAAGAGCGTTTTTAATGCCAGAATGCATTAGGCTTCAGAAGAGACAGCTGCATCATTTTGTATATTGTAACAGGTTCCAAATCTGTGTACACATTGTCATACAGAGAGCTGTACAAGAATTATTAGTTTATAGTTCCACATTAATAGTAAGCCAGACACAATAATGGCCAGTATTGAACTGTTAGAGATCTGGACATGATGCATGGGGCAGGTCTATCAGATCAAGTTCATGTGTCAGCTACTGTCCCCCAGAAAGGGGAGGTACTCAGTACGACACTGATTCCTCTCTTGGACTCCACTAGTTCATCTTGCTTTAATGGGGAATCAGTGTGAATGAACTGGCTCAGATGAACTCTGCTTAGACCATCTGATCACATGATTTAACCTGGCATGCAGAGGAAAAAGGCTAATGTCACTTTGGCCAACGAATGAACACACATCTTGTTTTAAACATTCAAGTTAATGAACAAGAATTGAACAGAATCTTGTCTGAACTTTTGAAAAGGGTATTTACTCTGTCAATTATAACACAGTTTAAAAAAAAAATACAGTGAAACTTGTCCTCGCTTTGTCTGTGTCAGCAAATTCCTAACAGTACAGCAAGGATCAGCTTTTCTTTATCTTTCTTACAAGGATGGGTCAGCTCTCTGGATGACGACATGGGTCACAAATAGGTTAAAGTCGTAATTGCTAATATAATTTTCACATAAAATCTGCCTGCTACTGTGCTCGTACAATATGGTGCTCATAGTTATTGTGTCTGTAGTATACACATCGTCAGAAAACATGCCATAACACTAAGGACAATTTTTTCCCCCCTCAGTGTTATTTTGCTTATATGTATCACTTGAAGGAAAAGCCCTAATTTTCTTCTGTGAATCCTAATACTTAATTATGGTACAGACCAAACGCCCTGGTCAGAGACTATTCTGACTCACAGTCTCAGCTCTCTGTGGCTTTTCTTATTCATCACTAGGACCTCCGGCTTTTCAGAACATGCCATATTCTGAAATGTCATTGGATCACAAAATCTTATGCTTTTGAAAACAGGACCACCTTGCAATATAAATATACTTGCTCAAAGAAACTAATTTTGTGTAACAGCTTTAAGATTTTTTTTCTTACAGATGTTCATCTGTTTAGCAATGCCTAAATCTGCTTTTCCTTCTATATGTAAAGAATGATCCATGGAAAAAGAATCCTACGTGAAAACAGGTAACGTAATTAAACTTTCTACAGCTCCCCTGGAAACATCTATAATCTGAAATTCTGAATAGGGGTCTTCAAGTCAAAAGCAAGAACTGTACAAAGTTACACTCCCACTGAGCTCATAGAAACTCCAGTGTGATTTTGACACTTGTTACTTTGTGGAACCTTTTAATAATATTTTTTCTCAAAAAAAACCCCAAACCAACACCAAAATTGTACTCTTGTACACAACTGTGATTGGTTTTATTCTTATTTCTCAGGTGAAAAAAATTATTCAGTACGTGTAGCTTAAGACTCCATAGAAACCCCTCCAGCATACCATCAGACATAAATGTTAACAGCGTTATTGTTAAAACGTAGCAGTTTTTTGTATTAGTTTAATTGCCTATCATGAAGCTAATTTTGATTACTAAACAGGAAGTCTCACAGGTGTTCCTGTATTTTGGATTTATCTGCCTTCAAGTGTTTCCAATTTGACTCTACTGGTATAGTGATGCTTTACAGAGGACAGAATGTGAAAATGAAAGAGACAAAATCCTTGTTCATCTGCTTGTGCACCTCTACATATGAAACAGCTCTTTGTACGCGGAGGGGGAAACAAGGGCAAGACACAGGTCCAGTTCAGAGTGCGGCGGCTACTCCACATACGTTCTGCTTGGGCTTCCTGGGAAGCATAGAGCAAGCGGCTCAGAGGGATGTTGCCAAGATAACTAGATGTAAAACACATTTTAAAAGCTTGAAAGTGTAAAGGAGAAGCAGAAGGGCCAAGACCCGTTCTGCGTGGCCTGTGGGGGCCCTGGCAGCGGCTTTGCCTCTTGCTGTGAGTGTCCGGTCACGGGGAGCTTCGTCTCCCCCAGGCCTGGAGGCTGGCTCTGTGGGCGCCACACTCGAACCAGCAGCTCCTGGCGCCTTTTCTAGTTCTCACCAGCGGTCACGGCTTCCGTAAAGAGGTGGGTTACATCATTTCATCCTCTCCTGACGCCCGCCTTCACTCAGTTCAGCGCTGAACTCTCATTGTGGTGGGCAGGACAAGAAGCCCCTGTGGGGAAAGCAAGCCCAAAGCTGGTTGCAAACCGGAAGGTAAACTGAAACCCCCGTGAAAGCCGTTCTTTCCTCAGTCTCCAGCGGCGCACCACCTTCCCGTTGAAGGGGGCGGCCGGGAGCGCTCAGGGCTGTGAGAGGAGGCCACCGT